>CM042163.1:47029909-47127701 GCA_023376005.1 Doryteuthis pealeii
ACACACACACACACGGCAACAAAACAACCTTAAAATGTCAATTCATTTTTTCGATACACACACACACATCACACACACTCTTCGCCATAAAAGAAGCAATATTTGACGCATATTCCAAAACGTCTACCTTTCTAGCCGTCCTTCTCAAATTTTGAACAGATGATAAACACGACTATTGCATTTGCTTGTTATTCTGTGATAAAATTTTATTACTTTTCCTATATGAACAAATGCCCTGAAGAAGATCTACTTACAATCGAAAAAGGACTGCAGCCATCGGCTAATAAATTACCACTCAGTTTTATTTAAACCCTGTGTTTTTTGCAATTTCTTACTTCTACACACACACACACACACACACATCTATTTATATATATATACCTATATTATATATATACTATATACATACATATATATATTATATATATGTGAAGAAAGGAAGTGAATCTGACGGTATGTATATATTCAAGAAAAATGAAAAAACACAGTTTAATGGGTAAGTGGTGAGTTTATTGGCCGACACTGCAGTGTTTCGATCTATTAATTAGATCATCTTCAGGGCATAGATAAGAAGATTATTTATCACAGAATAATGAGAAAAGCGAGTGGTAATCCCTGTCTGTTTAAAAATGTTTTTGAAGTTTGAAAAAAGGAGACGGTTTTGAAAATGACATCAAATATTCTATTTATGGCGTGAGTATGTGGCGCTGTAAGTGGTGTGTATTGAAAAGAAACATTGTGCATTTTTTTAGGTATGTGGGTGTGTGTGTGTATAAAAATTTTTTTTTCTGTTGCGATAAACACATCGGAATAATATATATATATATATATATACACTTGTAATGTGTATGCTTATGTATCTACAATGAATAGATGAATTATTAGATTCTTTCATTGTTTTCTGTTATCTAAATGTTTAATGGTTAATTCATTTATCATGCTAATTGTCTTTTTTTTTTATTAATTTCCAGGGCCTTTGCATTGCATCTTCGTCACCAGCTGCCCATTTATCCTGGCTGTTACAGACAGCATCAGTGCAGTTGATGAAATATAAAAACGATGATCTCAGACGGCAGGTGCTGTTGCTGATCGTACTCAAAGCGCACTTCATGACTACACCACCACATTTTCAGCATCAACGTGAGTGTGAAAATACAACAAATGTAAAAAAGAATAAATATGAAATGAAAGATTAAAGTGAATAATGTCAAAGAAAAAATTACTTCTTAAACTATGGCTAAATAGTATAAGTGTGTGTGTGTGTGTGTGTATGTGTATATATATATATATATATACACATACACACCCACACACACACACACATAGATACATTTTCAGCATCAACGTGAGTGAAAAATACACTCTCACAAACACCCTTTTACATCTCCCTTTTATAGGAAGAAAAAAAAAAACTGTGTTAATGAATATATTCACAAGAAACATGTCTTGACTTGGTGGGGGAGTCAAAATTTAAGTACCGGACATATATACTTAAGAAAAATTGTGATATTCTAAAACATACCTGGTACCTATACTAAACATGACATTTATTACCTAGGTGTAGATTATATGAATTAATTTATTTGACTTTAAATCTTGAACTGCTGCTTGATTCCTGTTTTAAAAAAACAAAACATTTTTCAAGTATCAAAAAGGAATGTTTTCTCCTAAAAGTTAAATCATTTACACAAGGAGAATTTATAGATTTTTTTTTTTTTTTTTTTTTTCATTTTTCATATTGCTGCTAAGTTTAATATTACTCGCCTTAAATTATGTTAGCACAAAGTTAGAAATAGGACACTCAGTGAGAATTGAACACACTATGGTCGTTAGCCTAGCTTTTTTAACCATTACACTATACAAGATGCCTTTTTTAGTTAGCTTTCTTAGTTTAGCACAAGGGCAGAGGTATAGGATACCTAATGAGAATTGAGAATAAACCATGTGTAAGGATTAAAGTGATAATGCTTGAAGATAAAACTCTGACAAAGGTTGATAGACAAAACATTTAATATACAGCACAGAATAAACAGGGTACGTAATACATAGGTGTACATAAACATACATACAAAAGTAGTATAAATACATATACAAGAGTAAAGATAATGACACATTCATGAATGGTAAAATACGAGATATTTAGGTATCAAGGAGATACCTAAATATACATAAAAACATAGTTACGGATACATGACTAAAGGATAGTCATATATCGTATACAAGACTTACTAGCAGTGAGTAGCCAGTGTTAAGGGCCGAAGCCCCAATGAGAAGGGGGTAGACAGAATCTAACCCAGAGTGGTGTCTCGTAGGTCAAGCAACAGGAAAAGAGAAAGAGACGTTCAAATCAGCCGCTTAAATATCAAAGGCCCCTAGCAGGAACCAGCGAAACTAAACGGGCAGACAACTCCCCAGGTGAATATGAAAATAACGCCATACATGCAAGATGTCCTTTTTTTAGTTAGCTATGCATAATTTAACATAAGGCCAATAGTATAGAGCACCCAATAAGAATTGAACTCACTAACGGTTGTAACCTAACCAAAGTTACTAAATGAGAAATAACCAATGGAGGTTGGAAACGAAATGGAATCTTTATAACATTAACAAAATACAATACTCGCCAGCAGCGTGAAGAAGGTAAACCATTGTTAGTGGTATAAAACTACTCAGTCAGTATAATACTCCTGTATCTATCAAGATTGGGACATACCCATTAATGTTCATAGGTAGGGTATATAACACTAACTATGGTCTGCTAGCTGACCTTATTAACCATTACATCACTCTTTACTGGATTATGTGAAGCGGAAGTTTGCAGTTTTTAAAGTATTCATTTCTCACTGCTTGTAAAAAAAAAAAAAAATATTGAAAATCAATTATCAGACTTTTAATCATCTTTTTATTTTTTTATTTTCTAATTTGAAAATTTATCCTGAATTATTTTAGGTTATGCAAAATATTTAATGCATTAAATGGTAGAAATTTAGAGATCTCTAAAATGATACAAGACACTGAGTTCATTTTACAATCAGTCAGTCACCTGATGATTTAATGTTTCCATAACTGCATAAGGGGGAGGGGATTCCTGTGGTGTAGTGGCTAGTGTACTGGACTACTGCAACATAGTAAACGAGTTCAAACTCCAGTCATGCTATAATGTTCACTTTAAGACTAATACCCTTTGGAAAGGTATGAACCTCCTCACTCTCCCTAGCTATGTTAAATAATACCAATACAGTTCTTCTACAGGGATGGCTTTGGTATTAATTATCCCATGAAGGTGATATACCATTAAACATTAAGTCTAAAAGTAAAAAAAGTAGTTGAAGTGGTCTATTGTCAGTATCAGCCGGACAGCTTGTCTAGCACTAGACCAGGGAGATTTTTTACATCTGAGATGGAGCACCATTCCTACTGTCAGCTCCCCATTTTACCACATAGATCCAAGTCATATTAGATAGAAATACTTGATACCATACAATTGTAAATTATTTGTATTAAGATAGTTACTTGAAGTTTAATGTTTACTTAGGATTATTATTGGTTACTTAAAACCATGTAACTGTTTACAAACAAATGATTATCATTAAATAGTAATAAGTACTTAAAACCAGATAATTGTGTATAAATTGTTAGTATTAGATGAGAATACTTGAAACCATACAACAGTATACAAATCATTTGTATTAGATAGGAATATTTGATACCATATAACTATGTACAAAAGACTAAGAAACATCAACACAAAAATGTAAATATGACTTAAATTATGTATTATTTAGATTTTTTCAGACTGTTGTCCTCATTTTTATTATTATATGTAAAACGTTTTGGACAATGTGACCTCTAGCCTTCTTCAGGTGTTTCTTGTCAAACTCTGGAACCTTTTTGTCAAGTCTTCATGGAACTTCGAACTGAACCCTTTATTTAATCCACTGGGGTAGATTGTTCTCATTCTGTTAACCATGACCGGGTACAAGTGTTAAGCTATGTTAAGTATTCTATGTTATTTTCACCTGTGGTCAGGATTGAACCTGCAACCTACAGATGATTGTCACTTAGAACTGTATTAATTCAACCCTTATACCCGTTGTGCCATGTCCAGTTGGACACATGGCACAACTGATGAAAAATTCAGATAGATAATGAATTATATCATAAATGTACAATGAATGCAATTCCCTAACCTCTATGAATAAAATAACCCTAACTGATTAAAATCAAACCATTTAATTATTTTTGTCTTTTTTTTTTTTTTTTTTCGTTCTAGATTCAATTTTTAATCCATTCTTCAAAGATGCATGGGATCGACGTGAAGAACAGAGAGTTTTTTCCACCATATTCTGAGCCACAATCCAACATCTTGTTTGAGCTGAATCCCACCATTGAAAGAGACCGCCTGCTCTCTGCCCAAGCCGAATGATCTGTATCAACAACGAAGAGCACTAGTATTAGGTGCATCTCACCAGAATGGGGTTGGTGAGGTAGACGTTTCTTTCACTACTGACTTATTAGACATGTGACATTTTACCATGTTTATTATTCATTGAGAATTCTTTCTAAGCTGTAACTTTTTAATTATATTATATATATGTGTGTGTGTGGTGTGTGTGTGTGTGTGTGTGTAATAGAATGACAGTTTGTTGAATTTTCTTTTCTTTGAAAGTTAAATATTGCTCTGTATATGATTAATTTATTGATTATTATACATTGAGCTCTCTTAGGATTTATAAAAATCTTGTATGAATATATATGTTTGCACCTACCAGAGCATACAAGTATGGTTATACAGTGAGATTTTGATGATCCCAAATAGAATCATCCCTTACTTACCAGTCATTTGGATGACCTTACACACACTCACACAACACACACACACACATATATATATATATATATATATATATATATAACCATGTATGGAAGTACAAAGACGAAGGAATCCCATATTATATAAAGTGGAAGATTTTAGACCAACCTAGACCATATATCAATGGATTCAAGATATGTGGACCATGCTATACAAAAAAATTCCAGATCCTACAAGGAGTTTATCATATAAACATCTAAATGCTAAAAGGGAAATTTTTTGAGCTTGTCCACACAGAAAAAAGGTGTTTATTAAAATCTTAGACTGGAAACATAACAACACAAAATCAGCTACCTTAAAAGAAAAAAATATTTACAAATGTTATTTTTAACATCATGAGGTTGACACAAGGTGGATGAATAAACTGAGAATACTATGCATAATGGATATTCATTTGGATGTCATTTACAAGGCAATTTGTCTGATGATAAGCATCTTTGAAACCAGCAGTAACAATAAACATTAAATGTATAGATTTTTAATATATATATATAATATATATATATATATATATATATATTATATATATAAACACACACACACACACAACACACACACACACACAAGAGAGAGTGATGCTGATAGCTTTTTATTTTAGTGTATCCTGGGACATATTTGCTTGAATTAGTTCCCAGGAAATTTATGGGTCCCAACTAAAGTTTCTTGATAAATTGTACGTTTTTTATTTATGATCTGGGGAAACAACTAAAACCGTCTAACTCTTACCTTGTAACCTATCCCGTGTAATTCATTTCTAAGAAACTATTTAAATGTATTTACAGTTAACTTGAAATTAAATTATTTTGATTTGCAACTTAACAGTTTGAAGTTGCATTTGCACTCACCCAGATCTTCATATTTTCTCAAGGGAGATAACTATAAAGCACTTTGCTTTATTTACAATTATGAATAGGATAGGAGTTTAATGGCTGCCAAAAGGGGCCTAAATAAAGTAACATAAAATCTGAATATACTTTTTATATTTATCAAGTTTTCACAAAATATTTTATAACATGAGTTTATGAAAATTTCAAAATGATCGTGTTTCTATTAATAGTAGAGATTAGGTCTCTGTATGTAACTGAAACCACATCACATTACCCAAAATCATCACAACATAGAATAAATACACTAAAATTTGAATATTCTACCTTAGACGGCCCTCATTGTTTTTTAAAACAAGTTTAATAAATACATGTCCAGTATTTATACTTATATATAGTTTGTTTTATTTTATATATATTTAAACTTATCAGAAGTAAGTTTCCATTTCTAATTGTTTATTTTTTACTTCTTTAATAAATTTGTTGATTTTTATTTTTGATATTTAATCCCTGACACTGAATTTTTAACTCACACCTCAAGCAAAAATTAATTTTTACACTGCCTGTTTTTTTATTTTTTTTTTTTATTCTAGTTTAAAATAATTCATTTTATTTTTTATTTTCTCTCTCTCTCTCTCTCCTCCTGCTACTTCCTCTTAATTTATCTTATTTAAGTACGAGGAGTCCGAACCGTTGTATGATCACCTGGTTTTTCCAAACCAGTACCATTCGGATAGTGAGCACGAACGGGTTTCATCGCCATCCCCCACCGGTTTCATCCTGACTGACTACGAAATCATTAGTAGTGTGGCTGCTCAGACGAATGGAGAACCTCATCAACCAAGCCAAGTGAAAAGTCGTCGTAACAAATGTGTTGGTGAGTATCTATAAGTCCAAAATAAATGAATCTATTCTGTTCTGTTTTAAAAGATTTTAAGATAAGGTGATGCATATGTGTTTCATTACAAGTTGGTGTATTCAACTTAGATTGGCTGTAAGTTGTGTCATTTGTGCTTTTTACATATAAAACCTGGAATCATACGGACATTAGATTCTGAGAAATGGATAAAAATATTCAAAAATGATAGGTGTAATAATAATTGTCATTGACTATATGTATTGTGTGTGTGTGTGTGTGTGAGAGATGGAAGTGAATCCGACGGTATGTAGTATAGTGAGAAATTTGAAAAAACACAGGTTTAAATCCTGAAGAAGATCTACTTAACAGATCGAACACTGCAGCATCGGCTAATAAACATACCACTCTTTTTATTTAAACCTGTGTTTTTCAAATTTCTCACTATAATATATATATATATATATATATATATATATATATATATATAATATATATATATATATATAGGTTTAATTTCACTAACAGTTCAGTGGCAAAAGCACCAGATCCCCACCCCAAAAGAATGGGTTTTAGTACAAGTTAATGGCTTTAATGCATGTTTGACTATAAAATTAAAAAAATTTGCAAATAAAAAGATTTATTGGTGTTTCATGATTTTAATACTACAATACACTATTGGCATTGTTCTAGTGTATTTATAAGAGAATTTTTATTAAGGGGTTGTTAGCTCAGTCGGTAGAGCATCTGCCTGGAGCCACAACATTCCGGGTTCAATACCGGCTTTCGCCAACTCAGTGCATGAGAAGGACAGCTTAGATCTATGTGGTAAAGTGAAGAGTTGATGGTAGATGTGTCACTATACCTTAGTCAGAAAAACAATATCCCTGAGCTAGCGCTAATGAATAGGCTCTGTCGCTGTCTGGCTATACCAATAAATGGATACTCCGCTGACTTTATTCTAGAAATGACTGTTTAATAAAGTTTTTTTTAATTTAGGGCTGGGGTATGTTGAACAAGAGGCACTGGAGGGGGGTGTTATATCACAAAAGATCCGTAATTTTTAAGTAATGTGAACAAATTCCATATTACTCTCATTAATTAAGACTTGAGTTGCTCTCCACACCAAGAGGGTTAAAAGGATGTAATTTGGAAGATAATTGTTAAAATTGTTTGTCTTGTTAAAATAAAATTAATTTTATTATTATTATTATCATCAAATTACTTTTTGGAGAGATGGGAGTGGGGAACTAAACACCAACAACAAATTATTTTAACAAGACCAAAACATCTTAGCTTTTATTTTTTGGGATGGTTATTTCCCCTCTTTTTCAAGTGAGAAGCATCTGATAAATTGTCTTTTTAAAGATACCTGTCCATAATTGTTTTTACATTTAGTATATAAAATCCATATGCAAATGTAATGACATTATGGGACAGAGGTGGTAGATTTTTAGGTTTTTTTTTAAGGTCTATCAGTAAAATTCTAAAAATGAAATATCTTTTGATTATTAGTCAAAAGGAAAATAAACAAAAATCTAAGTCCTTTTTTTTTTTTTTTCTTTTTTTCTCCAATTACTTGAATTTTTTTTTTTTTTTTACATAAATTGTTTATGCTTTCTGTTTTGCTTTTGTTTTAACTCCAGTTTTCTTTTTAGAAATTCATTTGTAATGAGTAGAGAGTTGTAAAGTCTTCTTTAGGTTAAAACATATGAATTTTCCACTATCAATACATGCTTATTTAGAAAAATAGAAATTATCTCAATTAGAATTTAAAGAAAAAAATTTAAAAAAATTTTTTAAAAGCATTATAAATTTCAATTTAACTTAATTTGGGATGAGAGTTTGTCCTCCTGAAATGTCTTTCTAAATATTTTTAAAAAATTTTATTTATTATACCGAAAGTTTCAAAGAAATCGATATAATTTCATAATCAAATAACTGACCAATTTAAATTCACTTTTGTACTTTACCCCTGGGAAAGGTTGAAGCCCATCACCCCATCTATGGGTTAAATATACCACTTCTTCTACGAGGATGGCTATGCAAATATTTCATGCAGGAATAAAGAATTTAAAAAAAATTTTAATTAAAAAGTTGTTCAGTACCTTTCTATAAACAGATATAATAAGCTTCTGCACAACATTTATATATATTACTTATTTTTGCTTATATACAAGATGTGAATCTCTTGTTTATATAGAATTGAAATTTTTACTGCTTCTAATAATTACTTAAAATTAATATAAGATTAAACACATTTCTTTCTCTCTTTTTTTTTTTTTATATTGAATTGGCTTCAATTTTCTCACAGCTACTCTCTTTTTATTTTAGTTTTCTAAAACAAATTGACACTTTAAAAGAAGTATTATTATCCTTTTCTATGTGAATCACAAGGTAGATAACTCTTTTTTGTACAAGAAACAAATGAATTTATTTCAGTATGAAAATATAACATTTTTTTTTTTCTGGATTTATATGCTAATTTAAACGAATCTTTTTCAGGCCAAATGAGGATGATTTGGAAGGTACAAACAGCTCATTTGCTGTTGCTTCTTGTTTTCCTCCTTTTTTTTTTTTTGTCTGTCTTTGTTGTCTGTTTGTTATGTGTTGTCTATATGGCTTGGATATTACCGAAAAAAAAAAGATTGTCGCTCTTTGCCCAGCCCCTCCCCATTTTTTTTGGCGTGTTTGCATATAAGCTTTTTTTTTTTTTTTTTTTCTTCTTTTTTTTACCTCTCCATCTCCAGTGTTCCTGTCCCCCTCATATATACTCCAATAATCACCTGGGTGGACTGCACTAAGACGACACATGAACATTACATCCTTCATTCTACTGATCGAAACTCTTTGAAAATTTTCACCTCTGAACATTTTTAATTTGTTTTTAAGGGCGAAAAAAAAAAGAAAGTTCTATTTTCTTATTTCGTACCATAAAATCCCATTGCAAATTATTTTTTCACCCCTTGGTCCGTTCTTCCTGTCGTCGTCTTTTTGCGAGATGCTTTCTTCAGTCCCTATGATGGCTGCTGCTGTTGATTCAAAGCTTTTTATATAATTTCTCTTATCACCTCATCCAAATTTAAAAACCTTGTTCTGATCCTCTGTATTTTTTTTTTTTTTTGTTTGTTGTTTTTTTTTTTACCCCCACCCCAACTCCCTTGCAATGTGTCGTGAGAGTGAGATGCTTGATAAAGGTTTAGTTCATAAGGCACTGGGGTTGGGGTATATATTGGAAAGATTTTTTTTAAATTTTAAGTAACGTGGACTAAAGTTGTATCTCACCCTTAGGAATTAAGACCAGAGTTGTTCTCTGTATCAAAGAGGCTTTTAAAAAAATGAACTTAGAATATAATTAAGATTTTTCAGTCTGTTGAATAAAATTATTTTATTTTAAAAAAAAAAAATTTAATTTAAAAATTTTTTTTTTTTTTTTTTTTTTTACATATTTCGAAAAGTTTTGTTTTTTTAAATTTTTTTATTATGATTTTTTTTTTTTTGGACTGGGGAGTATTTAAAAAAAATAAAAAAAACAATAATTTTATTTGTTGTTTTTGTTTTTTTTTAATCCTCCAACTACCTCTTGCAATGTATCATGAGTGAGATGCTTGATTAAGGTTTCAGTTCATAAGTATTCATAATTAATTCACATTGATGAGGAGAATACTGTGTTCTTTTTGTTATACCAATAAAAAAACATGTCTATTAGTTTATTGGAGTTATTATTTGTCTTACCTGCTCAAGCTTTACCAGTGAAGTTTATGTATATGTATACATAATTATATAGGCATACCTAACATTTTATATTTCAGATGATCTAGGCAGTGGTTTTCAATATTTTCCTACACAGATCACTTGATAATTTGCAAAACATATATGTGGATCCATAAAGAGCCTTAAAAAAAAATTATACTCATTTATTTATAAAAAATTGAGTATCTATTAAGAATGAATTAGCATTAAATGACCCAATGAGGTTGATATGCTGTAAAACAAAACAAACTATAGTAAAAATAAAATAAATATCTACATGTTTTTGTTTTTTTTCGAATGTAGATAACTAAAACTATCTGTGATATCTAATTTTCTGTGATTACTAACACAATTCCAGAGTTTTGGTTTTAGCATATTAGTTTTTGAAATTCCAAAACTTAACTCTTTGCCTACTTTAACACTCACAGCAGCTCTCCCACCATACACCACTGAAAGAGTTTAAAGTAGACACTCTTTTAGGTGAAGAGTTTGTGCTATTTTTACGGGTTATTTTAAAAAATAAATAACTGAGATTTTCCAGTATTAAAAAACACAAGATTTATGTCACATCAAGGAATAAAGGATTCTGCACCTTTTTTTTCTCTCCAATTCTGAGATATGTTCTGAGGAATAGTGTGCAGGTCATATGGTGCATTTTATTTTATTTTCTATCAATGACTTACCCGGTGGATTTTGGCTTTGGGGATCAAAATGTCTGCAGAGAAGAAATCCGGAGAGTGCAACAGATTGGGTGGGGGGATGATTCTTCTAGAATCACCGAAATGTGATTAAAGATAATCCAGATTTGGATTCTTTCTGAGTGTTCTGTCCAACTTGACACTTCTGACATTGCACATGGCTCAAACAATCCACTTCTTCAGCCTATTGCAAAGAGGTGCATGGTGTAATGGTTATCATCGTAGGAAATGGACACGGCGAGTCAAGTTCAAATCCTGGATGCAGCTATTTGCATTTGACATAACTCTGATACCTTGTTTTTGTTTTTGTTTGTTTTAAAATCTTTTGACTAGAACTTTAAAATTACTCTAATTAAAGAATTTTGATTTAATGTTTTTACTTTGTTTTGTAATGAGCTCAGTCGGTAGAGCGTTCGGCTAGAAACCACATGGTTCCTAGTTCGATTCGGTCCTCGCCAACTCAGCGTATGAGTAGCACAGGATCTGTGCGGTAAATAAGGAGCTGATGGTAGGTGTGGTGCTCCACCTCAGATGCCAAAAACAATCTCCTTGGTCTAGCGCTAGTGAAAAGGGGATAGACTCCCTCGCTAATTGGCTGATACCGACTTTAGGCCGCCCGACGACTTTTTTATTATTATTATAATTAAATAATATTTAAAAGGAGTAAAGAGGAAATTACTATTAATTACTTTAAAAGAGTCTTTTAAATATAAGTCATTAATTTATGGTTTATCTTAAATCTACATTTTTAAATTACAAATATAACAAGTAAACTTTTGGATCTACCGTAATTATTTGCATATAACATGTCTGTCTAACTTCGGACGACTCTGAATTCTGAACAAAAAAAAAAAAAAGAAAAAGAAATTCTTTTATAATTATTATAATATAATATATATATATTATATATATAATATATATATATATATATATTACTAGTATACACTACACTGACTTTTTAAAATTTGTAGCAGTAAAAATGAGCATTTTTTCAGCTTTTTAAAGGTTCGTACTGGACTAAAAATAGAATTTGGATTATTCCGACTATGGTTCCTCATTTTATTGTTATTTGCACAACATTTCGGACGATGTGCCTTTGCCTTCTTCAGGTATCTTGTTTGCCTTTGGAACCTCTCTTCGAACTCAAAAATAAAATAAGAATTTATATATTTACATTTATATCTTAAAACACAAAATTTACACTATATTAGAGCAAACAAATGGACATGTTCACACATAATACAAGACGCTTACAGCAGAAATCAACTCACATTAGGAGAACAATATTATGAACACATTCTAGGGATATTTCACTGTACGGTGTAAAATACGTTAGTTTGGACTATGATATAACTTATTTCGGTTCATCTTTGTTGTTTTTTCTGACAGATTACTCTATCAAGTGTCAACTTCCATGGTCTCCCAAACACTGAGCTTAGATAGCAGCTTCTCTAACTGCCTTCCTCAAGGTGGCTGTTGATTGTCAATGCAGAATTTATCAACTAGTACCACAATTGATCTTTTTTACAACAGGCAATTTATTAAGCTGATGACTTGGTTTATCCTAACAGTCAGGATTGTCCTCAATTCCAGATTGCACTTATAACTGTATTTAACTCAACTATTATATCCGTCGCCATTGTCCATACACATACCTGTGTTCTTTCTGGCATAGATTCTCTATCAAGTGTTAACTGCTATGGTTCCAACACTGAGCTTAAATAGCAGCTCTAAACCTGCCATTTCTCAAGGTGGCTGTTGATTGGTCATGCAAAATTATCAACTCAGTACCACAATTGATCTTCTCCAATCTGGAAAAATAGTGTGTCTTATACACAAATAATTATGAATATGATTAATCAATATAAATCAAAGATATAAAACAGAAATCAAAGCAAAATGAATTATGATATGATGTCAAATAATTTCAGTTGAATGAGATAATAAATTTGAAGATTTTAGTTCTAGAATATTAAAATATGTATTTTTGTGTTAACTTTATACTACAGTTAAATATGAAACAATGTTCTCCATATAGGTATGCACAATTATAATAGATATATATTATATATATATATATATAATGTAAATATACGCTGTGTGTGTGAATAGATTTGTGTGTATATATATGTGTGTGTTTGTTTGCTTTCTTAAGTGATGTTTACTGCTGTGGACATGTTCCCCCCCCCTCTCTCTCGCTCTCTCTTCTCTCTCTCTCTCTTCTGTCATAATTGGTCTGTTCAAGTGGTTATGAGATTAATGTGTCATACATCTATTTGCTTAAATTCCTCATGTATTCTCTTCTCTTTCTCTTCTTTCAATATTCTTCAATTTTCATCACATTCAGGCCATAAAACAGTAATGGAATCTTTAGTTTGGACATTCTTTCCAAGAGATTTAAGCATTTTGTTTTTTCATTTTCATAAGGTCATGGGTAGAGATAGGGAGTGAAGCAAAATTCTCATAACCTGCTGTTGGTTAAATCCTACTTAACGACATAATATCACCATTCATATGTCACCTCCAAAAGAAAAAAACCTCAAAATCAAGGAATTAACCAAATTTAATGAAATTTTCAGTGTTGATATATTAATGAATAAACAATAAAATGCACCAGTTATTTTATTTTAAAACTCTTACATTTTTCAGGTCAGTTAACTTTGAACCACGTATCTTTGAGGTGTAACACAGATTCACAAACATACATGTCCAAAGTTAATTGACTGGAAATGTAAAAGTTTTTAAATAATAACTGGTGCTTATACTTATCATTAATGTATTCAACACTGAAATTCATTAATTTCGGTTAATCCTTATTTTCTTTTTTTTCTTCTGAGGTTGACATACGAATGGTAGAATTTATGTTCCGTTAAGTTCGATTTAACCCCTGGTGTTGGTTGTAGGGCACTATGTCATGTACCATATCTTGGGCAGAATAGCCTGGCTGAGCATATCACTCCTCAGGTCTTTTTTATAAGTAGGTCGTGCACAAGGTCAATTTCAAAACAAAAGTAACTGGTTTAAATTTTTTTAATTTTTTATTGCTTGATAAACCAATTTGTATAACTTGACATTCAATTGTAGAGCATTCGTCTTAGATTGAGTTCTGCCACTCAGCACATGAGATCACTGTTTTCACCTAGAAACTGTCATAACGAGGTCTGTTGATCTATCCCACGACCTCTAACTTAGATATAAATGCTCTATACATAATATTGAGCACTGTTACTATAAATATTAACACCACATTATCTATAATATAATAATATATATACATATATATATAATATATGATAAAAATGAAGAAAAGGGATAAAACGCAAAACAATTTCATTCAATCTTGATATTTCACCCCCTTTAAGGTAAATTGTTAACGAAGCACCATTCAGAAATTATTTGAGACAAGAAACACAATGGTTCTTTTCATATATAAACACACTGTAGTTCTAGTCTTAAATAAATTTCTGATGAGCTCGTAAACATTCCAGGCAAAATATCAATTGAATGAAAGTTGTTTGTCTTTATCTGTTATTTCCTCAATTTTTAATCATGTTTGTTGGATACCTCTAATTCTGTACCTCATAATATATATATATTTAATATATAGATATATATCTATATAGTATACTCAATGGTGATATTATGGTTCCACATTCATCATTATGGTTTCACATCATATGTAAAGTTTCTGGTATCCATCATCGTGAGATCTCATCGTGATGATTGGATTACCAGAAACGTAGTTATGATGTAAAACCATAATATCACCATTGATTAGAAATCTGCTCTGCTTTATTAGCATGAGCACCTTTCCATGCAGAATACTTTCTCATTTTTTCATCACTATTCATTAATATATATATAATATATGTAATATATATATAACTATATATAAGTTCAAATCTTTGAAGCCAGAATGCCAAGATACCAAACTAAAATTGATTCATGCCAACAAGCCTATATGTTATTTCTCAATAAATAAACTGATTATAATGTAAAAAAAAAAAAAAAAAAAAAAAGAAGAAAAAAATCTTTTTTAAAAGAAAAGATCCTCAATGGTGTTGTGACTGTTATAATTTTGTGTTTTGGCATAACTGCTTTAACCTTTGACCTTTTAAATTCTGAGGTGTTTATTCATAAGCAAAAAAAAAAAATGATATTATGTTTGGACACTGGAGGCGACTCCATATTAAAAAAAAAAAAAAAAAAAAAAAAAAAAAAAAAAAAAAACAAAAAAAAAAAAAAAAAAAAAAAAAAAAAAAAAAAAAAAAAAAAAAAAAAAAAAAAAAAAAAAAAAAAAAAAAAAAAAAAAAAAAAAAAAAAAAAAAAAATTGGGTCTGTTTGAAGTTTGTTTTGTCATGTCTGCTATGACAAGAGCAAAAAATGACCTCACTGAAATGAAGCTTTCAAAATTACTACGTGCAGAAAATCTGGGGGTGGGGGAGTATTCTGAGAAAAGAGGAAATAAATAAAATAGAATATGTTAAAGGTTAAGTAAGTACAAAAATGCTGAAGGCGGACCGATTTAGCTCAGTCAAGGAGGGTGTTCGACTAGGAACCATAAGGTCCGTGTCAATACGGCCGTTGCCAATCAGCCTGAGTAGCGCAGGATTCTGTGGTGGTAAAGTGAGGATGATGGTAGGTGTGGCACTTCACCAAAAGTGGAAAATAAATAACAATAGGGAATAAGATTAAAAGTTAAGTAAGTACTATGTTGAAGGGGCTGTATTTAGGCCCAGTTAGCTTCATTGTAGAGCGTTCAACTAGGAACCATAAGATTCCACGTTCAATACTGGCCCTTGCCAACTCAGCCTTTGAGTAAGCGCAGATCTGGCCGCGTAAATGAGGAGTTGATGGTAGGTATGATGCCCGCCTTAGATGCCAAAGAATCTCCTTGCGTCTAGCACTAGTGAAAAGGTATAGTCCTTGCTATTGGCTGATACGACTTTAGGCACAAATGCCTTACTACTAAATGCTGAAGAAACAAAAAAGAACCCACAGCGTTTTGTTTTAACTCTTTGCCTACCAAATTTATATTCTACCTGTTTTAGCTTTCTACTGTTAATTTGGAATTTGATCTATTCGGCTGTTTGATTATTTTACTTATTTACTAGAAGTGGGCTACCAGCATCACCTGGATAGAGGGGGGATAAAAAGTTAATCTCGGCAATCCATTGATTGTTTTAGTTCTTCCATATGAAGTTCACTATCTATTCACTCAGACTCAAAGATGCAGGTTCGTTCACATTGTTATTTTTCAGTTAAAACAAGCTGGCATGTACGAAGCTGCTGCAAGCAGTTTATGGTAGGATCACAGTTGTGGCAGAATGCACATTGGAGCCACCTTAAACACAAAAAATCCAATTCTCCCTGTCCAACACTGTAGTGAAAAAAAGAAGTGATTCCATTGCTGTTCAGCTGATACCGCACAATAGTCACTCCGCAGACTTTACTTTTAGATAAATCATCAATTAGTAAAAAATTATGATTGATGATTCTATTGATTTGATTGATCATTTCACGAAAAATCTTTTGTCAAATAAATCACTTCACCATTTGAGAGAGAGAAGAAAAAAATGAAATGACCCTCGCAGACTCGTTCTGGGCATTGATTGCTTAGAAGGAGAGGAGTGGTTATTAGATGCTTGGTCACAATAAATTGAAGATAAGCATCGATCATGATAAAATGGAATTTTTTATGACGTCAATTGAATTATACTTACTTATGTGTAATATATAATATATACACACACACACACACACACACACACACACACACACAAACATATATTTATATATTCACACACACAATTGTGGGGAATGTGTGGTGTAAATGTATGTCATATTAATGTGTGACGTCGTGTGGGGAATGTATGTATGTATGTGTGTTGTATGTATATAGTGTGTGTGAATGGATGTATGTGTATATATATTATATATATAATATATATGATAAGGACGAAAAACAAACCTGTCACAAGGCGGGTGAACCTTTCACTCACGGCCATTTAGCAACATAACATCGCGGGACGTAGAATACTTGGATTGGATCCAGGCACGTAGGCAAACCACGAGGAATGCATTCCTCAGCCTTGTCAAGCAAGTGTCTAGGCGAAGGAAAACTCCAAAATTAAACTGCGCGGTCTGCTGCAGCCAATGATGTGACTTTTCTTCTTTTTGGCTCAAATGATGCAGTCACTGTAGAGAGTGGTTGGTTACTGTGCAAAGCCTTTCCTCACTTAAAAAAGCTTCAGCACAGGCATTGCTTAATATGCAATACATGTCTTGTCTTATATTGTTTTTGAAGCTCACCATTAATTGTGGAACTGTGAGCTTTTCTTCTTTTTTCTTTTTTTTTTGTTTTTTTTTGTTACTATATCAAGCAATGGCAATTACTTGAACTCGAGTTTTGCTCCATCAATATATATGATATATATATTATATATATATATTAACATTACTAGTGTGTCTCTATTACCAAGTGACCAAACCACTTAGATCTTTCTTCTTGACTAATGTCATGATTTTATTGTATTCCAAGATCACTCCTTATATTATCCATTTGGTTGGATCTATTGAGAAACTTCCCACATAATCAACACTCACAATTTTATATATAAAGTTAATCATCTTTTAAAGTAAAAATACAAGGTTTTATTAATCCTAGTGGAACATCTTATAATCAAATGTATATTATTAGGTATTTATTATTACCCCCTCCCATCTATGGGTTACATAGGACAAACTGGGCTCTTTTAACCTGGGTTAGGGCCAGATCAATCTAATGGGGAAACTCGTAATTCAAACCTGTTAAACTTGTTTAAGTATTGGAGTAGAGCCAACACAAGGTCAAATTACTTAACAGTTAACAGGGTTGAATTAAGAGTTCCATATAGATTTGATTGCCTAACCAAGGTTAAAAGAAGCCGAGTTTGTCCTATGTACCCATAATGGGACGGGGTAATAAATAAACCTAATATATACATTTTGATTATTATAATGTCCACTAGGATTAAGAAAACCCTTGGTATTTTTACTTTAAAAGATGATTAACTTTATATATAAAAATTGTGAGTGTTGATTATGGTGGAGTTTCTCACATAGATCAAACCAAAATGGGGATAATATAAGGGTATCTTGGTGAATACCAAATTAAAATCATGTGACATGATCAAGAGGAAAAGATTAAGTGTTTGTTCACTTGGTACATAGAGACAGCACTAGTAATGTATATTATATATATTATATATATTATATATATGAGGCCAGCAAACTCGAGTTTCAATAATTGCCACTTGCGTGATTATAGTAACAAAAAAAAAAAAAAAAAAAAAAGAAAAAAGAAAAAAGGCTCAACCAGTTCAAACAATATAAATGGTGGCTTCAAAACATAATAAAGACCAAGACATGATATGATTATCAAGCAATGCCTGCTTGCCTGGAAGCTTTTTTAGTGAGGAAAGGCTTGCACAGAACCAATCCCATCTCTAAGTGACTGCACATTGAGCCAAAAAGAAGAAAAAGTCAACATCATTGGCTGCAGCAGCGCCGCAGTTTAAATTTTGAGTTTTCCTTCGCTAGACACTTGCCTTGACAAGGCGAGGAGCATCTCTCCAGTGGTTTTGCTACGTGCCTGATACCAATCCAAGTATTTCGTACGTCCCCGCGAATGTTATTTGTAAATGGCGTTGAGTGAAATTTCACCCGCCCTTTGACAGGTTTTGTTTTTCGTCCTTATATATATATAATAATATATATATATATACACATACATACTTCACACACACTAATAACAACACACACATACATACATTACATTCACACACCACTTCACACATTATATACATACATTTTACCACACATTCACACACACAATCATGTGTGTAGTGAATATATAAATATATGTTTGTGTGTGTGTGTGTGTGTGTGTGTGTGTGTGTGTGTATATATATTATATAAGTATATACACATAAGTAAGTATAATTCAATGACGTCAAAAAAAAAAAGATCATTTATCATGATCGATAGCTACTCAATTCTATTTGATGAACCAGAAGCATCTGATAACCACTCCTCTCTTCTAAGCAATCAATGCCGACACGAGTCTGAGAGGGTCATTTCCATTTTTTTCTTCTCTCTCTTCCCTCAAAATGGTGAAGTGATTTATTATTGACAAAACATTTCGTGAAGAATGATCATCAATTCATAGATCATCATATCATAATTTTTCACTAATATTGTGATTTATCTAAAAAAGAAGTCTATCGAGGACCTATTGCGTTATCAGCTGAACAGCAAGGAAATCAACCTTCTTTTTCCACTCGTGTTGGACCAGGGAGATTGAGATTTTGTGTTTAAGGTGGCTCAATGTGATTCTGCCACACTGTTGATCTACATACTGCTTGCAGCAGCCTCGTACAGCCACGTGTTTACACTGAAAAATTAACAATGTGAAACACACCTGCCATCTTTTGATTCTGAGTGAATAGATAGTGAACTTTCATATTGGAAGACTAAACAATCAATGATCTGCGAGCATTAACTTTTTATTCCCCCTCTTCCAGGTGATCTGGTAGCCATTCTAGTAAATAAGTAAAATAATTAAACAGGCGAATAGATCAAATTTCCAAATTAACAGTTAAAAGCTAAAAACAGGTTAGAAATATAAAATTTGGTATGCCAAAGAGTTTAAAACAAAAGGGGGTTCTTTGTTTTGTTCTTCAGCATTTATAGTAAAGCATTTGGGTGGCCTAAGTCGGTATCAGCCAATCAGCAAGGGAGTCTATACCTTTTCACTAGTGCTAGACCAAGGAGATTGCTTGCATCTAAGGCGGGCATCATACTACCATCAAACTCTCACTTTACCGCACAGATTCCTGCGCTACTCAAACTGAGTTGGCAAGGGCCAGTATTTGAACGTGGAATCTTATGGTTCCTAGTTGAACGCTCTACAGACTGAGCTAAACTGGCCCCTAATCAGCCCCTTCAACATTTAGTACTTACTTAACCTTTAATAATTATTCCCCTATTGTATTTATTTTCCACTTTTGGTGAAGGCCACACCTACCATCAAACTCCTCACTTTACCACACAGTCCCTGCGCTACTCAAAGGCTGAGTTGGCAACGGCCGGTTAATTGAACACGGAACCTTATGGTTCCTAGTCGAACACCCTATTGACTGAGCTAAATCGGCCCTCAGCATTTGTACTTACTTAACCTTTAAATTATTCCCTATTGTTATTTATTTCCTCTTTTCATTGAATCTCCCCCACCCCAAGATTTCTGCACGTAGTAATAATTTTGAAGCTTCATTTCAGTGAAGTCATTTTGCTCTGTCATAGCAGGACATGACAAAACAACTTCAAACAGACCATTGTGTTTTGTTGATTGGAGTCGCCTCCAGTGTCAAGACAAATACATTTTTTTTTTGCTTAATGAATAAAACACCTACAGAATTCTAAAAGGTCAAAGGTTAAAGCAGTTATGCCAAAATCACAAAATTATAACAGTCACACACCATTGAGGATCTTTTTTTTTAAAAGAATTTTTCTTTCTTTTTTTTTTTTTTTTTTTTTTTAAATATAATAGTTTGATTTTATTGAGAAATAATATAGGTTTGTTGAGTAGAATAAATTTAGTTTGGTAGTTTGGCAATTCTGGTCAAGATTATGAACTTATATATATATATATAGATATTATATATATATATATATATATAATGAATAGTGAATGAAAAATGAGAAGTATTTGCATGGAAAGTGCTCAATGCTATAAAGCAGAGCAGATTTATAATCATTGTGATATTTATGTTTCACATTCATAACTTAAAGTTTCTGGTAATCCAATCATCAGATGAGATCTCATCTGATGATTGGATTACAAGAAACTTTAAGTATGAATGTGAAACCATAATATTGAATTTGAAACCAATAATATCACATTGATTAAATATATAATATATATATTATATATATAATATATATATATATATGAGGAGTAACAGATTAGTAAAATCCAACAAACATGATTAATTGAGGAAAACAGATAAAGACAAACAACTTCATTCAATTGATATTTTGCCTTGGAATGTTAACGAAGCCTTATCAGAAATTATTTAAGACTAGAACTACAGTGTGTTTATATATTGAAAAGAAACACATTGTAGTTCTTGTCTCAAATAAATTTCTGATGGTGCTTCGTTAACATACTAAGGTGAAATTATCAGATTGAATGAAATTGTTTGCGTTTATCCCTTATTCTTCAATTTTAATCATATTATAATATATATATATATAATATATATATTATAGATAATGTGATGGGTGTTATATTTATAAGTAAACAGTGCTCAATATTATGTATAGAGCATTATATCTAAGTTAAGTAGTGTGGATATGGAGTCAACAGCACCTCGTTACTGACATTTTCTAGGTGAAAACAGTGAACTCATGTGCTGAGTTGGCAAACCTTGCAATCTTAGACGAATGCTCTAGCAATGAGAATTGTCCAAGTTATAAAAAATGTTATCATGCATAAAAAAATTAAAAAAATTTAAACCAGTTTTACTTTGTTTGAAATTGACCTTGTGCCACGACTACTTGGTAGACCTGAGGAGTGATATGCTCAGCCAGGCTATTCCTGCCAAAGATATGTACATGAATAGTGCCCCTACAACCACACCAGGGTTAAATCGAACTTAACGGACATAATTCTACCATTGTATGTCAACCTGCAGAAAGAAAAAAAAAAATAAGAAAATAAAGGAATTAACCGAAATTTAATGAAATTTTCAGTGTTGATACATTAATGAATAAAAAGATATAAGCACCAGTTATTTTATTTAAAAACTTTTACATTTTTCAGGTCAATTAACTTTGGACCATGTATGTTGTGAATCTGTGTTACACCTCAAAGATACGTGGTTCAAAGTTAACTGACCTGAAAAATGTAGAGTTTTAAAATAAAATAACTGGTGCATTTTATGTTTATTCATTAATATATCAACACTGAAAATTTCATTAAATTTGGTTAATTCCTTGATTTTGAGGGTTTTTTCTTTTGCAGGTGACATATGATGGTGGAATTTATGTTCGTTAAGTAGGATTAACCACAGCAGGTTATGAAGAATTTTGCTTCAAACTCCCTATCTCCCCCTACCCATGACCTTATGAAAATGAAAAAACAAATGTCTTAAATCTCTTGAAAGAATGTCCAAATATAAAGATTCCATTACTGTTTTATGACTGAATGTGAATGAAATTGAAGGAAATATTGAAAGAAAGAGAAAGAGAGGAAAATACATGAAGAATCTAAAGCAATAGATGTATGACAACATTAATCCATAGCCACTTGAACAGACCCATTATGACAGAGAGAGAGAGAGAGAGAGAGAGAGCGAGAGAGAGGGGGGGGGAATAATGTCAACAGCAGTAAACATCACTTAAAAAAGCAAACAACACACACACATGATAATACACACTAAATCATTCACACACACACAGCTGTATATTATACTATATATATATAATATATATATATATTATATTATATATATATTTGTGCATACCTATATGAGAATACATGTTTCATATTTAACTGTAGTATAAAGTTAACACAAAAATCATATTTTAAAATATCTAGACTAAAATCTTTCAAATTTATTATCTCATTCAACTGAATATTATTGACTATCAATAATCAATAATTCTATTTTGCTTTGATTCTGTTTATATCTTTGATTTATATTGATTAATCATATTATCATAATTATTTGTGTATAAGACACACTATTTTTTCCAGATTGGAGAAGATCAATTGTGGTACTAGTTGATAATTTGCATTGACCAATCACAGCCACCTTGGAAAGGCAGTTAGAGCTGCCTATTAAGCTCAGTGTTTGTGAGACCATAGCAGTTGACACTTGCATAGAGGAATCTATGCCAGAAAGAAAACAGGTATGTGTCATGACAAAGGCACGACGAATATGTTGAGTTAATACAGTTCTAAGTGACAATCTGAAATGCAGGATCAATCCTGATGTTAGGATAACCAAGTCATCCAGCCTTAATAATTGCCTGTTTGTAAAAGATCAATTGTGGTCTAGTTGATAATTGCATTGACCAATCAACAGCACCTTGAGGAGGCAGTTAGAGAGAGCTGCCTATCTAAGCTCAGTGTTTGGGAGACCATGGAAGTTGACACTTGGATAGAGTAATCTGTCAGAAAAACAACAAGAGATACCGAAAGTAAGTTATATCAATAGTCCAAACTAACGTATTTACACCGTTACAGTGAAATATCCACTAGAATGTGTTCATAATATTGTTTCTCCTAATGTGAGTTATTTCTGCTGTAAGCGTCTTGTATTTATGTGTGAACATGTCCATTTGTTTGCTCTAAATTAGTGTAAATTTTGTGTTTTAAGATATAATGTAAATTATATAAATTCTTATTTTTATTTGAGTTCGAAGAGAAGGTTCCCAAGGCCAACAAGAAATACCTGAAGAAGGCAAGAGGCACATCGTCCGAAATGTTGTGGCAAATAACAATAAATATGAGACCATAGTCGGAATAATCCAAATTCTTATTTTAGTCAGTACGAACCTTTAAAAAGCTGAAAAATGCTCATTTTACTTGCTACAAATTTTAAAAAGTCAGTGTAGTGTATACTAGTAATATATATATATATATATATATATATATATATATAATATATATATATATATATATATAAAAGAATTTCTTTTTTTTTTTTTTTTCAGAAATTCAGAGTCGTCCGAAGTTAGACAGACATGTTATATGCAAATAATACGGTAGATCCAAAGTTTACTTGTTATATTTGTAATTTAAAAAATGTAGATTTAAGATAAAAACCATAAAATTAATGACTTATATTAAAAGGACTCTTTTAATAGTAATTATAGTAATTTTCCTCTTTACTCCTTTTAAATATTATATAATTAATAATAATAAAAAAAAAGTCGTCGGGGCGGCCTAAAGTCGGTATCAGCCAATTAGCGAGGGAGTCTATCCCCTTTTCACTAGCGCTAGACCAAGGAGATTGTTTTTGGCATCTGAGGTGGAGCACCACACCTACCATCAGCTCCTTACTTTACCGCACAGATCCCTGTGCTACTCATACGCTGAGTTGGCGAGGACCGGAATCGAACTAGGAACATGTGGTTTCTAGCCGAACGCTCTACCGACTGAGCTCATTACAAAACAAAGTAAAAACATTAAAATCAAAATTCTTTAATTAGAGTTAATTTTAAAGTTCTAGTCAAAGATTTTTTAAAAAAAACAAAAAAAAAAAAAAACAAGGTATCAGAGTTATGTCAAATGCAAATAGCTGCATCCAGGATTTGAACTTGACTCGCGTGTCCATTTCCTACGATGATAACCATTACACCATGCACCTCTTTGCAATAGGCTGAAGAAGTGGATTGTTTGAGCCATGTGCAATGTCAGAAGTGTCAAGTTGGACAGAACACTCAGAAAGAATCCAAATCTGGATTATCTTTAATCACATTTCGGTGTGATTCTAGAAGAATCATCCCCCCACAATCTGTTGCACTCTCGATTTCTTCTCTGCAGACATTTTGATCCCCAAAGCCAAAATCCACCCGGGTAAGTCATTGATAGAAAATAAAATAAAATGCACCTATGACCTGCACACTATTCCTCAGAACATATCTCGAGAATTGGAGAGAAAAAAAAGGTGCAGAATCTTATTCCTTGATGTGAACATAATAATCTTGTGTTTAATACTGGAAAATCTCATTATTATTTTTTTAAAATAACCCGTAAAAATAGCACAAACTCTTCACCTAAAGAGTGTCTACTTTAAACTCTTTCGTGGTATGGTGGGAGAGCTGCTGTGAGTGGTTTAAAGTAGGCAAAGAGTTAAAGTTTTGGAATTTCAAAAAACTAATATGCTAAAACCAAACTCTGGAATTGTGTTAGTAATCACAGATAGTTTTAGTTATCTACATTCGAAAAAACAAAACATGTAGATATTTATTTTATTTTTACTATAGTTTGTTTTGTTTTACAGCATATCAACCTCATTGGGTCATTTAATGCTAATTCATTCTTAATAGATACTCAATTTTTTTATAAATACATGAGTATAATTTTTTTTTAAGGCTCTTATGGATCCACATATATGTTTGCAAATTATCAAGTGATCTGTGTAGGAAAATATTTGAAAACCACTGCTCTAGATCATCTTGAAAGTATAAAATGTTAGGTATGCCTATATAATTATGTATACATATACATAAACTTCACTGGTAAAGCTTGAAGCAGGTAAGACAAATAAAACTCCAATAAACTAATAGACATGTTTTTTATTGGTATAACAAAAAGCAACACAGTATTCTCCTCATCAATGTGAATTAATTATGAATACTTATGAACTGAAACCTTAATCAAGCATCTCACTCATGATACATTGCAAGAGGTAGTTGGAGGATTTTAAAAAAAAACAAAAAACAAACAAATAAAATTATGTTTTTTTTTTTTTTTTAAATACTCCCCAGTCCAAAAAAAAAAAAAAATAATAAAAAATTTAAAAAAAAAAAAACTTTTCGAAATATTGTAAAAAAAAAAAAAAAAAAAAAAAATTTTTTAAATTAAATTTTTTTTTTAAATAAAATAATTTTATTTCAACAAGACTGAAAAATCTTAATTATATTCTAAGTTCATTTTTTTAAAGCTCTTGATACAGAGAACAACTCTGGTCTTAATTCTAAGGGTGAGATACAACTTTAGTCCACGTTACTTAAAATTTAAAAAAATCTTTTCCATATATACCCCAACCCCAGTGCCTTATGAACTGAAACCTTTATCAAGCATCTCACTCTCACGACACATTGCAAGAGGGAGTTGGGGGTGGGGGTAAAAAAAAAAAACAACAAAAAAAAAAAAAAAAAATACAGAGGATCAGAAAAGGTTTTAAAATTTGGATGAGGTGATAAGAGAAATTTATATAAAGCTTTGAATCAACAGCAGCAGCCATCATAGGGACTGAAGAAAGCATCTCGCAAAAAGACGACGACAGGAAGAACGGACCAAGGGGTGAAAAATAATTTGCAATTGGGATTTTTATGGTACGAAATAAGAAAAATAGAACTTTTCTTTTTTTTTTCGCCCTTAAAAAATACAAAAAAAAATGTTCAAAGAGGTGAAAATTTTCAAAGAGTTTCGATCAGTAGAATGAAGGATGGTTAATGTTCATGTGTCGTCTTAGTGCAGTCCACCCAGGTGATTATTGGAGGTATATATGAGGGGGACAGGAACACTGGAGATGGAGAGGTAAAAAAAAAGAAGAAAAAAAAAAAAAAAAAAGCTTTATGCAAACACGCCAAAACAAAATGGCGGAGGGCTGGGCAAAAGAGCGAACAATCTTTTTTTTTCGGTAATATCCAAGCCATATAGACAACACATAACAAACAGACAAACAAAGACAGACAAAAAAAAAAAAAAAGGAGGAAAACAAGAAGCAACAGCAAATGAGCTGTTTGTACCTTCCAAATCATCCTCATCTGGCCCTGAAAAAGATTCGTTTAAATTAGCATATAAAATCCAGAAAAAAAAAAATGTTATTATTTCATACTGAAATAAATCTCATTGTTTTTCTTGTACAAAAAGAGTTATCTACCTTGGTGATTCACATAGAAATAGGATAATAATACTTCTTTTTTAAAAGTGTCAAATTTGTTTTTAGAAAATAAAATAAAAAGAGAGTAGCTGTGAGAAAATTGAAGCCAATTCAAATATAAAAAAAAAAAAGAGAAAGAAAATGTGTTTTATAATCTTATATTAATTTTAAGTAAATATTAGAAGCAGTAAAAATTTCAATTCTTATATAAACAAGAGATTCACATCTTGTATATAAGCAAAAATAAGTAATATGATATAAATGTTGTGCAGAAGCTTATTTATATCTGTTTATAGAAAGGTACTGAACAACTTTTTAATTAAAATTTTTTTTTAAATTCTTTATTCCTGCATGAAATATTTTGCATAGCCATCCTCGTAGAAGTGGTACTATTTAACCATAGATGGGGGATGATGGGCTTCCAACCTTTCCAGGGGTAAAGTACAAAGTGAATTTAAATTGGTCAAGTTATTTGATTATGAAATTATATCGATTTCTTTGAAACTTTCGGTATAATAAATAAAATTTTTTAAAATATTTAGAAAGACATTTCAGGAGGACAAACTCTCATCCCAAATTAAGTTAAATTGAAATTTATAATGCTTTTAAAAATTTTTTTAAATTTTTTTTTTAAATTCTAATTGAGATAATTTCTATTTTTCTAAATAAGCATGTATTGATAGTGGAAAATTCATATGTTTTAACCTAAAGAAGACTTTACAACTCTCTACTCATTACAAATGAATTTCTAAAAAGAAAAACTGGAGTTAAAACAAAGCAAAACAGAAAAGCCATAACAATTTATGTAAAAAAAAAAAAAAAAAAATTCAAATAATCTGGAGAAAAAAAAAAAAAAAAAAAAGAAAAGACTTAGATTTTTGTTTATTTTCCCTTTTGACTAATAATCAAAAGATAATTTCATTTTTAGAATTTTACTGAATGACCTTTAAAAAAAACAACCTAAAAATCTACCACTCTGTCCCATAATAGTCATTACATTTGCATATGGATTTTATATACTAAATGTAAAAACAATTATGGGACAGGTATCTTTAAAAAGACAATTTATCAGATGCTTCTCACTTGAAAAAGAGGGAAATAAACCATCCCCAAAAAATAAAAGCTAAGATGTTTTGGTCTTGTTAAAATAATTTGTTGTTGGTGTTTTAGTTCCCCACTCCCATCTCTCCAAAAAGTAATTTGATGATAATAATAATAATAATAAAATTAATTTTATTTTAACAAGACAAAACAATTTTAACAATTATCTTCCAAATTACATCCTTTTAACCCTCTTGGTGTGGAGAGCAACTCAAGTCTTAATTAATGAGAGTAATATGGAATTTTAGTTCACATTACTTAAAAATTACGGATCTTTTGTGATATAACACCCCCCTCCAGTGCCTCTTGTTCAACATACCCCAGCCCTAAAAATTAAAAAAAACTTTATTAAAACAGTCATTTCTAGAAATAAAGTCAGCGGAGTATCCATTTATTGGTATTAGCCAGACAGCGACAGAGCCTATTCATTAGCGCTAGCTCAGGGATATTGTTTTTCTGACTAAGGTATAGTGACACATCTACCATCAACTCTTCACTTTACCACATAGATCTAAGCTGTCCTTCTCATGCACTGAGTTGGCGAAAGCCGGTATTGAACCCGGAATGTTGTGGCTCCCAGGCAGATGCTCTACCGACTGAGCTAAACCAACCCCTTAATAAAAGGAATTCTCTTATAAATACACTAGAACAATGCCAATAGTGTATTGTAGTATTAAAATCATGAAACACCAATAAATCTTTTTTATTTGCAAATTTTTTTAATTTTATAGTCAAACATGCATTAAAGCCATTAAACTTGTACTAAAAACCCATTCTTTTGGGGTGGGGATCTGGTGGCTTTTGCCACTGAACTGTTAGTGAAATTAAACCTATATATATATATATATATATATATATTATAGTGAGAAATTTGAAAAAACACAGGTTTAAATAAAAAGAGTGGTATGTTTATTAGCCGATGCTGCAGTGTTTCGATCTGTTAAGTAGATCTTCTTCAGGATTTAAACCTGTGTTTTTTCAAATTTCTCACTATACTACATACCGTCGGATTCACTTCCATCTCCTCACACACACACACACACACACACACATATAGTCAATGACAATTATTATTACACCTATCATTTTTGAATATTTTTATCCATTTCTCAGAATCTAATGTCCGTATGATTCCAGGTTTTATATGTTAAAAAGCACAAATGACACAACTTACAGCCAATCTAAGTTGAATACACCAACTTGTAAATGAAACACATATGCATCACCTTTATCTTAAAATCTTTTAAAACAGAACAGAATAGATTCATTTATTTTGGACTTATAGATACTCACCAACACATTTGTTACGACGACTTTTCACTTGGCTTGGTTTGATGAGGTGTTCTCCATTCGTCTGAGCAGCCACACTACTAATGATTTCGTAGTCAGTCAGGGATGAAACCGGTGGGGGGGATGGCGATGAAACCCGTTCGTGCTCACTATCCGAATGGTACTGGTTTGGAAAAACCAGGTGATCATACAACGGTTCGGACTCCTCGGTACTTAAATAAGATAAATTAAGAGGAAGTAGCAGGAGGAGAGAGAGAGAGAGAGAAATAAAAAATAAAAATGAATTATTTAAACAAGAATAAAAAAAAAAATAAAAAAAACAGGCAGTGTAAAAATTAATTTTGCTTGAGGGTGTGAGTTAAAAAATTCAGTGTCAGGGGATTAAATATCAAAAATAAAATCAACAAATTTATTAAAGAAGTAAAAAATAAAACAATTAGAAATGGAAACTTACTTCTGATAAGTTTAAATATATATTAAAATAAAACAAACTATATATAAGTATATAATACTGGACATGTATTTATTAAAACTTGTTTTAAAAAACAATGAGGGCCGTCTAAGGTAGAATATTCAAATTTTTAGTGTATTTATTCTATGTTGTGATGATTTTGGTAATGTGATGTGGTTTCAGTTACATACAGAGACCTAATCTCTACTATTAATAGAAACACGATCATTTTGAAATTTTCATAAACTCATGTTATAAAATATTTTGTGAAAACTTGATAAATATAAAAAGTATATTCAGATTTTATGTTTACTTTATTTAGGCCCTTTTTGGCAGCCATTAAACTCCTATCCTATTCATAATTGTAAATAAAGAAAAGTGCTTTTTATAGTTATCTCCCTTGAGAAAATATGAAGATCTGGGTGAGTACAAATGCAACTTCAAACTGTTAAGTTGCAAATCAAAAATAATTTAATTTCAAGTTAACTGTAAATACATTTAAATAGTTTCTTAGAAATGAATTACACGGGCTAGGTTACAAGGTAAGAGTTAGACGGTTTTAGTTTTTTCCCCAGATCATAAATAAAAAACCTTACAATTTATTAAGAAACTTTAGTTGAGACCCATAAATTTTCCTGGGAACTAATTCAAAGCAAATATGTGTCCCAGGATATACTAAAATAAAAAGCTATCAGCATCACTCTGTGTGTGTGTGTGTATATATATATATTATTATAATAATCTATACATTTAATGGTTTATTTGTTACTGCTGGTTTCAAAGATGCTTATCATCAGACAAATTGCCTTGTAAATGACATCCAAATGAATATCCATTATGCATAGTATTCTCAGTTTATTCATCCACCTTGTGTCAACCTCATGATGTTAAAAATAACATTTGTAAATATTTTTTTTCTTTTAAGGTAGCTGATTTTGTGTTGTTATGTTTCCAGTCTAAGATTTTAATAAACACCTTTTTTCTGTGTGGACAAGCTCAAAAAATTTCCCTTTTAGCATTTAGATGTTTATATGATAAACTCCTTGTAGGATCTGGAATTTTTTTGTATAGCATGGTCCACATATCTTGGATCCATTGATATATGGTCTAGGTTGGTCTAAAATCTTCCACTTTATATAATATGGGATTCCTTCGTCTTTGTACTTCCATACATGGTTTATATATATATATATATATATATATATATGTGTGTGTGTGTGTGTTGTGTGAGTGTGTGTGTGTGTGTGTCATCCAAATGACTGGTAAGTAAGGGATGATTCTATTTGGGATCATCAAAATCTCACTGTATAACCATACTGTATGCTCTGGTAGGTGCAACATATATATTCATACAAGGATTTTTATAAATCCTAAGAGAGCTCAATGTATAATAATCAATAAATTAATCATATACAGAGCAATATTTAACTTTCAAAGAAAGAAAAATTCAACAAACTGTCATTCTATTACACACACACACACACACATATATATATATATATAATTAAAAAGTTACAGCTTAGAAGAATTCTCAATGAATAAATAAACATGGTAAAATGTCACATGTCTAATAAGTGCAGTAGTGAAAGAAACGTCTACTCACCAACCCATTCTGGTGAGATGCACCTAATACTAGTGCTACTCTTCGTTGTGTGATACAGATCATTCGGCTTGGGCAGAGGAGCAGGCGGTCTCTTTTCAATGGTGGGATTCAGCTCAAACAAGATGTTGGATTGTGGCTCAGAAATATGGTGGAAAAAACTCTCTGTGTCTTCACGTCGATCCCATGCATCTTTGAAGAATGGATTAAAATTGAATCTAGAACGAAAAAAAAAAAAAAAAAAAAAAAATAATTAAATGGTTTGATTTTAATCAGTTTAGAGTTATTTTATTCATAGAGGTTAGGGAATTGCATTCATTGTACATTTATAATATAATTCATTATTTATCTGAATTTTTTATCAGTTGTGCCATGTGTTCAACTGGACATGGCACAACGAGTATAAGGGTTGAGTTAATACAGTTCTGACTGACAATCATCTGTAGGTTGCCAGTTCAATCCTGACCACAGGTGAAAATAACATAGAATACTTAACATAGATTAATGCTTGTACCCGGTCATGGTTAACAGAATGAGAACAATCTACCCCAATGGATTAAATAAAGGGTTCAGTTCGAAGTTCCCATGAAGACTTGACAAAAAGTTCCAGAGTTTGACAAGAAACACCTGAAGAAGGCTAGAGGTCACATTGTCCAAAACGTTTTTACATATAATAATAAAAATCTAAATAATACATAATATAAGTCATATTTACATTTTTGTGTTGATGTTTCTTAGTCTTTTGTACATAGTTATATGGTATCAAATATTCCTATCTAATACAAATGATTTGTATACTGTTGTATGGTTTCAAGTATTCTCATCTAATACTAACAATTATACACAATTATCTGGTTTAAGTACTTATTACTATTTAATGATAATCATTTGTTTGTAAACAGTTACATGGTTTTAAGTAACTAATAATAATCCTAAGTAAACAATTATAACTTCAAGTAACTATTCTTAATACAAATAATTTACAATTGTATGGTATCAAGTATTTCTATCTAATATGACTTGGATCTATGTGGTAAAATGGGGAGCTGACAGTAGGAATGGTGCTCCATCTCAGATGTAAAAACAATCTCCCTGGTCTAGTGCTAGACAAGCTGTCCGGCTGATACTGACAATAGACCACTTCAACTACTTTTTTTACTTTTAGACTTAATGTTTAATGGTATATCAACCTTCATGGGATAATTAATACCAAAGCCATCCCTGTAGAAGAACTGTATTGGTATTATTTAACCAGTAGCTAGGGAGAGTGAGGAGGTTCATACCTTTCCAAAGGGTATTAGTCCTAAAGTGAACATTATAGCATGACTGGAGTTTGAACTCGTTACTATGTTGCAGTAGTCCAGTACACTAGCCACTACACCACAGGAATCCCCTCCCACCTTATGCAATTATGGGAAACATTAAATCAATCAGATGACTGACTGATTGTAAAATGAACTCAGTGTCTTGTATCAATTTTAGAGATCTCTAAATTTCTACCATTTAATGCACAAATATTTTGCATAACCTAAAATAATTCAGGATAAATTTTCAAATTAGAAAAATAAAAAAAATAAAAAGATGATTAAAAAGTCTGATAATTGATTTTCAATATTTTTTTTTTTTTTACAAGCAGTGAAGAAATGAATACTTTAAAAATACTGCAAACTTCCAGCTTCACATAATCCAGTAAAGAGTGATGTAATGGTTAATAAGGTCAGCTAGCAGACCATAGTTAGTGTTATATACCCTACCTATGAACATTAATGGGTATGTCCCAATCTTGATAGATACAGGAGTATTATACTGACTGAGTAGTTTTATACCACTAACAATGGTTTACCTTCTTCACGCTGCTGGCGAGTATTGTATTTTGTTAATGTTATAAAGATTCCATTTCGTTTCCAACCTCCATTGGTTATTTCTCATTTAGTAACTTTGGTTAGGTTACAACCGTTAGTGAGTTCAATTTTTATTGGGTGCTCTATACTATTGGCCTTATGTTAAATTATGCATAGCTAACTAAAAAAAGGACATCTTGCATGGGTTGAGTTTGAGTTTTGTTTAACGCATTCCTCTGGGGTATTTAAGCCAAAAAGGTTATTTTTTTCCTTTTGGTTCTACGAGATACCACTCTGGTTAGATTCTGTTATATTTTGTTAAAACTTGCTTTTTTAATAAAATTTAAAATGTTTTATGGGTTTTGTATTCTTAAAATGTCTTTTTTTCTTGAATAGTCAATTTACTCGTATATGTTTAAGTCTGTTACAATTTAGTATATGCTTGGTTGTAAGTTGTACTTTGCATGTTGGGCAACTTCAAGCATCACTTTAATCCTTACACATGGTTTATTCTCAATTCTCATTAGGTATCCTATACCTCTGCCCTTGTGCTAAACTAAGAAAAGCTAACTAAAAAAAGGCATCTTGTATAGTGTAATGGTTAAAAAGCTAGGCTAACAGACCATAGTGTGTTCAATTCTCACTGAGTGTCCCCTATTTCTAACTTTGTGCTAAAATAATTTAAGGCGAGTAAATTATTAAATTAGCCAGCAATATAAAAAAAAAAAAATAAAAAAAAAATCTATAAATTCTCCTTGGTAAATGATTTAACTTTTAGGAGAAAACATTCCTTTTTGATACATTGAAAATGTTTGTTTTTTTTTAAACATGGAATCAAGCAGCAGTTCCAATGTTTAAAGTCAAATAAATTATTCATATAAGATCTACACCTAGGTAATAAATGTCATGTTTAAGTAATAGGTACCAGGTATGTTTTAGAATATCACAATTTTTTCTTAAGTATATATGTCCGGTACTTAAATTTTGACTCCCACCCACCAAGTCAAGAGATGTTTCTTGTGAATATATCTACATTAACACAGTTTTTTTTTTTTTTTTATCTTCCTATAAAAAGGGAGATGTAAAAGAGAGTGTTTGTGTATTTTCACTCACGTTGATGCTGAAAATGTATCTATGTGTGTGTGTGTGTGTGTGTGTGTGTGTATATATATATATATATATATATATATACACACACACACACACACTTATACTATTTAGCCATAGTTTAAGAAGTAATTTTTTTCTTTGACATTATTCACTTTAATCTTTCATTTCATATTTATTCTTTTTTCATTTGTTGTATTTTCACACTCACGTTGATGCTGAAAATGTGGTGGTGTAGTCATGAAGTGCGCTTTGAGTACATCAGCAACAGCACTGCCGTCTGAGATCATCGTTTTTATATTTTCATCAACTGCACTGATGCTGTCTGTAACAGCCAGGACTAGAATGGGCAGCTGGTGACGAAGATGCAATGCAAAGGCCCTGGAAAAATTAATAAAAAAAAAAAAAGGACAATTAGCATGATAAATGAATTAACCATTAAACATTTAGATAACAAAACAATGAAAGAATCTAATATTCATCTATTCATTGTATATACATAAGCATACACATGTACAAGTATATATATATATATATATATATATATATACTTCCGATGTCGTTTATCGCAACAGAAAAAAAAAAAAATTTATACACACACACACCCACATACCTAAAAAAAATGCACAATGTTTCTTTTCAATACACACACTTACAGCGCCACATACTCACGCCATAAAATAGAATATTTGATGTCATTTTCAAAACCGTCTCCTTTTTTCAAACTTCAAAAACATTTTTAAACAACAGACAGGGATTACCACTCGCTTTTCTCATTATTCTGTGATAAATAATTTCTTATCTTATGCCCTGAAGATGATCTAATTAATAGATCGAAACACTGCAGTGTCGGCCAATAAACTCACCACTTAACCCATTTAAACCTGTGTTTTTTCATTTTTCTTGATATATTACATACCGTCAGATTCACTTCCTTTCTTCACACATATATATTATATATATGTATATATATATATATTATATATATATGTATATATATATATATGTGTGTGTGTGTGTGTGTGTGTGTGTGTAGTATAGTAAGAAATTTGAAAAAACACAGGTTTAAATAAAATGAGTGGTAAGTTTATTAGCCGATGCTGCAGTCTTTCGATCTGTTAAGTAGATCTTCTTCAGGGCATTTGTTCATATAAGGAAAAGTAATAAAAAATTTTTATCACAGAATAACAAGAAAAACTGCAATAGTCCGTGTTTATCAATCTGTTCAAAATTTGAAGAAGGAACGCTAGAAAGGTAGACGTTTTGAAATATGACGTCAAATATTCTTCTTTTATGGCGAGAGTGTATCGAAAAATGACATTGAGCATTTTTTAGGTGTTTTTGTGCGTGTGTGTGTGTGTATACACACTTGTACATGTGTGTGCTTATGTTATAACTACCGGCTTTTTAAAAAAATTCTATGAAAAATCAATTAATGGTTTGATTTTCACAAAAATTTCCATAATTACTTACCTTTTAATGAAAATATGTCTAAAATAGTTTTTCCTAAAATATATTTGGGGAATTTTTTTTTTACAAGGTCTCTCTCCCCCTTATTTATTTTATGAAATATAAGTAAATGAACCGACAAAAAATGATTTTTACTTTTTTTCTATAAAGATAAGAGTCTGAATAATTATGTCAGAAGATTTTTATAAGTTTCTAAGTGAGAGTTCTTTTAGTGAAAGAACTATGAATAAAGAATTCTGCTAAAAAAATATCAATAAAGAAATTGATCCTGTTGTAAAGAAACAGACTGTTTTACTTATTTTTCAGCATAATGGTGAGTAATTTCACTCGATTGGATAATTTGATCTTTGAATTAACTATTTTTCTTTGTAACAACTTTTTACGTTCGTTATTTATTTTTTGCAATATTTAAAAAGTTCAAAAACATTTACGTTTCTTCCTTCAATATGGCCTAAACTGATCACGTTTTGCTGGTACCTAGTATATCATCATCATCATTATCATGTCACGCTTTCACCGGATATCCATGACAATCTCTCTCCATCCATCCCTATCGCTCATCATTCTCGGGAGGTCCTCTATGCAGCATCCTGCATCCGCACAGAGCTGATCAACGTACGTTTTTGCTGGTCGGCCCACACTGGCTTGTCCATGTGCTGGCTTCCACAGGAGGACGTCGCTTATGAGTTTGTCCTTGCTTCTCCAGCAGTGTCCCGCATGTCTTGTCCGTCTTACTCGGATGGTTTGGGTGATATGTGGTAGGTGGCCGTACAGCTGTTTTCTTGTAGGGTGCTGTTTCCACATCTTGTTCATGATCACCCGCAACATTCTTGTGCAGCTCCCATCTAGTTTATTCTCTAGTTGCTTAGTTAGGGTCCAGGTGGTGCAGCCATACAGCAGTACTGACACGACAACGGCCTGGAAGAACTGTCTCTTTAACTTGTCTGTGAGATTGGACCTCCATATGATAGATAATCTATTTATAGCGGCCCATGCCTTTCCTATGCGTGCATTAACGTCGTTTTCTGTGGAGGAGATGTTACTGCCTAAGTATCTAAATTGTTCTACAGAGTTTAGGAGTTTGCCATCGTTGGTTGAGATGTCGCTAAAAAACCTAGTATATACAGTACCTTAATTCATATTTTAAAAGCAGTGTAAACAAGAAAAGAAAAAGGCTGGAAAAAATGGAAAAAAAAAAAGAAAAGAAAAAAAACTTATAAAAAAAAAAAAAAGAATTAAGATTTCTATTATGTCTATGGTATTGCGTTCTTACCTCATTGTAGAGAGGGAAGCTCGTCTCTGAGCAGAATAAATCAACAAGTAACCATGGAACAGTTCATCCTTCATGAGGTTGGCACCGTGATACGATGTAAGAATGATTTCCACTCGTACTCGTACGTCATCAAGAAATACTTCGATCATCCACTGGCCATTCTCTTCATTGATGACACGGAAAAAATCTTGGTTGAGCAATGGTGCAAGAGCAAACTCAATGGAAAACTTATCGCCACACATCATGCAGACAGCAATCCTATGAAAAAAAGAATAAATATGAAATGAAAGATTAAAGTGAATAATGTCAAAGAAAAAAATTACTTCTTAAACTATGGCCAAATAGTATAAGTATCTATATGTGTGTGTGTGTGATATATATATATATATACACACACACACACACTTATACTATTTGGCTATAGTTTAAGAAGTATATATATATATATATATATTGGTAATTTGCTTGAAGCATTGTTAAGTATGTTATTTATTAATGATAGGAAAGCAATTACAATGCGTATAAAATAAAAATAAAAAGATGTTTAGTCTTATTGATTTCAAACTAACTTTGGTTAGTAACAAAGTTACTCTGAAATCGATAAGACTAAACATCTTTTTATTTTTATTTTATACGCAATGTAATTGCTTTCCTATTATTAATAAATAATAATAATATACATACATACATACATATATATATACGCCAGCACTATGTACACCCACACACAAAGATGACAACTACACTATCACAAGCAATAGCCACCCCCACTAGAAGGAAAAGCAAGAGGCCAGCAACACTACTGTCCTTACACAGTCTGAAGAAGGGAGCATAAAAATCCTGAAAATTTACTACTACTAAATAAACGAAACTCTACTAAAAAATAACAGAGTTTCTGATATTTCTGCTTTAATGCTTCATACAAATGCCCAAAGCTGATATATGTACCTCCCACAAACGGATACATATACAAAAATAATCACATACATACTTACTAGAAGCATATGGAGACCCTTAGACACACATATATATATATATATATATATATATATATATATAGATGAGAGTGACTGAATTAGAATCATTTGGATTATTCGGACTATTGTCATCGTCTTTATTGTTATCTGTACAACATTTCGGGCCAATATGCCCTTTGGCCTTCTTCAGGTATTTCTTGCCTTCTCAAACTCAGGAACCTTCTTGTCATAATCAAAAATTTAGAGAAATTTTGAATCAGAAAGTGTCTCCACAAGGGCAGTTTCAAAATATCTTTAGTGTGTGTGTGTATATATATATATAAAATAGCTATTAGGTTTTCATAGGAAAGTGCTCAATGCTATTATGGCAGAGCAGGTATAAAACCTAAAAAATATTCAAATGAACTCTTGAAAGCCATTACTAGAACTTTCATGAAAGAACATAATCATGTGTGTGCACAAGTGTATATATATATATATATATATATATATATGTGTGTGTGTGTGTGTGTGTGTGTGTCATTCACCAAGTTCTGAACCTCGCCCAGAAAGAAGAGCCACTTCTAATGAAAGTAGAAAAACTAATTCAGATTTCTGCCTTAATTTCTGTGCAGGTGAGGCTTATACAAAGGTGAGATGTGTGTGACAAATCTAAAAATGGACAAAAAAGAGGCCTGAGCAGTCATAAAATATCTGGGCGAGGCATAGAACTTTTGAGCGACACTCATACACACATACACAGTGTATACAATAGGTATTTTGAAGAGAATACAGAATACTACAGAGTAGAGGGCTTGTAAGTATAAATAGCATCTATTCATATATATATATTTACCAACTCCTCCGCACGAGCAGGATACGACACAAGGTCAATTTCTTAAGCGGAGTTCAAGAGGTTTGAATTCAGAGTTTTCCTTCTCCTAGACTGGTTACCTAGCCATGGTTAAAGAACCCAGTCTGCCCTGCTATTTACCCATAGCTGGAGGGGGAGTAGGATTCATACCTTTCCCAAGGCTATTAGCATCTATTTATATAAGATAGTGATACATTGTGTTTCTATTTGTTGATCACCAGATTTCTTAATAAGACTTGCAAAAATATGCGCCCTCCAGGTGTAAGTTTTAATGTAATGAAATATATCAAATTAAAAGACTAAAGAAATTAAACAAGAACGCATATAAAAAGATTATACTTATTTTAATTAATTAAAATCATACATAGGGTTGATTTTAATACATTGGAGAATAAAACAGTAATATTGGAGATCAATAATGCCAAGTAAAACTGTATTAAACCCAGTTTTGTTAAAACCACTATGTAAATTAACTACACCATATATTATGTGAACCTTTATTTCTTAGTGATATATAAGACACATTGCAGTATTTTAAATGCACTAATAATATGGGCCTTTCGGGGCCTGTGTCTATTAATGAAATTAACAGGGTACTCCACACGCACCAGCGCTCCAGGATTGCAACTTCACCATTAGATGCAGTTTAAGTGACTTTTGTGCTACCCCATGTATATATATATATATCTTATTATAATGGAGATTGTGTGTTTTTCTGTCTGTAACCGAAACTATATTACTACTCAAGTCACAATTTCCTTAGTTATTAACGACACATTCTCCATGATTCTATTTCTATTTAAACCGCAATTAATAATAAAACATCTTGACATTATTAATACTGTTGGCCTTACCCAAATACTAATAACATGCAATTGTATTTATATATACAACAAAATACCAGTTTTCAGTGTAAACGTAAAGCTAATTTGCATATTGATATTAAAAAAACTGATTTTAATAAAAATGTGCTTGGTATTATTGATTTCTAATTGTTTGGTTTTATCTTAATGAATATGAGTAAAAATCTCTTCAATAAATCCTAAAAGAAATTCATTAACAAGAAGAAATAACTGTAATTTTATTCTTTACTTCCTATTTTAACTAAATAGTTAAATTAGGAAAATTTAGCATTGAAAAACGGAAGTGATGAAAGAGTAAGTTTCAGTTGTTCTATTTTCCGATTATACCCACTCCGTTTCAAATCTTTTTATCTGAATGCTTATTTAGTTTCATTAACCTTTCTAATTTAATACGATATTTTATTACATTTAAACTTAAATACTTGCACCCGGAGGGTGCATATATTTGCTAGTATATATATATATATATATATATATATATATATACACCTATGTATCAACACATAGTTGTGGTCTTGTTACTTTATTAAAACCAGTATGTAAATTAACTACACCATATATTATGTGAACCTTTATTTCTTAGTGATATATGACACATTGCAGTATTTTAAATGCACTAATAATATGTGCCGTTTTTAGGCAAATCTAACTCAGATTTTCATAGAGACATTGATAATAAAATAAGATTTATTCTATGTATTAATTAATGATTTTGATTATGAATTAAATACTCACTGAATAATTTACACAATTCCTGAGAGGATTGTGATGTCAGCAGTGATGTGGTTGCAGTTACAGACAAACAGATACCGATCTCCATTATAAATAGATATATACGAGTGAAATTTCAGTTATAAGATGAAAACGGGTGTGTGGACAGATAGAAAAAATAGAAAAGAAAAAAATGAATAGCTTTCATTGTTAGAAAACAAAGAGATGATTGTTTCCCCTGGGGTGGCGTAAATAAATGATAATGCAATGATTGTAAGACTTACCTCAAATCTGCCTCCAGAAAATCTGAGCAGTGCCAACTCGATGACAGTCCAGATGCAACAGGGCGAATTATGCTTTGTAAAGCTTTCTCAATTTGAACCTGGCTAATTTTTCTCCTTTCACTGGCATCTAGTTCATGTGGAATGTAATAGAATTTGCACTGCAGTCTGGAAATGGAAATAAAAAGAAAAAAAATCAATACAGCTAAAACCAGAAAAAACTTTACTTGAAAAATAGTAGAGACAAAAGGAAATTTTTCTATGGTAAATTTCTTTATCTTTAAAGTGATAAGTGACTTTTGTTGGTTGGTTGGATTTTACACGTCAACTCTGGTTGGGTTATTTTAAGCCGAAGACATTTTGTTTTATTCATTCTTAATGGGTATTTAAACACAATTTTATTAAACTCATTTTTTCTATCTAACCCATAGATGGGACCCTAACAGATACTACCACTCAGGATCAGTGGAGAAGGGAGTAATGACGATGAAAGGGTACTCCACACTCATCAAAGCTCCAGAATTGCAGCTTCACCATTAGATGCAGTTTAAGTGACTTTTGTGCTACCATGTGTGTGTGTGTGTGTGTGTATATATATATATATATATATATATACACACCTATGTACCAACACATAGTTGTGGTCTTGTAACATTATTAGCTAATTTTGGTTAGATAATAGATAAGAAAATTTCTTTACTTTTTTTTTATATTTAAAATTTTGTTCAATTTTTAAAATGGTGATTTTGCACCACCCCGTATATTTTATATATATATCTATGTACTACTTCACATTCGTGGTCTTGGTAACATTATTAGCAAATTTTGGACAGATAGATATCAGATAAAAAAACTTATCTCCTTTTTTTTTTTTTTTTTAATTCAAAAGTCGTTCAATTTTTAAAATGCTGATTTTGTGCCACCCTATATATATATATATATATATATATATATATATATATGTACTACAATAAATTTGCAGTTTTGGTAACATTATTTGCTAATTTTGGACAGATAGATATTAGATAGAAAATTTATTTACCATTTTTATTCAAAATTTGTTCAATTTTTTAAGTGATAAGTAACTTTAGTGTCACCCTGTATTTTGACAAATTTGTTGTACAATTATAAGATGCAAGTTTGATATAATAAAAATATTGTTGCATACCCTTCTTTACTTCTATTCTTCTTCTGACATCTTTTCTATCTTACGTCTCTTCTATCGTCTTGGTAGTCAGTCGCACTCAACTCATTTCTTCTTCTAATCAGTCTTGTTACCAAGACATTCATTAATCACAAGACCATGTTAATTTTCTTAAACTTTTATTTACTTAACTAAACATTTCATGTAACTAAATATCTGACTAACATAGCGCGTGTACGCAGAGTGAGTTACAGTTAAGGCAGGACATCTTCACTGCCTGACGCCCAACTGAAAACTGAGGACTCAACCAGGTCCCACGTGACTTCCGTATTTCGCGGGCTTTCTGTACTATTCCATGGAAAGTCCCGCTCGTGATATGAAAAGGGCCATCCCTCTAGAAATACAGGGGATTGACAATAATCTTATGCAACCGCATAGATTATGTAACAATATCTTCAATATGAAAAATTATAATAATGTGCTTTCTTTCATAAAAATATCTAGATAATTTCTAGATGGTATAATTGAAAGATTACAGAGAGTGACGAAAAGGAAAATATGTTGCTGTAAAAGTATGACAATATGAAACATGTTAACATTTGATATTCGATGGTAGAGAATACTTACTTAGTAGCTAACTGCCGTCCTTGTTCCCTCAATTGCTCAACGTCTCGATCACTAATCATTGAGTTGTGTATTTGGATTATCACAAAACGCAACCTGTCCAGCACTTGGCCATCTTCACAAGCCAAGTCAGACAGCCAAGTCTGCTCCAAACTGTATCGCACATATTCAAATGTATGAACAGAATTATACACACAGACACAGCCTGAAATTTAAAAAAAAAAAAAAAAAAAAATAAACAGATATACATACACAAGTTGAAAAATGTAAGTGAATCCGACAATTATGTTGAAAGATAAAATGAAAGAAAATGTATGGATAAAAATTATTTAATGGAATGCAGACACGTGTTTCAACCAATAGTTTGTCCTTGTATACATTGTACTCTATTTATCATTATTTTAAATACAAAATAAAATACTGGAATGTTTGGAAATCAGAGAAGGGTTGAAACCATTCAGAACACTGCACTGCTGCAATCTGCCAGAATACTCAGAAGAGTCCTGGAGACCTGAGGAGACTTGCTGTCACTCAGACTCCAGTGAAAGACCATCAGCTAATGCTGATGTGAAAACTCAAAAGGAGCAAATAATAGAGAAAACATAAAAATCTGAGAATACAAAAAAGCGGCCATCATCAGGGCAAGATATTTTGATATTTAAAAGTAAAACAATAAGAATACAGATAATTTGGATGTGTTCGAAAAAGAGAATCTTTTTTGAAAAATTAAGAGACACTTACGGTTTGAAAGTTTATGGAGAATATTTAGTGACATGTAAAATTTATAAAAAATAAATAAGGTTAAATATTTTGCATATTATCAACCTTCGTATGGATCTTGAAGCAGAAAGCTGCATTTTATTATTATTGTAATTTTATTCATTTAATATAAATTTCTGTAATTTTAATAACTGTGAGATGTCTGGTAATTTGTTTTTCTTGTAAGTCTACACAGCAGTAACAAAAATACGTAATAAAATGCATTTAATTATTGAACTAAGTTTTGTTAAGTTTGATAAGATAAACATGCATGTATTTATCTTGATATTTCATTTATCCATTCATTAATGTAATAATTCATAAGCAACTTTACTTCTTCTGTAGAAGTGGTATATGTAAATATGTACTTTGCTAGATAATTTTTTAATATTATCATCTTAACAACAGCAACCTTGAGCACCTTTTTGATATCTATCTTTCTAACACATGTGGGCATGCCTACAAAGTCAGAAAACAGCACTGCTCACATGGCTTTCGGAAACATTTTTTCATGCTCAGAATTGCATAGACATGGAAAAAACTGCCCGCATCTGCTGTAGGTTGCCAAAGCACTGAATCTTTCAAAGCCTCCATGCTTTCTGTAGTCTGCCGACACTATACCTGATGCCACTCTCCACATACATACGCGCACACATACATGCATATTACTACTGTAAACTGTCCATGTTCCTGATACTAATACATTATTGTGTGTACTTGACATGAGACTTTGATGAGTTGTGGTGCACCTGAGCACTGTACACAATAAATTTCATTATCTTATCATTATCAATATTTAATGTATAAATTCATAGCATTTTGAAATTTTAACATTATATTCGTACTGTTCAATATTAAAATTGTTTATTTTATCATTATAAATTAAGCAGTCTAAGGTAATGTTAATAGCAATAATAATAATAATAGATCAGCTGGAATACTAGAAAGAGTCCTGGAGACCTAAAAAGAGACTTACTGTCACTTGTCCTCCAGTGAACCAATGGCTAAGGTGGGTGTGTAAAATTCTAGTGGAGTGAAATTGATAATAATGATGACAGTAATAATAAAAATAATCTACTTCACTTCGTATAATTTGTAGATGTTTATAGTTTTAGAGAATTAAAATTTTAGAGATTTAAATAGCATGTTAGCACTATGAGAAATGCAAACAGCCTCGACCAGGATTTGAACTTGGGTTGCAGTGTTCATTTCTTACGATGATAACCATTACATTGTGAATGCCAGGTAAGTAATGTCTGTTAACCAGTGTCTGTGTAATGAGCTTTCTTAACTCTTTGCCTACTTTAAGCCGCTCACAGAAATATAGAGACTGTATAAGAATTGTTACTTACCATGAGGTTTAAATGTTGGAGTAACAAATGCGTGCTGTTCTTGACTAACATCGCCATCAATTGGGCGATAATCAAGACTAAACATGATATTCTGACAACTATATTCATCTTCCACACACATATCCTACAAAAGAAAAGAAAAAAGAAGAGAAAAAAAATACAGCATTACAAAATGAAAATAGAAAAAATAAATAAATAAATAAAAAAATAAAAATAAAAAACAGCAAATTCTCAACACAAAGACACAGAATCAAACATTTAGTAATCAAAAAGGTGGCTTGATATTGTCCCAAAATTAGAGCTGTTGAAATATCTGAGTATAAGATGTACGCCAAATTCCCACTTATATTTATGAACTTTCCCAACATCAGCAGTTTGCATTTCTGGTAAAAATTAGCCAATCTGTAACAATATAGAATGCATTTCAGGTTGTTGGTATGTGTCCTGAAATCAATTGCAAATTGAACTTTCTGAGATCAAGATCTACAGAGAAGGATTACAAAGAATACAACTACAGACTTTCTGATACTGACTAACTTCTTTTTTTTTTACCAGTCCTGGAACTATCCCCAAACCTTTTCACCAGTCCCAGAACTGTCCAGTAGAGATGGGTAGTTTAACGGAAAAAAACGATTTTTCTGGTTTCATCTGCACAACAAGAAACTGCACTGAGAATTTTTTACAAAACCAAAACCATTTGGTGTAGTGCTATTATTACAGAGTAACTGTATTCAAGGAAACATGGTTGAAAAAGACTTTCAGAATTTAATAAAATTTTCTTAACATTTGTACTATCATAACAGGAAAAGATTGAACAAAAACGATAAAAACATTTAATTGGATATTTTTTAGAAAATGAATGTGAAATCTATTTGCTTATGAAAGAAACGAAGATACAAAAAAAAAAAAAAAATATGATAGTTATAATGCTTTGGAAAACTATTTCAAATTTTCCTTATTTAATTTGTGTATGTGTGTGTGTGTGTGTGTGTGTGTGTGTGCGTGCGTGCGTGTGTGTCTGTGTACATACTATAATTAAAGGCTTCCTAATATACTTTGTTGTATTCTAGTTTCTACAAAATATAAAAATAAATGATTTCTCAAGATTAAAGCTTCTCAATTTATGGATCACAATTTTCAAGACAGATTTATCTCCCTTACCAACAAAGAGTGGGCGTTTATGTAACAATTTCTTCAAATCAATCATGGAAGCTAATTTATCAAAATTAATTTTCTAAATTAAAATTTGAGGATATTCTTATATCATCAACTCACTTTAACAATATACGTAATTGCGTCAGCACAAATTTACTTTTATTTAATGTGTTTATATTGTTTATTATTTAAGGTATCATATATAAATGCACATAAGTCCATCTTGTGTATAGTCAATCCAAGATTTATGATAAAATAAAACAAAAAAAAAAAAAACATTAATTCATAGAAATAATTTTTGAACCCAAGGGTTGATCCTAGTTATTCTATGTTTGAATTTCAACCTTACAAAATTATTACTCCTGTATAAGTCGAATCTTGATCTATGATCACAAAAATAATTAATTTATAGAATTAATTTTCTAAGCCAAAATTTGATTCTAATTTGTCTTGTTATGTTTGAATTTCAACCTTACAAAATTATTACACATGTATAAATGGATTCTTGATTTATGATAAAAAAATCATTAATTTACGGAATTAAATTTTAAGAGTTGATCCTAATTCTTACAAATTTTACAAAATTATTGTGCATGCAAAGCCAATTCTTGTGACTAAAATGATTCTTAATAAAAATGATTCCACAGATTCAAATATATATATATAAAGAGGATAGTTTACTCTAATTTCCAGGTTGACCTCTGAGGCCAGTCCATCTTTGCCCAGTAGCACCAGATTAAAAGGCTGCTCAGCACCATTCTGGGCCTGTGAACTCTCGGAAGCATCAGGTCTGAAACAGACAAACAGAAATTACACAAATTATTTTTTTTAATCAAATCTTTGGTGAATCATCAAAGTATTTATACTGCAATGTTCAAATCAACAGGATTTATAAAAAAAAAGTTTTTTTTAAATACCCCCTCCCCTCAAAATTAATGTTTCTTACAAAACATGATTATCAAAATCAAATATTCCAATACATTGTAAGCAGTAAAGTCACAGAGTGACCTATTATTGGTTGGATGGTTGGGTCTTATGGCATGTGAACCCATTGGATCATTTTATCCTGAAGATGTTTGGGTTTTTTAAATCTTGATGGGTACTCAATTTTTTTTTTTAAACTCAGTCTTTTTTCTCTTAAATTTTGAGATGAGGCTTGATGATTTGTATTATTCAGACTATTGTCCTCATCTTTATTGTTATCAATAACAATAAAGATGAGGACAATACTCCAAATAATACAAGTGTTTTTTAACTCATTTTGTTCTATTTAACCTGTAGATGGGACCTAACAGGTACTACCACTCTGGGTCAGAGTGGACCTGGGAGTAATTGTGATGAAGGAGTACACTACATTCCCTGAGCTCCAGAATTGGAATTTAACCATCAAATATTGTTTAAATCATATCCAGGACATGAAAACATTGTCATTGCTTTCTAGCACATAAATGATAAAAAAGGTTAGGGCTTGCCATAAGGGCAATAGGGTTGGGACAATCATATTGGTTTTCGGGCTTGACGTGACCAACTAATTGATAGGAGGGAGCCTCTTCGACTATCCATCTAGCCAAAGTAAGGATCAAAATAGAGTTTTGTATGTCAGTGACTGCTCAGCCATCTGGGTTCTCTCCTTAAGCACCACGGGTTGCCAACCACGGCCAACAGGTGGCCCCATTGGGGGAATCTTACCCTTCTGCAGAGGTGTAGTTGGTGTATTCCAAAGCCCCAGCCAACAGGGTTATATTGTTAGTAGGAATTAGTATGTACATTTTTTTATTCATTATATACTTAGTGGGATTTAAACTTGTGATTTATGCATCAATATCTAAAAATGTTTATTTGTAAAGCCTATTATAAGGAATTCCTGGGAGGTTTCCTACATTAAGCTGACTTCATGTCAATCACACCACTGAGGTGGATGACAAAATAACAATTATAGAGCAGACATGACTGTCCTTTAAGATTTAATTCTTTTGACAATACAGAGGTGAGCTGAAAAATTCATAAGATGTCATATCTGCTGCTGATGACATTTTTGATCAATGGGATCCAAGCAGTGCAACACTGATGAAGGAAGTCTTATGGACCGCAAGGAAGACTATGATGAGAAACAAACCTCTTTTGATCACATTCCATGTGTGTATCTTGGTTTGCCTACTCAAGCATTGCAAAAAAAACAAAAAACGGGAGGAGGATGGGACTCGCAAGTGGGACTTTAATGAAAAATAAACCTCACATTCCATAAGAGTATCTTGGTTAGTCTAAGGAACTTTTCAGCCAACCCTCAGACTAAAGACTAAATTAATACATAAAACAGAAATAGACAATGAAAATAGGACTGGGTTTTTTTTTCTTTACAGAGAACAAAATATCTGTACCTTGTTGGCCTGTATGCGAGGATTTTTTGTGCCATAGATTCCACACAGTGCTCTCGGAAGTAACACCTTTCCTTTGAAGGGCATTGAATGAAGCCCAAATGATTTAGGATCATTACTTTTCGGTCCTCCTCCAGACGATCCAACAGCTGATACCTGGGGACAAAGTAACACACAAGAAATTAGCGAGGTAATGTCTGCCTAAAAATTATACAATGATGATCTTGTGGACATATTGTAATATGATTCTTTTTTTAGTTAAAACACAAAAAGAGAGAGAGAGAGAGAAAGAGAATGTACAATCTAAAACTAAGACATTTCAAGTCTATATGACTATTCATTATATATGACCACATATCATAATTATATACATATATCATTATCAAAAAAAAATAAAAAAAAGAAACTGGAAAAGAGCGAAGAGCTCAAGAGGAGCCAACGATCATACACACTGACAATAATAAAATTGGCGTACTTACTACCCATATAAACCCTAAAATTGGCCCTGGTTGTCAACCCATCTAGGACCAGGAAGAATCTGTTATAAAACCAACGCCACTGAATGGCTTACAAAATCCCAGTGAAGGGCAGGGGAGTAAACCCCGAAAACAAATCTGGAGCCAGGGTCCCTAATGTGGAGTAACACTGAATTTCAGTACTACACAGCAACTCTTGCGACACTGCCATTGCCAAACCGCACAGGTTCTTATCCTTTCCTTTGGACCACAGCGGCACATTTAATTTCAGATATTATAGTGGCAGATAAAAGTATTGATATTCTGGCAATTTTGAAGCATTATTTTAAACTTGGTCTCAAAGACAGTGAAGATGCTCAAAGTACTTAGGAAGTGGAAAGAAATTAAGCAATATATGACTATACTGCTCAAAACTGATTTAAGTGTTTTAAAAGTGAAATAAAGACCAGAATTGAATGATCATCAGTAACACAATAAAGGAAACCTGATTATTAGAACTTGAAAATATACAAGGATCATCGAAAAAAGAACTTGAGAAGTTTCACATGAGCTCTCAGTTGATTAAAAAGGGAAAAATCCTTTTAACCTTGGTATGGCAACTGATTCAGAAGGAAAATTCAGAATTCAAACCAGTTGTATAACTGGAGACAGATGAGCTATTCATGCAACTGGTTGAGAAGAAAAACTCTGAATTCAAACCAGTTGTAGACAGACGGGTCATTCATTGAACAGGTCAAGAAATAAAACTCTGAATTCAAACCAGTTATAGAGCTGAAGACGTTGGGTGATTCATGCAACTGGTTGAAAAGCAAAACTGAATTCAAACCAGTTGTAAACAGAGGGTTCATTCATTGAACAGGTCAAGAAATAAAACTCTGAATTCAAACCAGTTATAAAGCTGAAGATATTGGGCAATTCATGCAACTGGTTGATAAGCAAAACTGAATTCAAACCAGTTGTAGACAGATGGGTTAATCATGTAACTGGTCAAGGAAACCTTTGAATTCAAACCAGTTGTAGAGTTGGAGATGGATTGGCTATTCATGCACAAGATGCACTACATCAATGACGCCCACATGACCAAACCAAGTTATGGGACCAGTGAAAGAAAATACATAGCATAAAGCACGAGTTTTTATCATCAAATGAAATTTAAAAAAAAAAAAAAAGTGCTTAAGAAAGGACTTACCTAGAATCATTCTGTAAGGCGTTAGTAATAATTTTGAGGTCATCTTGTGTGAGTCGCACAGACGGGTTGAGCTCCGTAAAAACCTCAGATTTCTCCCACATGAGCTCTTGGAAATCGAGCTTGGCACGTTGCCGAAGGTCTGCCTGGTGTTGCTCGTACACCTCGTCTCTCTCCCGCTCATTCAGACCGTTATAGCATTCCTTACCAACAAAGCAGATGTACGTCTCACTGATTGGTTTGCCTGGCTTCACTTGCTTATTTTCCTCAAGGAAATCCTTGAATTTCCTTTTCAGCCTAAAAAAAAATAAAAAATAAAAAAATAAAAAATATGAGTGAAAGAAAAAATTTTTCCTTTTCAGCCAGTCATATAGTACCTAAATAATGACAATTGCATCGTCTGTTTTTTTTTTCTGTAAATAATATCTGACAAAACCTCGGAAGAGAGAAACAAGATTTTATGTGACTTGTTAATTCGACCTAACAATTGCTAATTACTGTTTCCCTTGTATCTTTGCTTAGTAAACATTTTGCCCTATTCTTAATACTGGTGTTTCTTCCTATTATTTCTCTGTTAACTGTTATACTTGAGTTACAACACAGTCTAGCTTTTTCTCTAAGCATTTCGTTAGAGCCCAACTGGTGCAGCCATACAGTAACACTGGCACAGCTACAGCTTGGAAGAATTAAAGGTACATTTAAACATAAAAAAATTAAAAGGGTTTTATAATTTGCTTGAAGCATTGTGTATATATTGGTTTGGAGGTTGGTTTTGAAGGCTATCACAATGCAGGTATAAAGAAAAAATAAGGTAACAATGGTGTTGTTTGTTAACCTGAGATTTATTCTTAATATTAATATTTCGAGATAAAATCTCTTCTTCAGAAAAACACTGGAACTGAAGTAGTTGTCGTCTTGCTATGGCATTTTTAGTTAAATAAAAAAAAAAAATTTTTTTTTTTTGAAAATGTTACAGATGGTATTTTTTTTATAACTGTATTCTCATGTTGCATGTTTACGTGAATGCTTTTTTGTTTGTACATGTGCGTATGTTGTCATGCATGTGTGTCTTAATATTAATATTTCGAGATAAAATCTCTTCTTCAGAAAAAAATTAAATGAAAAAGCACTTACTCAAACTTTTTGTGCTGTTCTTGCAGAGCATTAACATGATTCTTAAAAGTGGTTTCTGCTTCTGATGATTTGAGCAAATCAAAAGGTAATCGCTTATCCTCATTGTCAAGCCAGTCACCATCTCTCCAAGACTGTCCATCTCCTCCAATGTTGACAAAGAATTTTGGCATGTCCGAGTGGCGGTAGATGTAGTTCTGACAGGAAATCCAGCTCCTGAAAAGAAAATAGAGTACAGTAATAAAAAGTTCCCCATATTTCTCATTGTTCATCTTTATATATAAAGGTGAATAAAAAAGTGATAAGACAAACAGGAATATTTCTTTTATTTTTGGAATTGTTCTCAACTAGTTTTAACCATTTCTTGTGAAAGAAATTGATTTTAGAAAGTTAAAAAAAAAAAAAAAAAAAAAAAAAAAAAAAATTTTTTTCGAGGTGCCACAAAAAAAAAAAGAAAAAAAGAAGAAAAAAAGATGAGCAGAAAAATGTACTGTTAAAAGTGACAAGTCACTTGTTCAGTGAAAACCATCTTCTGGTTAAATTCGATTGGATTTTCTTTCTTTTGTATATATCTCCTATAAAACAGATTGAGCACTCTCTGGCGGCCTTTAGATATCTACATATGTATATATTTATCAGTTAAAATCCTCGTTCCAATCTATAGGTGCTGATGGACGAATAGTTAAGAAGTCTGACTGATGATAAATCGGTTGGTCTTACATCCCGGCTGGAGGTAGGCTGCTAATGTCTAGCCACACTGAAACACAGTGGCTTCGGATGACATATATATATATATATATATATATATATATATATATGCATGTGTGTGTGTATTTTGGCACCAAGTTATTATTTATGCAGGTTTTATTAAAGATCACAGAATATTTCTTCTTTATAATCTTCAAATATAGACATTCAAGATTATGCACTAACCTTAGAACCCATACATAAATAAACCCTCCTAACTGAAGGAATCAACAACCATAAAAAAAAATCAAAACTATATATATATATATATATATATATATATATATATATATATATATACACACATCTTGAAAGATGATTGCTGTTTTTACCACCTAAATTACAACTCAAACATTCTAATTTATACTTCAACTTGTGAAAAATATACAAGATGTCTAAGATGAAAAAGTAATAAGATATTTGCATGTTATTGGATTATATGCTTGTATGACACTTATGCTACCTTCTGGGTCTACATAGCTCCAACCTAGGGACAAGCATAACAAGATAACGGGTGACTAAGCAAACTGAAGGTTTTATTTCAGAGTATGTTCACTTAAACTTTTCCTGTCAAAGGATACCTAGAAGTCAGCAGAAGTTTGGAAGAGTGATAATGATTCAACGGGAAATTAAAAAAAAAAAAACTGAATGAGTCACAATTTTGACTATTAAAAAAAAAAGAAAGAAAAAAAAAGGAACCAAATGAGTTGGGATCCAGAGATGGATCTTCTATTACATAAATGGCAATTTCTATCTGTCTGTGTATAACCAGTTGGCACGTACATCAGTGACCCAATCATGATGAAACTTTACACACATTAAGCTGATATTCAGAAACAGGACTGGCTAACTGGGTTTCTATAAAAATCAATAATGGAAACCCTGGAGACATCTTTGCAATGGAGGAGGAAAGTGAAGATGTTTCAGTGAGAGAGGGGGAAGGGGAATAATAGTATGTTGAAATCAAGTAGCAGCAAGAGGAATTATCTAAAACATCAAAATATTTTGTTATTGAAATAACATACAAAAAAAAAAAAAAATGATTTTGATAGCATTTCAACCAGTCTCGGGTTATTTTATGCTTAGCAGATAGGGAATTGCACCTCATTGTATATTTGTATTTTTTTTATAATTGTTTCTTTTTTGCATACAGTGATATGATATCAAGTATTCCTATTTAATACAAATAATTTGTACACAGATATGATATCAAGTATTCCTATCTAATACAAATAATTTGTACACAGATATGATATCAAGTATTCCTATCTAATACAAATAATTTGTACACAGATATGATATCAAGTATTCCTATCTAATACAAATAATTTGTACACAGATATGATATCAAGTATTCCTATCTAATACAAATAATTTGTACACAGATATGATATCAAGTATTCCTATCTAATACAAATAATTTGTACACAGATATGATATCAAGTATTCCTATCTAATACAAATAATTTGTACACAGATATGATATCAAGTATTCCTATCTAATACAAATAATTTGCATACAGTTGTAGGGTTTCAAGTATTCCAATCTAATACTAATAATCATTTGGCTTCAAGCAATTATTTCTATTTAATAATAGTCATATTCTATATGTTTTCAAGTAACTAATCATAATCCTTAGTAAACAAGTGATGTTAATACACATATAGGAAAGGTATAGTCTGCTATAGACAGACTATCAGTCATATAGAAATCTGATCTCATTGATAAGTTAAAGCAACAATTCTTCCAAGCCATAGTTGTATCAGTGCTACTGTATGGCTGCACCACTTGGGCACTAAGAAGCATCTAGAGAATAAGCTGCACAAGAATGCTGTATGCTGCCTTAAACAAATCATGGAACCAGCACCCCACAAAAAAGCAACTGCATGGTCACTTGATCCTATCACACAAACCACCCGGGTAAGATGGAGAAGACATGCTAGACACTGCTGGAGAAGCAAGGACAAACTCATAAGTGATGTTCTCCTGTGGACACCAGCATATGGACAGGCCAGTATGGGCTGTCCAGCAAGGCCCTACATCAATCAGCTCTGAGCAGATTCTGGATGCTACACAGAGGACCTCCCAGGGATAATGACTGATAGGGACAATTGGTGAGAGAGAGTCCTGGATATCCTTGCAAAGTAATAGCAATGACGAGGTACTCCACACTGCCCAGATCTACAGAACTGGAAGCTCGCCATTAGATTCAGTTTAATGTCATACCCAGGACACCTTTTTTTTAGGGGGGGGGGTCTTACCCTTCTGCAAGGGATACAGTTAGCATTATCTAAGCCATGAGAGAGAGAGAGAGAGAGATTGTATAAATCAATGCATATTTATAAATGAAGCAACCCCTCTAGGAGAATGACCAACCAGGATTCAAAGTTTATAGAGGGCATAGGTGGAGAGGGGACCACTTTATTTTTGTTTTATAGGGTATCAACCCTTTTTGGATTATTTAATGTTGAATCAAGTCATTTTGAATTTCAGTTTCTTACAGTACCCACTGTTGCTTAAATAGTCACCCATCTAAGTATTGAACATGCTCATTGCTGCTTAACTTTGGTGATCAAGCAGAAACCAGTGCTTCCAATGTGACTTGATCATAAGCCAAAGAACAATCATGGTAATTCACAGTTTACTGTAAAGAGTCATGATCAACCAAGTCCTGAAAGGGCAATGTGCTTTTAATGTCATTCCTTGTAATAAAGAAAAAAATCCAAGCATATTTCAACTGATAATCTATTATACAGATCATCTATATCAACTGATAATATATTATGCAGATTATTTTAAATTTTATTAATAGGCACTAATGCACCATAGTTAATAAAACCTAATAAAGGATAACCAGTTTAAAATATTTGTGTCACTGAAGCAATGCGAACAACTTAGGAAAAAAAAAAAAAAACTTATGACAGAATCAATGTAAAATGCTAGGGTGAGTCAAAAGTTTTGCAATATTTGCACTTCAAATAACCAAGAGGAGGTGGAAGCTTCAGTGAAGGAGTTCTTCCCTTTGAAGGACAAGAACTAGGCTCAAAGAACTGGTGGAAAGGTGGTTTCAGAGAGTGCAACACAATGGCCTCTACTTTTAATGTGAGACTGCTTTTGTTGTAACTTGAAGAATAAAGCAAATAAGTTAGCAAAATACCGCAAAACTTTTGACACACCCAAGTATTAATATATAGTCCAGACCTAACTCTGTTGGATTATTACTTGTTCTGATCCATGACTTACTTCCAGCTCTCACAATGCTTTAAAAACCAATAGAAGGTGGAAGCTTCAATGGAGGATTTGGTTTGTTTTGTTTTACGGCCTATCAACCTCAGTGGGTCATTTAATGCCGATAAAGTTTGGAAATGAATCAATTCTTAATGGATAATACAATTTTTTTATAAACACATTTTTCTATTTAACCCATAGATGGGACCCTAACAGGTACTACCACTCCGGGTCAGAGTGAACCAGGGAGGAATGGTGATGAAGGGGTGCTCCACATTCCCCAAACCTCCAAAACTGGAACCTCACCATCAGATAGAGTTTAACGTCATTCCCAGGACATGTAGACCCGCAGCCACCGCCTTCTAGCACCCATATGATAAAAAGGGGTTGGGGCTTGCCATAAGGGCAATAGGGTTGGGAAAATCATATAGGTGCTAGGGCTTGACGTGACCAGCCGATTGATCGGAGGGGGCCTCTCCGACCACCTGTCTAGCCCTTCAGTGAAGGAGTTTTTCACCTTGAAGGACAAGAACTGGTATCAGCATAAGATCAAAGTTGATTTTATGGCATGTCAACTCTTGGGTTATTTGATGCTGAAGATGATTTTGTTTTGTTCATTTTAGTAGGTATTTAACTATTTGCCTACCAAATTTTCTCGGTATTTTTTACCTGTACAATGAGATATTTCAGAGTTCACTATCTATTCACCTCAGAACTCATTCTATTCAAATAAAGTCCTATTACTATTGTAATCCGAGCCCTTCAAGAGACACATGCGAGAGCCACTGCCAATGGTTTATGGTAGGATCACAGTCATGGGCAAGCCACTGTCAACAGCTTAAAGTAGGCAAACAGTTAATTTTTTAGATAAGACCCTAACAGGTACTACCACTCCAGGTTCAAAGGGACCTGGAAGTAATGGGGATGAAGGAGTACTCCATACTCACAAGAGCTCCATTACTGGAACCTCACTACTGTACGCAGTTCAACATCATACCCAAGTTATTAAGGCCCTCAACCACCACCTTCTAGCACATATATGATAAAAAGGGTTGGGGGTATATAGCATAATGTAGGTTACCTTTCAAATATTATTTCGATTACCAATCAAGTCACCATTATCTAAAAAATGAATGCTGCTAAAAAAAGAATAATTTTTTTCTCTAATACTTTCTCATCTCTCATTTCATTTTGAAAAGATTTCCATCACTCTATAGATAACACTTTATTCATCCTAATTTCCTGAAGAATGTTTCAACAACAAAAAAAAACAACCCAAAAATGTTTTAACTTCGACTTCATTATTTAAAATAAATTAATCTTTTTAAAATAGTTTTTTTTTCTGAATTTTCTACAAATTCTTTAAGCTGACAAACTTGTTTACTAAAGTGAGTAAACATGGAAATATGAAAAATTAAATGGTGTAATCTTGAATAAAAATAAAAATTGTTTCCTTTATTTTGGGAGAGCAGATGGATATATTGATTTTAATGGCATATCAATTCATCTAGGGTTATTTTATACCTAAAGGTTAGAGAATTGCATACTTTGCACAGTTATGAGTACAGGCTTTAATGTTTTAGTCAAGCACAATTTAGAATCCAATTTTTAATTTCAAGATTTCAAAATGTTAGTTAAAATACATTGTAATCAACACACAAATTGTTGAATCTAGTATTATTTCTAATACAAAACAAAGACTTAATTATTTATCTAAATTTTTAACATGAGGCTTGATAATTTATATCATTTAGATTTTTTGAACTGTTGTTCTCTTCTTTTATGTTACATACTCAACGTTTCAGCTGATGTGCCCTCCAGCCTTCTTCAGGTGTTTCTTGTCGAACTCAGGAGACCTCAGGTTGTAATCGGGATTCTTCATGGAACTTTAAACTGAATCCTATATTTAATCCATTGGGGTAGATTGTTCTCATTCTGTTAACCATGACCGGGTACAAGTGTTAAGCTATGTTAAGTATTCTATGTTATTTTCACCTGTGGTCAGGATTGAACTGACAGGATTTTCCTACAGATGATTGTCAGTTAGAACTGTATTAACTAAACCCTTATATCCATTGACACAAAGGTTATAAGGATTGATTGGTTTGTTTGTAGGCAGGTGTTATTAAACAACACGGAACATTTCTTTTTCATGATCTTGATTTGTATCTTTTCCAGTCTTCTGGCTATCTTTCTAATGTTAGGATCCAGTTGAAATAGGATTCTTCCCATAGTATCAGCCCAAGCGCTTTCAACTGTTTCTTCAGTCGTCATCGGGGGGGGGATATGATTTGGTGTTAGTTGAGGATAACAGTCTGAAAAATCTAAACAATACAAAAAGACTTTTTTTTAAAAAACTTATCTCTTTTTTTTAAATCAGATTAGTTCTAAATAGTTGCAATATCCTTTATTTAAATCAGTTTTCATTAGTTATTAATCAATTATACTTATATTCAATATTTCAAAGTCATAAAAGCATCTGCCTAGATACCACAAGGTCCTGGGATTTGATACTCACCCGTGGCAACTCAGTGCTTGAGTTGCACAGATTGGATCTATGTAGTAAAGTGGGGAGCTGTACATATATGATAAAAGGTTTGGGTCTTTGCCATAAGGGTAACAGGGTCAGGACAATCATATAGTGATGCCTGTCTACCCCAAACAACGGCCAAAGTGGAGTGTTACATGTGATGGACTGCTCAGCCACCAGGATTCCATCCTTAAGCATCATAGGTCGCCACCCATGGCTAACAGGTGGCCCAATTAGGGGGATCTTACCCCCTCCAGAGATGCAGTCAGTGTATTCTACAGCACCAGCTAACAGGGTAAAACGTATAAAAGCATCAACAGGTGGCCCTGTTAAGGATGGGGGGGGGTCTTACCCCTTTGCAGAGTGTATATTACAGCCCCAGCTGACAGGGCAAGATGGATAGTTATTTACTAAGCTTAGTTTAGATGTGGCACAAGGCCAGAAGTATGGGGCGCCCAATAAGGATGAAACTCGCTAACAATGGTTTGCAAATCTAGCTTGCTAACCATTACACCATGTGAGGTGCCCAAGGGCAAGATGTATAAAGTAATTAAAAAAACAAAAATTGAAATTTCAATATAATAACACTGATATGCAAGTCATAAAAATAGCAACTATAAACGTGTATAAGTTTATTATCTAACCTTTGCATTGGCTTCTTTCTTTAATCGCATATCAACCTTCATTGGGTATTTAATGCTAAAGCCATCCTTGTAGAAGAACAGTAGTGGTACTATTTACCACCTAGCTGGGGAGATCAAGGGGTTCATACCTTTCTAAAGGGTATTAGTCTGAAAGTGAAAGTAATAGCGTGAGTTTGAACTCACTTAATATGGTTCTGCAGTCTAGCACATTAGCCACTACACCACGGGTACTCTTCCTTATTTAACCTTTTGCAATACAGTCTGAATTGGTTTTTCCAATTTATAAAAGCTTTATATTTATCTAAATCAGGGCTTCTCAAACTTTTTACTTAAAGCACCCCTTGTAACCAAATTTAATTTTTTTGCATGAGGTTAGGTCATTTTGTCTAATGGCATATCAACACCTGTGGGTTATTTAATGCCAATTTTTTTTTTTTTTTGATGGTATATATGATTTGTAAGGGAATAGTTTGTAGGTATATTATATATATATATATATATATTTTGTTTTTAAACAAATTTTTAAAGTGCGAGACAAAAGTTGGTACTCAAGTTTCCTTTACAGGTGTGTTTTTGTAGATAGTTTTGAAAATGTATTCTATATCTGATTCATAATTTTCGGTATATTTTTATTTCTCTCAAAAGGGATCAAATGCCATCCATGTTCAATTTACATTTGAAAAGAATAAATTATAAATGAAAATGCACCTTAAATTCTTTTTTTAAAACAACATCTGTTAACCTATCTTAATATAATGGAGATTGTGGGTTTGTCTGTCTGTAACCGAAACTATATTACTATACAAGTCACAATTCTTTTTCGATCATGATGTAATGGCAAACAAGCTAGTCTTGCAGATCTATTACTACTGAATAGCAAATTCAATCCTTGCTGTATGCCCCATACTTACTACCTTATGTCACATCTTATCTGTAGCAAACAGGTTGGGTAAATACCTACATACACACGGTTGGTTGGTTGGATTCCAAAGACCAGAAATTTATAAGGATAAATAGGTTGGTTGGTTGGATTTTACGGTATGTCCACCGTTGGGTTGTTTTATGCCAAAGACGTTTTTGTTTTATTCATTCTTGTTGAGTATTCAATTTTTTTAAAAACACATTTTTAATCTATTTAACCCATAGATGGGACACTAACGGGTAATACCACTGGTTCAGAGTGGACCTGGGAGTAATAGTCCAATAGTAATACTCCACATTTCCTAGAGCTCCAGGACTGGAACTTCGCCACAAGATGCAGTTTAACGTCATACCCAGGACACCATACACACATGGCTCCAAACTGACTATGTATCTCATACCACCTTGCAAAGGGAGGTAATTAAACATTAACATGATCATAAATCTTATTATAATGGAGATTGTGGGTTTGTCTGTCTGTAACCGAAACTATATTACTATACAAGTCACAATTCCTTTAGTTATTTACATCATATTCTCCATGATTTTATTTTTATTTAAACCTCAATTATTAATAAAATTGTTTTACATTACTTACACTGTTGACCATATCTACATGATATTTTCCACGTACCCCACTTGTACGGGTCAGGCACAAGGCCCTATTTATGTGGGACCACCCACAAGCCGAGACTCATGGGTGGCGTGTGAAAAATTGCGTCGATCCCGTCGGCATTCCCCCTCAAGGGGGGCGCCTCAGGCACTGGGCAATAAACCCAGCCCTGCCCCTTTAAATCGAGGGGGCAGATGGCCCCCTGGGATCGATGCCGTTAATTATATCAATGGTCCAGAGGCCGAAGCCACTGTTGACCATATCTACATACTAATAACATGCAATTGTATTTATATATACAACAAAATAGAGGTTACAGTATGAATGGGAAGGCTAATTTGCATATTGATCTTAAAAAATTGATTTTAATAAATATATGCTTAGCATTATTGATTTCTAATTGTTTGGTTTTATCTTATTGAATATGAGCAAAAATCTCTTCAATAAATCTTAAAAGAAATCCTTAACAAGAAGAAATAACTGTAATATTATTCTTTACTTCCTATTTTAACTAAACAGTTTAATTAGGAAAATTTACCAATGAAAGACAGGAGTAACGGAAAATGATGGAAGAGTTAGTTTCAAAGTTGTTCTATTTTTCAATCATACCCCCTCTGTTCAAAATCTTTTTATCTACATTCTTATTCAGTTTCATTAGCCTTTCTAATTTAATATCATATTTTATTATAAAATTTAATTAAAATACTTGCACCCAGAGGGTGCATATATTTGCTAGTTATAAAATAAAGTAGGCAGAATGGCTTATTGTCGGTATCAGCTGGACAGAGAATGAGCTGATCCCTTTTTACTAGCACTAGACCAGAGAGATTGTTTTTGCATCTGAGATACTGTACCACACCTATTGTCAGCATTCTACTTTATCACACAGATCCAAGTTGTACAACTCATTTAAATATTAAGAAAAAAAACATTTATCCCTGGAAAAGAAAGAAAAAAAAAAAAAAGTAACCATAATGTTTTGGCATGTCAACAGCTATGGGGTCATACTTACTTGTCAGAAATGACATCCAAAGAAGGAAAGAAATGTTGTAATACTGATGGTAAGCTATCCAAATAACGCAGCTCCCGTCTCCGAAGCTGCTCTTCACGTAATTGCTTGGTATGTTCCCGAAAGTGATCCATCGCCTGCTCTGTGCCGAACAGGTCGACATAATGGATATAGTCCGATTCTTTCATAAACTTCTTCTTCCAAGTAGTCCATAAGGCTTTGGGATCTGTTACCTGAGTGTTGAGCAGTTTCTTATAAGCCTTAGTGGCCACCTCTAAAACGTCTTTGCGGGCACGGTACGCATCAGCAAATGGAATTATTTTTTTGCGGACTTTTGTCCCATCAATCAGATGAGCCAGCGTCATGAAGGCCAGCTCAACATTGATGTTCTCAAGGGCTGATGTCTCAACAATTGGGATGTTGAGCTTACTTCGAGTAACCAATGCCACCGCTTCTTTGCAGAACCTTTCCACTGCCTCATCGTGTTTGGTAGTCGCTAACACCACTGGTTTTCGGATTTTTTGTAACGACTGAAGAATGTTAGTGACAAACTCCACTTGTCTTTCAATAGGTCGATTATGAACAGTACTGACATCAAACAGCACCATAAAGCCATCGATATTCAGCTTCCCCTCAGGCATCAGCTTTTGCTCATATGCACTGTCCGTTTCCATACCTGTAGAATCAAGAAAAAAGAAAAAAAAAGAAAAGAAAAATTAGAAATTACTAAGAATAAAACCTTATAAAACTTTGTAAGGTGAGACATATTTTTATTATTTGGATTATTCAGACTATTGTCCTCATCTTTATCAGAATGGATGGACCTTATAAAACTTTGTAAGGTGAGACATATTTTTATTATTTGGATTATTCAGACTATTGTCCTCATCTTTATCAGAATGGATGGACCTTATAAAACTTTGTAAGGTGAGACATATTTTTATTATTTGGATTATTCAGACTATTGTCCTCATCTTTATCAGAATGGATGGACCTTATAAAACTTTGTAAGGTGAGACATATTTTTATTATTTGGATTATTCAGACTATTGTCCTCATCTTTATCAGAATGGATGGACCTTATAAAACTTTGTAAGGTGAGACATATTTTTATTATTTGGATTATTCAGACTATTGTCCTCATCTTTATCAGAATGGATGGACCTTATAAAACTTTGTAAGGTGAGACATATTTTATTATTTGGATTATTCAGACTATTGTCCTCATCTTTATCAGAATGGATGGACCTATAAAACTTTGTAAGGTGAGACATATTTTTTATTATTTGGATTATTCAGACTATTGTCCTCATCTTTATCAGAATGGATGGACCTTATAAAACTTTGTAAGGTGAGACATATTTTTTTATTATTTGGATTATTCAGACTATTGTCCTCATCTTTATCAGAATGGATGGACCTATAAAAACTTTAAGGGAGACATATTTTTTTTATTTGGATTATTCAGACTATTGTCCTCATTTTATCAGAATGGATGGACCTTAAAAACTTTGTAAGGTGAGACATATTTTTTATTATTTGGATTATTCAGACTATTGTCCTCATCTTTATCAGAATGGATGGACCTTATAAAACTTTGTAAGGTGAGACATTTTTTTATTATTTGGGACTATTGCCTCATCTTAAAAACTTTGTAAGGTGAGACATATTTTTTATTATTGGATTATCAGACTATTGTCCTCATCTTTATCAGAATGGATGGACCTTATAAAACTTTGTAAGGTGAGACATATTTTTATTATTTGGATTATTCAGACTATTGTCCTCATCTTATCAGAATGGATGGACCTTATAAAACTTGTAAGGTGAGACATATTTTTATTATTTGGATTATCAGACTATTGTCCTCATCTTGATCAGAATGGATGGACCTTATAAAACCTTGTAAGGTGAGACATATTTTTATTATTTGGATTATTCAGACTATTGTCCTCATCTTTATCAGAATGGATGGACCTTATAAAACTTTGTAAGGTGAGACATATTTTTTTATTATTGGATTATTCAGACTATTGTCCTCATCTTTATCAGAATGGATGGTAAAACCTCAGACTATTGTCCTCATCTTTATCAGAATGGATGGACCTTATAAAACCTTGTAAGGTGAGACATATTTTTTATATTTGGATTATTCAGACTATGTCCTCATCTTTATCAGAATGGATGAACCTAGCAATAAAGGGGTACGCCACACTACCCAGAGCTCCAAACTAGAACCCCAACACTAGATGCAGGTAAATGTCATACCCAAGACACAAGAATTTTAGTTACAGGTAACTCACAAATGTTTGATATCAAGTCCAGAGTCAATAAAGACTATGCAATCCAGTTCAGCATTAAATCTAGAAGGATGCTCTTTGCAGGAGAGCGTCAAATTAAATGGCTTACATGAGTCAGGCATTTTATAATTATAAGATTCATGTTAACCAGAATAATCCCATCTTATACATCATATTATTGACCCCATCTTATACATCATATTATTGACCCCATCTTATACATCATATTATTGACCCTATCTCATATATTATTGATTCTATCATATATTATTTTTTGATCCTATCTTGATCCTACCTTATATATTATGCTTTATGCTATCTTGTAGATCATTGATCCTTCTATGTATATTATTTTTTATCTGATCTGGTATATTATTGATCATAGTTTATATATTATTTTTTGATCCCACCTCATATATCATTTTTAATCCTAACTATAATATCATTGATCCTACCTTAGATTTTATTGATCCTATCTTGATCTTACCATACATATTTTTTTTTCTACCTTGTTTATTATTTTTGATCCTACCATGTATATCATTGATCCTATCCTGTATATTTTTTTTTTTATTGTACTTACATCTTTTATTAAAAAAAATTAAAAAACAGCTATTTTTATATCATTTGGAACCATGAGTTTCGTTGTTGTTTTGTTTTTTTTTTTTTTTTTTTTTTTTTTTTTTTTTGGGGGGGGAGGCTCAATAACAAGGTCCATTTGTGAAGGTTCACACTCTGCATTAAAATGAATTATCTTCATATTTATAACAAAAATTATTATATATTTTTGGATCCAACCATGTATATCTTTTTATTTTACTTACATCTTTTATAAAAAAAAAAAAAAAGAAAAAAATTCAAAACACTGTGTCCCTCAATTTTTGTATCATTTTAGAACCATTAGTTTCGTTGTTTTTTTTTTTTTGTTGCTTTTTTTTTGGGGGGGGTCAATAACAAGGTCCATTTGAGAAGGTTCACACCTTGTATTAAAATGAATTATCTTTATATTTATAACAAACCCCCACCAAAAAAAAAAATTAAAAGAATAACAAAAAAACAGTGTTTAAATGGTGACCATAACTCGGAACAATTGGACTAAATATGCTACAAAGTAGTAAGCTTTACCCTCCTTCCATTTCATTGTAACATCTCTCATCGTTACGATAATGTTTACATTATTTCAAAATGCCAGCAAAACTTAACAACTTAAATTACATCCAGTACAAAAACTTTGACAGTCAGCCAGAGAAAACGCAATTGGTTGTGCAAATTGTTTGCTAAATTGCATAAAATGTATCAGAGACAAAAGAGAGTGCGTGTGACAGGGGGCGGCGTTTGGGTGTTTGGCATATTATAAGAGTTAAGTGTAGGAAGGTGATGTGAAAAGTGTCCTGAACAATATTGCTAAAACAACATGTTCACCAGTTATCAGTACAACCAATAACTGGTGTCTACCATAATTGCTTAGCAGTAATAACACCGTGTCCCTCAATCGCACTCCTATCTAATAAACATAATAATCATCTTTTTTTTTTTTGTACTCTATGAAATGGAAAGGATATTGGGGAGTAAACAAATCACTTTGGCTAATTTGTTTTTTGGTGTGTCACAGGTTTTATTTGGATGGGTGAGCAAAATCAGCTGGCCTTATTATGAAAAAAGAATTGGAAACACAAAAGAGACAATCATTATTTCACAACACTGTAATATTTAAAAAGAAACATTTAAAAAAAAGAAAAGAAAAGGAATTAATATAAGCAAAAAGTAATAATGTACCCAAATATATATATATATAATATATATATATATATATATTTCAAGTCGCACTAAAAAGTAATAATGTACCCAAATATATATATATAATATATTATATAATATATATATATATTGCAAGTCGCACTAAAAAGTAATAATGTACCCAGATATATTATATATATATTGCAAGTCGCACTAAAAGTAATAATGTACCTAAATACATATATATATATATATATATATATTGCAAGTCGCACGCAAGGATTGAGAAAAATAACGTAGTGTTCAACCGTTATTACACAACCATTATAATCAAAAAGTAAGTTACAAAAGCACACACAACCTATCAAATATCAGACATATTCTGCCAAAATAATAATTCAATGCCTGAACAAGATAACAGATCTGAAACACGTGTCGCATCTGTAAGTTAATAAAATCTAAAAAAAAAAAAAAAATCCTTTTTGCAAACCTTTTTTATAAAATATCTATTTTTCTCCCGTTGGACCCATAACAACACTTATATATATATATATATATATATATATATATATATAATGTGCGTGCGTGTGCGTAGAAAAACAAAGTACTCTAAACAGATGAATTTATTCTTGATAGTGAATCTAATGAATACAAGCAAAAAGTACCCATACATATAATGTGTGTGTGTGTGTGTGTATATATATATATATATATATACATACAGGTGTGTGTAAAAAAAAAATAAAAAAATAACAATACATTAAGAAAGATAAACAATACTAAAATGAGTCAAAAGTTTTCAAATATTCTGGTACGTGCTGGGTTTGGTTTGTTGGATTTTATGGCATGTCAACACTTGTTGGGTTATTTTATGCTAAAGACGTTTTGTTTTATTCATCCTTGATGGATATAAGAAAAAAAAAATTTTTTTTTTAACTGAACACATTTTTTAAAACTTCTTCCTATTTAAACCATAGATGGGACCTTAAAAGATACGACTTAAGGTCAGGGTGGACCTGGGAGTAATGGGGACGAAGACTTACTCCACACTCCCCCAGAGATCCAAAATTGGAACTTCACCATTAGATACAGTTTAATGTCATATCTAGGACACTCAGCCACCACCTTCTAACAAATATGATAAAAAGGGTTGGGGCTTGCCATAAGGGCAATAGGGTTGAGACAATCCCATAGGTGCTAGAGCTTGATTTGACCAGTCAAATGGACGAAGGGAGCCTCTCTAACCATCTGTTTAGTCTAAGCAAGGACCAAAGTGGAGAGTGTTGCATGTTATGAACTATTCAGCCACCAGGATCCCATCTTTAAGTATCACAGGCCGCTACCCACAGCTACAGGTGTTCCCAGTGCAGGGATATTACCCCTCTGCAGAGGTGCAGTTGGTGTTTTCTTCTGCCCTAGCCAACAGAGTGGGGTACATGCTAGTTTTGAGTGAAGTAGTTCAGGCCATGGAGAGTACCAGTGGTAGATGGTGTGCTGACATGTTGTGCATTGCTTCACTATGTATGATTTGAAAAGCACAAAGATGAACATGTGACATAGTCTAATTTAGGAATTTATGCTTTACATATAACTGGGCCATAAGGCTACAGAAGCAACCAAAAACATTTGTTGTACAAAAGCTGAAGGCGCAGTTGATCACAGTACAGTAACCAGATGAGTCAAGAAATTTCACTTAGGTTGCAAGAACCTTGTTGATAAGGCAAGGTCAGGTAGGACTATAACTGTCGATTCCAAAGGCCATCCTTCAAGCCATAGAAACAAATCTGGCAAGTACCAATTGGAGAGTATCAGGTGAGTTCAACATCTCACAAGAACCTTAATGATAAGGCAAGGTCAAGTAGGACTATAACTGGATTTCAAGGCTGTGCTCCAAGCCATAGATATAAATTCAGCAAGTAGCACTTGGAGAGTATCAGGTGAGATCAGCATCTCACAAGAACCTTGTTGATAAGGCAAGGTCAAGTAGGACTATAACTGTGGATTCCAAAGGCTGTGCTCTAAGTCATAGATACAAAACTAGCAAGAACTATAACTGTAGATTCCAAAGTCGTGCTCCAAGCCATAGATATAAATTCGGCAAGTAGCACTTGGAGAGCATCAGGTGAGATCAGCATCTCACAGTCCAGTGTAGTTTGTCACCTTTATGACCATAGCCAAAGCATCCAAATCTGTTGAATTGTGCAACACGTTAGTAAAATATTGCAAAACTTTTGACTCACTCTAGTGATACATTGATGTGGACGAGCCGATTCCCTACCCCCACGAACAAAAAACGTCCGGATATGTCTGGCCTGTGCGAGGGGGAGGAGTGTGGCGAGTGAGCACAGAAATTGAACTCGCCACCTCCTCGTCATGAGGAGTGATGCGTAGTTGAAATACTGTTGAATATAGAAATTCCAAACGGGCAGTGCTGAATGGGAATAGCCCGGATGTAAACTTAATGATTATTTAAGGCCTACCCTCCCAGACCAGGGGAGAAAAAAACATTAGTTGGATTTTGCTGTCGAGAAGAGAGGCAGAAAACAGTATTTAGATCTTGCTGTCGAGAAGAGGCGCAGGTGTAGTACTACTGGAAGATTGTTGTATACAGAAGACTTTGGCAGTTGGGGGAGCATATGCGTTGGACTTGATTGCAGACCCACCCCCCTCTACACAGAGTTTACTTTTATTCTTATTACAATTGAAATTAAAAAAGACCCAGCTGCTCCTTGTCCCCTTGATGATCTTAGCAAAAGCATCCAACGCTGCCGAATTGTACCAAACATTAGTAAAATATTGTAAAACTTTTGACTCACCCTAGTGACACATTGAAATTTTTAAAAAGACAAGATACATACCCAGCTGCTCCTTACAGATGTACATAAGCTTTTCAGCCGATTGCACCTTAGTGCTAATACATCTTTTGCTGTATGGCTCATATTTGCCAGTCTTAAATGGCTGAAAGGAAACATCATCTGTGAATTCAGTCTGTTCTATCACATGGAATGTGTGATCCACTCCTCGTCAGTCTTGCAAATATCTCCCCAGTAAAGGAAGTGGTCATTGTTGATCACACGACCCCCAAAATCACTTTGGCTCAACACAGAGATGTGCTCTCCATGGTAGTCATTGGCTAAAGGTCGCATAAAAACGATTGCATAAACACGATTTTTCCGACACAGTGAGGCCCTTTTCCTTTTCAGTTCCCGACAGACCAATAACACTAATTTAAAGGTCCGTGACTCTGTCCTTTTGGCCATATTAGGAAATCAGGCCGCCTCACTCAGGCCTTGCTGATACTACATCTTGTTAGTGTATACCAATATAGGTTGCTTTCAGGGCAGCAAAAGTTGTGGAACTGTTCTTCGACAGGGTATCCATGCCTGGAGAACAAACTATTAGCGACTTGATTTTAGATGCACTGCCAGTGTAAATAATTAGTTCTGAAAGAATATGTATCGATGAAGTTGCTGTTTTAAGGCTTTTTGATTTCCTGTTGGTTATGGCCAATTTTTAAATATCCATTAGTCGTAAACTGGACGTCATTCTTTCCTTTCTATCTTGTAGCAGCTGAACAGACCTGAATAATAAGAAAAGATAAAAATATTTATAAGACCCATAATATTAATACAATAGAAATACAATTACAATATAATACAACAGTAATAATGAAATGAATTGAAGAAAAGAAAAAGAAAAAGAAAAAGAGAAAGAAAAAGAGAAAGAAAAAGAGAAAGAAAAAGAGAAAGAAAAAGAGAAAGAAAAAGAGAAAGAAAAAGAGAACTTGTCAACTGGTGGACTTTGCAGTTCCAGCAGATAACAGGGTGAAGATGAAGGAAAATGAAAAGATGGACTAATACCTGGACCTTGCTAGAGACTTGAAAAAGCCGTGGAATATGAAGGTGAAAGTGATATTAATTGTAGTTGGGGTACTTGGAACGGACCCAAAAAGCTTGGAAAAAAGACTGGAAGATTTGCAAGAATTTAGACCATCCAGACTACTGCATTACTGAAATCGGCTAGAATACTCAGAAGAGTCCTGGAGACCTGAGGAGACTTGTTGTCACTCAGACTCCAATGAAATACCATCAGCTAATGCTAATGTGAAAAACTCAAAAGGAGTGAAAATAATAATACTAATAAACCCTGTATTAAGCAAATGCATATCACATCCAAGCAAAGAACAAAAACTGATGGTTAGTTAATTATAATTGAACAGAAGGACTAAGATCACAATAATATTGGCACTTTATTTGAATATAGTGAGTTCTGAGGTGAATAAATAGTAAACTTTGAAATATCCCATCATATAGGTAAAAATACCAGGGAAATTTGGTACAGCCGTGGGGGAAAATTGGTACGCAAAGAGTCTGAAAGAATTCCTAGAAAAAACATTATTGATAGATATGAAACTGGAAACTCTCTATATACCGGTTGTTAATGACTTGTGTACCAGCACATCATCAAAATAAGATGATGTTGTGCATTCAGTGCACCAAAGACTGTCACTCAAGAATTGGCCTGCAGTGTCACTTGCGCAGATGCAGATAAATTTTTGATTTTTTTAATTTAATTTTTTTTTTTGGGGGGGGGGGCACTATGCCATCGTCCTTAGTGGACAGAAAGGATCCAATAATAATAAAGCATCTATATTATTTATCTACTGCAATAACCTAGTGTGTGACGCTTTAACTCTTTGCTTACTTTAAACCACTCACAGTGGCTCTCCCACCACTGCAATCCTAGTGTAAACCCCTAGCACCAGTTCTACAACATGCCACTTGTTTACACTGAAAGATCACTGTGAATACTCCATCATATCTATTTGACCCATAAAATTTCCCTGGGGCTCATTCAAATCAAATCCACGCATCCCAGGATGCACTAAATTAAAAAGCTATCGGCATTACTGCATAGGTATAAGTGCTATGTGAAAATGCAAACCGCATCGTCTAGGATTTGAACACGTCTTGCTGTGTCCATTTTCTATGCAATAACTATTACACAATGGGCATTTCCAATACTACAACATCTTATTATAATGGAGATTATGTGTTTATTTGTCTGTAACCGAAACTATATCACTACTCAAGTCACTATCCCTTTCCATTTAGGTATTATACATCATACTCTCCATGAATCATTTTTTATTTAAGCCTCAATTATCAATAAAATTGTTTTTCATTATTAATTCTGCTGGCCATATCTACGTACTATTAACATGCACCTGTATTTATATGTACAACAAATAGCGGTTTACAGTGTGAACGGCAAGCCTAATTTGCATATTGATATTTAAAATTTGATTTTAATAAATATGTGCTTGGTATTGTTGATTTCTAATTATATGATTGTATCTTAATGAATATGAGCAAAAATCTCGGAGATAAATCTTAAAAGAAATCCATCAACAAAAAGAAATAACTGTAATTTTATTCTTTACTTCCTAATTTAACTAAATAGTTAAATTAGAAAAGTTTAGCAAGGAAAGACGGGGTGATGGAAGGGGAAGCTACAGCTGTTATATTTTTCGGTTATACCCCTCTTTATTTCAAACCATTTTATCTGCATTCTTATTTAGTTTTCTAGACTTTCTAATTTGATATAATATTTTATGACATTAATACTTGCACCCAGAGGGTGCATATATTTGCTAGTGTATATAACAAATTTAAGAGGTTGTTGTAATAAAAAAGAATTCTGAAAACTCTAGGTAAATCTTTCAGCCTTTTTGTACCTGTAAAAATCTAGGATCCACAAAATTCAATATGCATCAATGCATTAAAAATGTTCATGAAAAAAAAAAAAAAAAGTGAGGAAAAACCTAATAAAATGAAGGAACAAAAAAAAATGCAGCATGTTCTCTAATGGAACATTAATTAGATTAACAAGTGCACTTACACTTCTTTATTTAATTATATTTTTGCATCAAGCTATTTACAACTTACAAGACAATCATTTTTTTTCTTTTTTAAATTAAAACCTCCATCACACAATGTTTACAAGGAATAGTGATTTTTCAAATAAGATTTTCTCGTTTATTCTCTCTCACTTCCTATCATTCTTGTGTGGTGTGTAATAAAAAAAAAATTAAAAAAGGATAATAGAAAGTGGTGTGTGATAAAAAATTTTAAAAAAAAAAATAATAAAATGTGTATGATGTGTGATAAAAAGAAATTAAAAAAACATAAGAGTGTGTGTGACAAACTTGGGACATGGTTTTATCATTAGTTGATTGCTTGTGTCAACATATTCGTAGTTCGTCTGTGATTGGAACTTGTGAATTAAAAGTTGTTTTTATTGATCGAGAGAGAGAGAGCAGAAGATAGAGGAGAGAGAGAGAGAGAGAGGAGAGAGAGAGAGAGAGAGGAGAGAGAGAGAGAGAGATAGGAGACGAAAAGATAGACGGACCTGTTTGAAGTCGTATGTTGATGTTTCGGATTTCCCACTGTCGAGTTTAGGGAGCATCCTCTCCAACTCTGTTTGAGTCAGGAAGAGCCAAAAAGGCTCCTCAGCTGGTCTCTGTCCCCTTTCTCTGTTTTTTCCAGCTCTATGGGCCTTTTATAATTTATTATTCATTGTTCTCACGTGTTCCTTAAGGCTAAAATATTCCTCAAATATCAGGTGATTTGCAATGGAATGCAATATCGAATGATTTTGCATATCTGTGAATTCTGGTGACGTAAATTATCGATGAATTTAAACCATTGTTTCTATTGTATCCTAAAATATTTCTAAACTAATATCATTCGATTTTCTTTTGTTTACCTAATTCTAAACTCAGAACAACCATTTGCTAACTAGTTATTAAGAAAAACTTTAATTATTTTAATTTGGAATCCACATGCCGCAAAAATAATAGGGGCCAATCCCTAAAAACCCCTAGGCAGTTGATAAAATATTGAAAATATTTTTCAATATGTAATACATGGGAATTTGTTTGAGGTGTATATACTGATGTGCCTGCTTTTGAATTTTAGTTGTAGAGTTATGCGTTGTTAGTGTTCTTTGTAGGTGTGGATAATTGATTGTCCCTTTGTATATTTGAGGTGTATCATCCATCGTAATCCCTTTGTAGCTGGGATAATTGTTGTCGCTTTTTATTCTTCCAACGTTAGGGGTGTTGAGTGTTCTATCGTTGTTCTTGTGAATGATTCCAAGTACGGCATCTTTGGTGTTGACGGTGGATATATATGGTATTCGAAAATCATGTCTCTATGTGTTAAGCAGTGTTTTGGTTCCGAGTGCGACAGGTTGTAACTCGATGCCTTTTACAAGTGCCTTTTCTGGGTCTATCGAATGTGGCTTTTATGTTATTTGTGATGCGGTTCAAATCAAGATTTTCTCTGTATGTATTGTGGAGCTGAGAATGTCTTCCACAAGTTCTAAACCTTTATGATACGGATATCTGAAGTAAATTTGCGGCATATTATCCCATTGTCAAGGATATCCTGACTGCCATAGTTTGTTTTCACTTGGAAGACCGAAAAGGACCTTCCAGACTCATGGAAGACAAAAAGGCACCTTCCAGACTCACTTGGAAGACGAAACACTTATTATTCACGCATCCAAAAATTTCTCACTTACGGCTCTTCAAGTGAAAACCAAACTATGCAGTTCAGGATACCTGACAAGGGATAATATAGCCCAAATTTACTTCAGATATCCTTTATCATCAAAGTTTAGACATTGTCGGAAAGACATTCTACGCTCCACAAACAAATACAGAGAAAATATTGCATTTAACCGCATCACCAAATTAACATAAAAAAGCCAACGTTCGGATAGACCAGGAAAAAGACACTTGTAAAGCATCGAGTTACAACCTGTCGCACTCGGAACCAAAACCACTGCTTTAACAACATAGAGACATGATATTCGATACATATACTATCACCGTCACACCAAAGATGCCCGTACTTGGAAATCATTCACCAAAGACAACTAGAAACTTCAACACCCCTAACGAATACAAAAGCACCAAGCCAATATCCACAGCTACAAAGGATTTACGATGGATCATACACCTCAAATAATACAAAAGGGACAATCAATTATCCACACCTACAAAGAACACTACCAACGCATAAACTCTTACACAAAAATTCAAAAAGCAGGCACACAACGTAATACACCTACAAACAATTCCACATGTATTACATATTGAAAAATATTTTCAATATTTATCAATCTGGCCAGGGTTTTATAGATTGGCCCCGATATTTTTGCGGAACATGTGAATTAACCAAAATTAAAATAATTTAAGTGCTTAAATAACAGTCTCAATGGATATGTCATGAGTTTAGAATTAGGTAAACAAAAGAGAAATCGAATGAATATTTAGTGAGAAATTTTAGGAACAATAGAAACAATTTGGTTTAAATTCATCCGATAATTTACGTCACCAAGAATTTCCACCAGATATCAAAATCATTCGAATTGCATCATGCAAATCACCCTGATATTTGAGGAATATTTTAGCTAAGGGAACACGTAGACAATGAAGTAATTAAAATTATAAAAAGGACCCATAGAGCTGGAAAAACAAGAAAGGGGACACAGAGACAGTGAGGGAGCTTTTGCTCTTCTGACTCAACAGAGGTGGGAGAAGGACTCCTAACTCGACCAGTGGGAACATCCAAAAACATCAAATACGACTCAACAGGCCGTTTCATCTTTGTCGTCTCCTATCTCTCTCTCTCTTCTCTCTCTCTCTCTCTCTCTCCTCTTCTCTCTCTCTCTTCTCCTCTCTCTCTCTCTCTCTCTCCCTCGACCAATAACAACACTTTAATCACAAGTTCCAATCACACACACCACCACATCTTCTATTATCCTTTTAGAAAAAATATCTCACACACACACACACACTCTTTATGTTTTTTAATTCTTTTTATCACACACATACACATTTCTATTATTCTTTTTTTTTTTAATTTTTTATCACACACACACTTCTATTAATCTTTTTTAATTTTTTTTTATTACACACACACAAGACATGATAGGAAGTGAGAGAGAAAAACCGAGAAATCTTTATTTGAAAATCCAATATTCCTTGTTAAACATTGTGTGATTGGAGGTTTTAATTTAAAAAGAAAAAAATGATGATCTTGTAAGTTGTAAATAGCTTTGATGCAAAAATATAATTAAATAAAGAAGTGTAAGTGCACTGTTAATCTTAATTAAATGTTCCATTAGAGACATGCTGCATTTTTTTGTGTTTTGTTCCTTCATTTTTATAGGTTTTTCCCTCACTTTTTTTTTTTTTTTCATGGAACATATTTTAATGCAATTGATGCATTATTGAATGTTTGTGGATCCTAGATACAGTACAAAAAGGCTGAAAGATTACCAGAGTTTTCAGAATTTTCTTTTTATTACAACAACCTCTTTAAATTTAGTATATACACTAGCAAAATATATGCACCCTCTGGGTGCAAGTAATTAATTGTCATAAAATATCTATTATTCAAATGAAAAGTCTAAAGAAACTAAATAAGAAATGCCCAGATAAAATGGTTAAATAAAGAGGTGTATAACCGAAAAACGTATAACAGCATGAGCTTCCCCTTCCATCACCCCCCGTCGTTTCCTTGCTAAACTTTTCTAATTTAACTATATTAGTTAAAATTAGGAAGTAAAGAATAAAAATTACAGTTATTCTTTTTGTGAGGGATTCTTGGGTAAGATTTATCTCCCGAATTTTTGCTCATATTGCATTAAGATACAATCATAAATTAGAATCAACAATACCAAGCACATAAATTATTAAAACAAATTTTAAATATCAATATGCAAATTAGGCCTTGCCGTTCACCACTGTAAACCGCTATTGTTGTACAGTATAAATACAGGTGCATGTTAATAGACGTAGATATGCGGCCAGCAGAAAATTTAATAAAAATTGAAAAACAATTTATTGATAAATTGAGGCTTAAATAAAAAATTGATTCATGGAGAGTATGATGTAAATACCAAATGGGAAAGGGATTAGTGACTGAGTAGTGATTATAGTTTCGGTTACAAGACAAATAAAACACATAATCTCCATTATAATAAGATGTTTAGTATTGGAAATGCCCCATTGTAGTAATAGTTATTGCATAGAAAATGGACACAGCAAGACGTTGTTCAAAAATCCTAGACGATGCGGTTTGCATTTTCACATAGCACTTATACCTATGCAGTAATTGCCGCATAGCTTTTAATTTAGTTGCATCCTGGGATGCGTGGATTTGATTTGAATGAAGCCCCAGGCCGAAAATTTTATGGGTCAAATAGATTATGATGGAGTATTCACAGTTGATTCTCAGTGTAAACAAGCCATGTTTGTTAGAACTGGCTAGGGGTTTACACTAGGATTTGCAGTGGTGGAGACCACTGGAGTGAGTTTAAAGTAAGCAAAGAGTTAAAGCGTCACACACAGGTTATTGCAGTAGATAAATAAATAGATGCTTTATTATATTGGAATCCGGTTCTGTCCACTAAGACGAGGCATAGTTCCCCCCCCCCCCCAAAAAAAAAATAAATTAAAAAAATCAAAAATTTTATCTGCATCTGCCGAAGTGACACTGCAGGCCAATTTTGAGTGACAGCCTTGGTGCACTGAATGCAACAACTCATTCTATTTTGATGATGTGCTGGTAACACAAGTCATTAACAACCGGTATATAGGAGAGTTTTCCAGTTCATAATCTATCAATAATGTTTTTTCTAGGAATTCTTTCAGACTCTTTGCGTACCAATTTTCCCCCCACCGGCTGTACCAAATTTCCCTGGTATTTTTACCTAATGATGGGATATTTCAAAGTTTACTATTTATTCACCTCAGAACTCACCTATATTCAAAATGAAAGTGCCAATATTATTTGATCTTAGTCCTTCTGTTCAATTATAATTAACTAACCATCAGTTTTGTTCCTTTTTGCTTGATGTGATATGCATTTGCTTAATACAGGGTTTAATTAGTATTATATTTTCACTCCTTTTGAGTTTTCACATTAGCATTAGCTTGATGGTATTTCATTGGAGTCTGATGCACAAACAAGTCTCCTCAGGGTCTCCAGCGACTCTTCTGAGTATTCTAGCCGATTTCAGTAATGCAGTAGTCTGGATGGTCTAATCTTGCAAATCTTCCGTCTTTTTCCAGCTTTGGGTCCGTTCCAAGTACCCCAAACTACAATTAATATCACTTTCACCTTCATATTCCACGGCTTTCAAGTCTCTAGCAAGGTCCAGGTATTAGTCCCATCTTTCATTTTCCTTCATCTTCACCCTTTATCTGCTGGAACTGCAAAGTCCACCAGTTGACAAGTTCTCTTTCTTCTCTTTCTTCTCTTTTCTTTTCTCCTTTTTCTCTTCTCCTTTCTTTCTCTTTGTCTTTCTCTTTCTTTTCTTTTTCTTTTCTTCAATTATCATTATTCATTATTACTGTTGTATTAATATGATAATTTGTATTTCTATTGTATTAAAAGTATGGTCTTATAAATATTTTTATCTTTCTTATTATTCAGGTCTGTTCAGCTGCTACAAGATAGAAAAGGAAAGAATGACGTCCATGTTACGACTAATGGATATCTAAAATTGCCATAACCAAACAGAAATCAAAAAGCCCTTAAAACAGCAACTTCATCGATAACATATTCTTTCAGAAACTAATTATTTACACTGGCAGTGCATTCTAAAATCAAGTCGCCAATAGTTTGTCTCCCAAGGATGCGATTACCCTGTCGAAGAAAGTTCCACAACTTTGCTGCCCTGAAAGCAACCTAATACTTGGTAAACCTAACAACCTTTAGTGATCGAGCAAGGGCCTGAGTGAGCGGCCTGATTTCCTATATGGCCACAAGGACAGACGTCACGACCTTTAAACATTAGTGTTTATGTTCTTGTCGGGAAACTGAAAAGAAAGGGCCTCACTGCCTGTTGCGAATATCATCTGTTCTATGCAATCGTTTTCTCTAGTCCAATTGTGGTCACTACCATAGAGAAGAACAATCTCTGCTGTTGAGCAAAGTGATTTGAGGGTCGTAAGTGATCAACCAATGATCTCTACTCTCCTTTATCTGGAGATATCTTTCTAGCGACTGGACGATGGGAGTGGATCACACCAATTCCATTATGCGTAGAACAGACTGAATTCACAATGATGTTCCTTTCCACCTTAAGACTGAGCAAAATTGAGCCATACAGCAAAAGATGTATTATGCACTAAGGTGCAATCGGCTGAAAAGCTTATGTACATTCTGTTAAGAGCAGCTGGAGGTATGGTATCTGTCTTTTAAAAATTTAAGTGTCACTAGGGTGAGTCAAAAAGTTTTTACAAATATCTTACTATGTTTGGTTACAAGTCGGCAGCGTTGGAGCTTTGCTAAGCATCACAAGGGACAAAGCCAGCTGGTCTTTTTTTAATTTCAATTGTAGATAAGAATAAAGTAAAACTCTGTGTAGAGGGGGGTCGGCAATCAAAGTCAACAACGCATATGCTCCCCCAACTGCCAAAGTTCTTCTGTATACAACAATCTTCCAGTAGTACTTACACCTGCGCTCTTCTCGACAGCAAGATCTAAATACTGTTTTCTGCCTCTCTTCTCGACAGCAAAATCCAACTAATGTTTTCTCCCCTGGTCTAGGAGGGTAGGCCCTTAAATAATCATTAAGTTACATCCGCGGCTAATCCCATCACACTGCCCGTTGAATTTCTATATTCAACAGATTTCAACTACGCATCACTCCTCATTGACGAGGAGGTGGCGAGTTCAATTTCTGTGCTCACTCGCCACACTCCTCCCCCTCGCACAGGCCAGGACATATCGGACGTTTTTGTTCGTGGGGGTAGGGAATCGCTCGTCACATCAATGTATCACTAGAGTGAGTCAAAAGTTTTGCAATATTTTACTAACGTGTTGCACAATTCAACAGATTTGGATGCTTTGGCTATGGTCATAAAGGTGACAAACTACACTGGACTGTGAGATGCTGATCTCCACCTGATGCTCTCCAAGTGCTACTTGCCGAATTTATATCTATGGCTTGGAGCACGGACTTTGGAATCTTACAGTTATAGTTCTTGCTAGTTTTGTAATCTATGACTTAGAGCACAGCCTTTGGAATCCACAGTTATAGTCCTACTTGACCTTGCCTTATCAACAAGTTTCTTGTGAGATGCTTGATCTCACCTTTGATACTCTCCAAGTGCTACTTGCTGAATTTATATCTATGGCTTGGAGCACAGCCTTGAAATCCAGTTATAGTCCTACTTGACCTTGCCTTATCATTAAGGTTCTTGTGAGATGTTGAACTCACCTGATACTCTCCAATTGGTACTTGCCAGATTTGTTTCTATGGCTTGAAGGATGGCCTTTGAATCGACAAGTATTTAGTCCTACCTGACCTTGCCTCATCAAAACAAGGTTCTTGCAAACCTAAAGTGAAAATTCTTGACTCATCTGGTTACTTACTGTGATCAACTGCCGCCTCAGCTGTTGCTACAACAAATGTTTTTGGTGCTTCTGTAGCCCTTATGGCCCAGTTAATGTAAAGCATAAATTCCTAAATAGACTATGTTCACATGTTCATCTTTGTGCTTTTCAAATCATACATAGTGAAGCAATGCACAACATGTCAGCACACCATCTACACTGGTACTCTCCATTGGCCTGAACTACTTCACTCAAAACTAGCATGTTACCCCACTCTGTGGTAGGGCAGAAGAAAAACACCAACTGCACCTCTGCAGAGGGGTAAATATCCCTGCACTGGGAACACCGTAGCTGTGGTTAGCGCTGTGATAACTTAAAGATGGGATCCTGGTGGGCTGAATAAGTTCCATAACATGCACACTCTCCACTTTTGGTCCTTGCTTAGACTAAACAGATGGTTAGAGAGGCTCCCTTCGTCCATTTGACTGGTCAAATCAAGCTCTAGCACCTTATGGGATTGTCTCAACCCATTGCCCTTTATGGCAAGCCCCAACCCTTTTTATCATATTTGTTAGGAAGGTGGTGGCTGAGTGTCCTAGATATGACCACAAACTGTATCTAATGGTGAAGTTCCAATTTTGGATCTCTGGGGAGTGTGGAGTAAGTCTTCGTCCCCATTACTTCCCAGGTCCACCCTGACCTTAAGTCTATCTTTTAAGGCCCATCTATGGTTTAAATAGGAAGAAGTTTTAAAAAATGTGTTCAGTTTTAAAAAAAAATTTTTTTTTTCTTATATCCATCAAGGATGAATAAAACAAAACGTCTTTAGCCATAAAATAACCCAACAAGTTTGACATGCCATAAAATCCAACAACCAAACCCAGCACGGTACCAGAATATTGAAAACTTTTGACTCATTTTAGTATTGTTTATCTTCTTAATGTATTGTATTTTTTTATTTTTTTTTTACACACACCTGTAATGATATATATATATATATATATACACACACACACACACACATTATATGTATGGTTTACTTTGCTTGTATTCATTAGATTCACTATCAAGAATAAATTCATCTGTTTAGAGTACTTTTTTTTCTACGCACACGCCACGCACATTATATATATTAATAATATATATATATATATATAAGTGTTGTTATGGGTCCAACGGGAGAAAAAATAGATATTTTATAAAAAAAGGTTTGCAAAAAGGATTTTTTTTTTTTAGATTAAACTACAGAATGCGACACGTGTTTCAGATGCTGTTATCTTGTTCAGGCATTGAATATTATTTTGGCAGAATATGTCTGATATTGATAGGTTTGTGCTTTTGTAACTTACTTTTTGATTATAATGGTTGTGTAATAACGGTTGAACACTACGTTTATTTTTCTCAATCCTTGCGTGCGACTTTGCAAATATATATATATATATATATATATCGTATTTAGGTACATTATTACTTTTAGTGCGACTTGCAATATATATATTAAATATAATCTGGGACATTATTACTTTGTTAGGCCGACTTGCAATATATATAATATATATATATATCATATATATATATATATATTGGTACATTATTACTTTTTAGTCGACTTGAAATAATATATATATATATATATATATAATATATTGGGTACATTTATTACTTTTTTGCATTATATTAATTCCTTTTTCTTCTTTTTTTTTTTAAATGTTTTCTTTTTAAATATTACAGTGTTGTGAAAGTAATGCATGTCTCTTTTGTGTTTCCAATTCTTTTTTCATAATAAGGCCAGCTGATCTTTGCCCACCCATCACAAAACACCTGTCGGACACATGACCCACACCAAAAAACAAAATTAGCTCGAAGTGATTGGTTAGTGCTCCCCAATAATTCCTTTCCATTTCATAGAGTACAAAACAAAAAGAGATTATTAGTATAGATAGGGAGTTGCAGATGAGGAGATCACGGTGGATATAAACTGCTAAAGCAAGTATGGTAGAACACCAGATATTGTTGTAGCGTGATAACTGCAGTAGGTGTATACCATGTTGTTTTATTAGCAATATTGTTTCAGCGACACTTTTCCACATCCACCTTCCTACAACTTAACTCTTATAATATGCCAAAACACCCAAACGCCGCCCCCTGTCGACACGCAGCTTCTTTTTCCTCTGATTACATTCTTCACCTAATTATAGCAAACAATTTGCACCCATTGCGTTTTCTCTGGCTGACTGCTCACAACTTTTTGTACTGATAGTATATTTAAGTTGTTAAGTTAATGCTTTCATTTTGAATATATGTAAAACATTATCGTAACCACGATCCATAGTGAGTGTGTTACAATGAAATGAAGGAGGGTAAAGCTTACTCCTTATTGTAGCATATTTTATACCAATTGTTCCGAAGTTATGGTCCACCACGTTTAAAACACTGTTTTTTTGTTATTCTTTTAATTTTTTTTTTTGGGGTGGGATGGGGTGTTGTTATAAATATAAAGATAATTCATTTTAACAGTCCGGGGTGTGAACCCTCTCAAAATGGACCTGTTATTGACCCCCCCCCCAAAAAAAAAAAGCAACAAAAAAAAATACAACTAAACTAATGGTTTCTAAAAATATAACAAAATTGACTGGACAACAGCGTTTGAATTTTTTTCTTTTTTTGTTTTATAAAGATGTAAGTAAAATAAAAAAAGATATACATGGTTGGCATCCAAAAAATTATAATAAATTTTTGTTATAAATATGAAGCATAATTCATTTAATGCAAGAGTGTGAACCTTCACAAATGGACCTTGTTATTGAGCCCCCCCCCCCCAAAAAAAAAAAAAACAAAAAAAAAAAAAAAAAAACAAACCAACAAACGAAACTCATGCGTTTCGAAAATGATTATAAAAAAATAAGCTGTTTTAAATTTTTTTTTAATAAAAGATTGTAAGTTACAATAAAAAAAAATAATATACAGGATAGGATCAATGATATACATGTAGGATTCAAAAAAATAATAAACAAGGTAGAAAAAAAAATTAATATGTATGGTAGATCAAGATAGATCAATAAAATCTTAAGTAGGATCAATGAATTATAGTTAGATTAAAAAAAGATATATGAGGTGGCATCAAAAAATAATATATAAACTATGATCAAATAATATACCAGATCAGATTAAAAAAAAATATACATAGAAGGATCAATGATCTACAAGATAGCATTTAAAGCAAATTATATAAGTAGGATCAAGATAGGATCAAAAATAATATATGATAGAATCAAAATATATGAGATAGGGTCAATAATAGTGATGTATAAGATGGGGTCAATATTGATGTATAAAGATGGGGTCAATTAATATGATGTATAAGTGGGATTATTCGGTTAACATGAATCTTATAATTATAAAATGCCTGACTCATGTAAGCCATTTAATTTGACGCTCTCCTGCAAAGAGCATCCTTCTAGATTTAATGCTGAACTGGATTGCATAGTCTTTATATGACTCTGGACTTGATATCAAACATTTGTGAGTTACCTGTAACTAAAATTCTTGTGTCTTGAGGTATGGACATTTTAACCTGCCTCTAGGTTGGTTCTAGTTGGAGCTCTGGGATTGTGGCGTACCCCTTCTATTGCTAGGTTCATCCATTCTGATAAAAGATGAGGACAATAGTCTGAATAATCCAAATAATAAAAAAATATGTCTCACCTTACAATTTTAAAGGTCCATCCATCTGATAAAATGAGACAATAGTCTGAATAATGCAAATAATAAAAAATATGTCTCACCTTACAAGGTTTTAATAAGTCCATCCATTCTGTAAAGATAGGACAATAGTCTGAATAATCCAATATAAAAAAAATATGTCTCACCTTACAAAGTTTTATAAGGTCCATCCATCTGATAAAGATGAGCGACAATAGTCTGGAATAATCCAAATAAAAAAATATGTCTACCCTTACAAGGTTTTATAAGCCATCCATTTCTCATAAAGATGAGGACAATAGTCTGAAAATCCAAATAATAAAAAAATATGTCTCACCTTACAAAGTTTTATAAGGTCCATCCATTCTGATAAAGATGAGGACAATAGTCTGAATAATCAAATAATAAAAAATATGTCTCACCTTACAAAGTTTTATAAGGTCCATCCATTCTGATAAAGATTGAGGACAATAGTCTGAATAATCCAAATTAATAAAAAAAATAGTCTCACCTTACAAAGTTTTATAAGGTCCATCCATTCTGATAAAGATGAGGACAATAGTCTGAATAATCCAAATAATAAAAAAATATGTCTCACCTTACAAAGTTTTATAAGGTCCATCCATTCTGATAAAGATGAGGACAATAGTCTGAATAATCCAAATAATAAAAAAATATGTCTCACCTTTACAAAGTTTTATAAGGTCCATCCATTCTGATAAAGATGAGGACAATAGTCTGAATAATCCAAATAATAAAAAAAATATGTCTCACCTTACAAAGTTTTATAAGGTCCATCCATTCTGATAAAGATGAGGACAATAGTCTGAATAATCCAAATAATAAAAAAATATGTCTCACCTTACAAAGTTTTTATTAAGAGTCCATCCATTCTGATAAAGATGAGGACAATAGTCTGAATAATCCAAATAAAAAAAATATGTTCACCTTACAAAGTTTTATTAGTCCATCCATTCTGATAAAGATGAGGACAATAGTCTGAATAATCCAAATAAAAAAATATGTCTCACCTTACAAGTTTTATAAGGTCCATCCATTCTGATAAAGATAGACAAATAGTCTGAATTAATCCAAATAATTAAAAATAGTCTCACCTTACAAAAGTTTTATAAGGTCCATCCATTCTGATAAAGATGAGGACAATAGTCTGAATAATCCAAATAATAAAAAATATGTCTCACCTTACAAAGTTTTATAAGGTCCATCCATTCTGATAAAGATGAGGGACAATAGTCTGAATAATCCAAATAATAAAAATATTCTCACCTTACAAAGTTTTATAAGGCCATCCATTCTGATAAAGATGAGGACAATAGTCTGAATAATCCAAATAATAAAAATATTCTCACCTTACAAAGTTTTATAAGGTCCATCCATTCTGATAAAGATGAGGACAATAGTCTGATAATCCAAATAATAAAAATATGTCTCACCTTACAAAAGTTTTATAAGGTTTATTCTTGAGTAATTTCTAATTTTCTTTTCTTTTTTTTCTTTTTCTTGATCTTACAGGTATGGAAACGCGACAGTTGCATATGAGCAAAAGCTGATGCCTGAGGGGAAGCTGAATATCGATGGCTTTATGGTGCTGTTGCATGTCAGTACTGTTCATAATCGACCTATTGAAAGACAAGTGGAGTTTGTCACTAACATTCTTCAGTCGTTACAAAAATCCGAAAACCAGTGGTTGTTAGCGACTACCAAACACGATGAGGCAGTGGAAAGGTTCTGCAAAGAAGCGTGGGCATTGGTACTCGAAGTAACTCAACATCCCAATTGTTGAGACATCAGCCCTGAGAACATCAATGTTGAGCTGGCCTTCATGACGCTGGCTCATCTGATTGATTGATGGGACAAAAGTCCGCAAAAAAAATAATTCCATTTGCTGATGCGTACGTGCCCGCAAAGACGTTTTAGAGGTGGCCACTAAGGCTTATAAGAAACTGCTCAACACTCAGGTAACAGATTCCCAAAGCCTATTGGACTAACTTGGAAGAAGAAGTTATGAAAGATCGGCATATCCAATGTATTCCGACCTTTCGGCACAGAGCAGGCGATGGTATCACTTTCGGGAACATACAAGCAATACAGTGAAGAGCAGGCTTCGAGACGGGAGCTGCGTTATTGGATAGCTACCGATCAGTATTACAAACATTTTATTTCCTTCTATTGGATGTCATTTACTGACAAGTAAGTATGACCCCCCATAGCTGTTGACATCCAAAACATTATGGTTATCTTTTTTTTTTTTCTTTCTTCAGGGATAAAGTTTTTTCTTAATATTTAAGATGAGTTGTACAACTTGGATCTGTGATAAAGTAGAATGTGACAATAGGTGTGGTTACAGTATTCTCAGATGCAAAAAACAATCCTCTGGTCTAGTCTAGTAAAAAGGGGACAGCTCATTCTCTGTCCAGCTGATACACAATAAGCCATTCTGCCTTACTTTATTTTATAACTAGCCAAATATATGCACCCTCTGGGTGCAAGTATTTTAATTAAATTTATAATAAAATATGCATAGTAAATTAGAAGGCTAAGAAACTGCATCAAGAATGTATAGATGAACAAAAAGGTATTTAGCATCATACAGAGGCGGTACATGATTTGGAAAATTAGAACAACTTTGCAAACTAACCTCTTCCATCATTTTCGTTCACCTCCTGTCTTTCATTGGTAAATTTTCTAATTAAACCGGGTTTATTTGAGAAAGCACAGTAAAGAAGAATATTACCTGTATTTCTTCTGTTAAGGATATTCTTTTAAGATTTATTGAAGAGACTCTCTAATGCTCATATTCAATAAGATAAAAACCAAACAATTAGAAATCAATAATGCTAAGCATATATTTATAAAATCAATTTTTTAAGATCAATATGCAAATTAGCCCTTCCCATTCATACTGAGTAAACCTCTATTTTGTGCTATGTATATAAGTGAGAACAGAGTTGCATCGTTACAATTAGTATGATACATATGGTCAACAGGGCTCAGGCCTCTGGACCATTGATATAATTAACCAGCCATCATCCCAGGGCCATCGCCCCCTCGATTTAAAGGGCAGGGCTGGGTATTGCCCAGTGCCTTGAGGCGCCCCCCTTGAGGGGGAATGCCGACGCGGATCGACGCAATTTTCAACACGTGCCACCATGAGTCTTCGGCTGATGTGGTCCCACATAACTAGCCTTGTGCCTGACCCGTACAAGTGCGCGTACGTGCGAAAATACATGTAGATATGGCAAACAGGTAAGTAATGTTAAAAAACATTTATTAATTAATTGAGAGGTTAAATAAAAATAAAAATCCAGGAAATATGATGTAAATAACTAAAGAATTGTGACTTGTATAGTAATTTATAGTTCGGTACAGGACAGACAAAACCCACCAATCTCCATTATAATAAGATTTATGATCATGTTAATGTTTAATTACCTCCCTTTGCCAAGGTCGGTTATGAGATAACATAGTCAGGTTTGGAGCCATGTGTGTATGGTCCTGGGGTATGACGTTAAACTGCATCTTGTGGCGAAGTTCCAGTCCTGGAAGCTCAAAATGTGAGTATTACATATTGGACTATTTACTCCCAGTCCACGCCTGAACCAGTGGTATACCCGTTAGTTCCCATCTATGGGTTAAATAGATTTAAAAAGTGTTTTTAAAAAAATTGATACTCAACAAGAATTTGAATAAAAACAAAAGACGTCTTTGGCATAAAACAACCCAACGGTGGACATACCGTAAAATCAACCAACCACCATATTTATCCTTATAAATCTGTCTTGCGAATCCAACCAAACCAACCGTGTGTTATGTACGGTATTTACCCAACCTGTTTGCTAACAGATAAGATGTGACATAAAGCTAGTAAATGGGGCATACCAGCCAAGATGAATTTGCTATTCAGCTGTATAGATCTGCAAGACTAGCTTTTTCCATTACATCAATGATCCGAAAAAGAATTGTGAACTTGTATAGAATATAGTTTCGGTTACAGACAGACAAACCCACAATTCTCCATTATATTAAAGTTAACAGATGTTGTTTAAAAAAAAAAATTTAAGGTGCATTTCATTTATAATTATATTCTTTTTCAAATGTAAATTGAACATGGATGAGACATTGATCCCTTTTGAGAGAAATAAAAATATTACGAAAATATGAATCAGATAAGAAATACATTTTCAAAAACTACTACAAAAACTCACTGTAAAGGAAACTTGAGTACAACTTTTGTCTCGCACGTTAAAAATTGTTTAAAAACAAAACTATAATATATATAACTAACCTCAAAAACTATTCCCTTTACAAATCATAGTATACCATCAAAAAAAAAAAAAAAAATTGGCATTAAATAACCCAAACAGGGTGTGATATGCCATTAGGACAAAATACCTTAACCTCATGCAAAAAAATTAAATTTGGTTACAAGGGGTGCTTAAGTAAAAGTTGAGAGCCCTGATTTAGATAAATATTAAAGCTTTATAAAGTGCGAAAAACCAATTCAGACTGTATTGCAAAAGTAAATAAGGAAGGTACCCGTGGTGTAGTGGCCTAATGTTCTAACTGCAGAACCATATTAAGTGAGTTCAAAAACTCACGCTATTACTTTCACTTCGACTAAACCCTTTAAAAGGTCATGAACCCCTTTATCTCCCAGCTACGGTGGTAAATAGTACCACTATGTTCTTTCTACAAGGATGCTTTAGCATTAAATACCCAATGAAGTTGATATGCGATTAAAAGAAAGAAAGCAATCCAAAGGTTAGATAATAAACTTAATACACGTTTATATTGCTATTTTATGACTTGCCATTATCAGTGTTATTATGATTGAATTTTCAATTTTGGTTTTTTAATTACTTTATACATCTTGCCCTTGGGCACCTCACATGTTAATGCGTAGCAAGCTAGATTTGCAAACCATTGTTAGCGAGTTTCATCCTTATTGGGCCGCCCCATACTTCTGCCTTGTGCCAACATCTAAACTAAGCTTAGTAAATAACTATCCCATTCTTGCCCTGTCAGCTGCGGGCTGTAATATACACTCTGCAAAGTGGTAAGGACCCCCCCCCATCCTTAACAGCCACCTGTGAGCTGTATACGTTTACCCTTTAAGCTGGTGCTGTAGATACACTGACTGCATCTCTGAGAGGGGTAAAGATCCCCCTAATTGGGCCACTGTTAGCCATGGGTGGCGACCTCATTGGATGCTTAAGGATGGAATCCTGGTGGCTGAGCAGTCCATCACATGAACACTCACTTTGGCCGTTGTTTGCGGGTTAGACAGGCATCCACTAATATGATTTGTCCTGACCCTTTACCCTTAGGGCCAAAGACCAAACCTTTTATTCATATGTGTACAGCTCCCCACTTACTACAATAGATCCAATCTGTGCAACTCAAAGCACTGAGTTGCCACGGGTGAGTATCAAATCCCAGGACCTTGTACGTATCTAGGCAATGCTTTTATGACTTTGAAATATTGAATTATAAGTCATAATGATTAATAACTAATGAAAACTGATTTAAATAAAGGATATTGCAACATTTAGAACTAATCTGCTATTTAAAAAAAGAGATAGTTTTTTAAAAAAAAAGTTCTTGTTATTGTTTAGAAATTTGGCAGACTGTTATCCTCAACTAACACCAAATCATATCCCCCCCCCCCGAATACGACTGAAGAAACGAGTTGAAAGCGCTTGGCTAGATACTATGGAAGAATCCTAATTCAAACTGATCCTAACATTAGAAAGATAGCAGAAGACTGGAAAAGATACAAAAATCAAGATCATGAAAAAGAAATGTTCGTGTTGTTAATAACACCTGCCTACCAAACAAACCAATCAATCCCTTATTAAACCTTTATCGTCAATGGAATATTAAGGGTTTAGTTAATACAGATTCTAACTGACAATCATCTGTAGGGAAAATCCTGTCAACAGTTCAATCCTGACCACGGTGAAAATAAGCAATAGAATACTTAACATAGCTTAACACTTGTACCCGCTTGCATGGTTAACAGAATGAGAAACAATTCTACCCCAATGGATTAAATATAGGATTACAGTTAAAACGTTCCATGAGAATCCCGATTACAACCTGATGTCTCCTGAGATTCGACCAAGAAAACACCTGAGAAGGCTGGAGCCACACAGCTGAAAACGTTGAGTATGTAACATAAAAGAAAGAGAAACACAGTTCAAAAATCTAAATTGCATATTAAATATTCAAGCCTCATGTTAAAAATTTAGATAAATTAAATTAAGGTCTTTGTGTAATTTAGAAATAATACTAGATCAACAATTGTATGTGTTGATACAATGTATTTAACTTAACAAATTTTGAAAAATCTTTGAAATTAAAAATGGATTCTTAAATTGTGCTGACCTAAAACATTAAAGCCTGTACTCATAACTGTGCAAAAACTTCTCTAATTTCTACACAAAAAAAATAAATGTATTGCCCATTCTCTAACCTTTAGGTATAAAATAACCCTAGATGAATGATATGCCATTAAAATCAATATATCCATCTGCTCTCCCAAATAAAGGAAAACAATTTTTATTTTTATCCAAGATTTTACACCATTTAATTTTTCATATCCATGTTTATCACTTTAGTAAACAAAGTTGTCAGCTTAAGAATTTTTAGAAAATTCAGGAAAAAAAAAAAACTATAAAAAGATTAATTTATTTTAAATAATGAAGTCGAAGTTAAAAACATTTTGGGTTGTTTTTTTTTGTTGTTTGATTTTTTAACATTCTTCAGGAAATTAGATGAATAAAGTGTATCTAAGAGTGATGAAATCTTTCAAAATGAAATGCAGAGATGAGAAAGTATTAGAGAAAAAAATTATTCTTTTTTTAGCAGCATTCATTTTTTTAGATTAATGGTGACTTGATGGTAATCGAAAATAATATTTGAAAGGGAACCTACATTATGCCAATACCCCCCAACCCTTTTTATCATATATGTGCTAGAAGGTGTGGTGTGAGGGCGTCTTAATAACTTGGTATTGATGTTGAACGCGTACAGTAGTGACGGTTCCAGTAAATTGGAGCTCTTGTGATATGGAGTACTCCCTTCATCCCCATTACTTCCAGGTCCCACTTTGAACCTTGGAAGGTAGTACCCTGTTAGGGTCTTATCTAAAAATTTAACTGTTTGCCTACTTTAAGCTGTTGACAGTGGACTTGCCCATGACTTGTGCATTCCTACCATAAACCATTGGCAGTGGCCTCGCATGTGTCTCTTGAAGCGACTCGGGATACAATAGTAATAGACTTATTTGAATAGAATGAGGTCTGAGGTGAATAGATAGATGAACTCTGGAAATATCTCATTGTACAGCGTAAAAAAAATACCGCAGAAAATTGGTAGGCAAAGAGTTAAATACCCTTTACTAAAATTGAACAAAACAAAATCATCTTCAGCATCAAATAACCCAAGGAGTGACCATGCCATAAATCAACTTGATCCCAGTGCTGATACCAGTTCTGTCCTTCAAGGTGAAAAACTTCTTCACTGAAGCTAGACAGTGCGTCGGAGCAGGCCCCCTCCGATTCAAATCCGGCTGCGTCACGCAAGCCCTAAGCACCTATCATGATTTTCCCAACCCTATTGCCCTTATGGCAAGCCCCCCAACCCCTTTTATCATATGGGGCTAGAAGCTATGGTGCTGCGGGTCTACAGGTCCTGGAATGACGTTAAACTCTATCTGATGGTAGGTATCCAGTTTTTGGAGGTTTGGGCGAATGTTGGAAGCACCCCTTCATCACCATTCCTCCCTGGTTCCACTCTGACCCGGAGTGGTAAGTACCTGTTAGGTCCCATCTATGGTTTAAATAGAAAAAATGGTTATAAAAAATTGTGATTATCATTAAGAATGATTCATTTCCAAACCTTTGATCGGCATTAAATGACCCACTTGAGGTGATAGGCCGTAAACAAAACAAACAAATCCTCCATTGAAGCTTCACCCTTCTATTGGTTTTTAAAGCATTGTGAGAGGCTGGAAGTAAGTCGATGGATCAGAACAAGCTAATAATCCAACAGAGTTAGGTCTGGACTATATATAATACTTGGGTGTTGTCAAAAAGTTTTGCGGTATTTTGCTAACTATTTGCTTTATTCTTCAAGTTACAACAAAAAGCCAGTCGTCACATTAAAAGTAGTAGAGCCATTGTGTTGCACCTCTGAAACCACCTTCCAGCCATTCTTGAGCCAGTCTTGTCCTTCAAAGAGAAGAACTCCTTCACTGAAGCTTATCCACCTCCTCTTGGTATTTAGAGGCAAAAATTGCAAAACCTTTGACTTCACACCTAGCATTTACATTGATTCTGTCATAAGTTTTTTTTTTTTTTTTTTCCTAAGTGGTCGCATTAGCTCAGTACACAAATATTTTAAACTGGTTATCCTTTATTAGGTTTTATTAACTATGGATGCATTATGCCTATAATAAAATTTAAAATAATCTGCATAATAATATTATCAGTTGATATAGATTGATCTGTTAATAGATTATCAGTTGAAATATCTGGATTTTTCTTTATTACAAGGAAATGACATTTAAACACATTGCCCTTCAGGACTTGGATTGATCATGACTCTTTACAGTAAACTGTGAATTACCATGATTGTTCTTATGCTTATGATCAAGTCACATTGGAAGCACTGTTCTGCTTGATTCACCAAGTTAAGCAGGCAATGAGCATGTTCAATATCTTATCATGGGGATATTAAGCAAACAGTGCGCGTACTTTAAGAAACTGAAATTCAAAAGACTGATTCAACATTAAATAATCCAAAAAGGGTTGATACCCTATAAACACAAAAATAAAGTGGTCCCCTCTCCACCTATGCCCTCTATAAACTTTGAATCCTGGTTGGTCATTCTCCTAAGGGGTTGCCCTTCATATAAATATGCATTGATTTATACAATCTCTCTCTCTCTCCTCTCAATGCTTAGATATGCTAACCTGATCCCTTGCAGAAGGGTAAGACCCCCCCCCCAAAAAAAAAAGGTGTCTCTGGGTTAACATTAAATGAATCTAATGGCGAGCTTCCAGTTGTAGATCTGCGCAGTGTGGAGTACCTCTCATGGCTATTACTTTGCAAGGCATATCCAGGACTCTCTCTCACAATGTCCCTATCAGTCATTATCCCTGGGAGGTCCTCTGTGTAGCATCCAGAATCTGCTCAGAGCTGATTGATGTAGGCCTTGCTTGGACAGCCCATACTGGCCTGCCACTATGCTGGTGTCCACAGGAGAAACATCACTTATGAGTTTGTCCTTGCTCTCCAGCATTGTCTAGCATGTCTTCTCCATCTTACCCGGGGTAGGTTTGCTGTGATAGGATCAAAGTGACCATGCCAGTGCTTTTTTGTGGGGTTGCTGGTTCCATGATTTGTTTAAGGAGCATAATTTTGTGCAGCTTATTCTCTAGACTGCTTCTTATGCCCAAGTGGTGCAGCCCATACAGTAGCCACTTGATTACAACTATGCTTGCAAGAATTGTTGCTTTAAACTTATCAATGAGACAGCATTTCTATATGACTGATTAGTCTGTCTATAGACAGGACTAATACCTTTCCTAATGTGTATATTAACAATCACTTGTTACTAAGGATTATGATTAGTTACTTGAAAACATATAGAATATGACTATTATTAAATTAGAAATAATGCTGGAAGCAATGATTATTAGATTAGATTGAATACTTGAAAACCCTACAACTGTATGCAAATTATTTGTATAGATAGGAAACTTGATATCATATCTGTGTACAAATTATTGATTAGATAGGAATACTTTATATCATATCTGTGTACAAATTATTTGTATTAGATAGGAATACTTGATATCATATGCTGGTACCAAATATTGTATTAGATAGGAATACTTGATATCATATCTGTGGACAAATATTTGTATTAGATAGAATACTTGATATCATATCTGTGTACAAATTATTTGTATTAGATAGGAATACTTGAATCATATCTGTGTACAAATAATTTGCTATTCTATAGGAATACTTGATAATCATAACTGGTGTTACAAATTATTTGTATTAGATAGAATACTGATATCATATCTGTGTACAAATTATTTTGTATTAGAATAGGAAATACTCTGATATTCATATCTGCTGTACAATTATTTGTCGATTAAATAGGAATACTTGATATCAATCACTGTATGCAAAAAAAAGAAACAATTATAAAAAGAAATACAAAATAACAATGAGTTGCAATCCCTATCTTGCCTAAGCATTAAAATAACCCGCAGACTTTGAAATGCTATCAAAATCATGTTTTTTTTTTTTTTGTATTGTTTATTTCAATAACGTAAATATTTGGGAGTTTTAATAATTCCTCTTGCTGCTACTTGATTTCAACATACTATTATTCCCCTTCCCCCTCTCTCACTGAAACATCTTCACTTTCCTCCTCCATTGCAAAGAGTCTCCAGGTTTTCATTATTGATTTTTATAGAAACCCAGCTTAGCCAGTCCTGTTTCTGAATAATCAGCTTAATGTGTGTAAAGTTTATCATGATTGCGGTCACTGATGTACGGCCAACTGGTTATACAGAGACAGATAGAAATTAGCCATTTTGTAATAGAAGATCCATCTCTGGATCCAACTTCATTTGGTCCTTTTTTTTTTTCTTTCTTTTTTTTAATAGTTTCAAAATTGTGATCATTCAGTTTTTTTTTTTAATTTCCCGTTGAATCATTATCACTCTTCCAAACTTCTGCTGACTCTAGGTATCCTTTGCACAGGAAAAGTTTAAGTGAACATACTCTGAAATAAAACCTTCAGTTTGCTAGTGCACCCGTTATCTTATTTATGCTTGTCCCTAGGTTGAGCTATGTAGACCCAGAAGTAGCATAAGTGTCATACAAGCATTATAATCCAATATCATGCAAATATCTTATTACTTTTTCATCAGACATTCTTGTATTATTTTTCAAAGTTGAAGTATAAATTAGAATGTTTGAGTTGTAGATTTAGGTGGTTAAAAACAGGCAATCATCTTTCAAGATGTGTGTATAATATATTATAATAATACTATATATATATATATAATAATATATAGTTATGTTTTTTTCATGGTTGTGATTCCTTCAGTTGGAGGCTTTATTGAAATGTATGGTTCTAAGGTTAGGTGCATAATCTGAATGTCTATATTTGAAGATTATAAAGAACGGAAATACTCTGTGATCTTTAATAAAACCTGCATAGAATAATAACTTGCGCTGCCAAAATACACACACACATTGCATATATATATATATATATATATATATAATATATAATGTCATCCGAAAGCACACTGTGTTTTTCAGTGTGGCTAACATTAAGCAGCCACCTCAGCCGCGGATGTAAGACAACCGATTTATCATCAGTCCAGACTTCTTAACTAATTCGTCCATTCAGGCACCTATAGATTGGAACGAGATTTTAAACTGATAAATATATACATATGTAGAATCTAAGCCGCCAGAGAGTGCTCAATCTGTTTATAGGAGATATATACAAAAGAAAAGAAAATCCATCGAATTAAACCAGAAGATGGTTTTCACTGAACAAGTGGACTTGTCACTTTTAACAGTACATCTTCTGCTCATCTTTTTTCTTCTTTTTTTCTTTTTTTTTTTGTCTGGCACCTCGAAAAAACAAATTTTTTTTTTTTTTTTTTTTTGTTTTTTTTTTTTTTAACTTTCTAAAATCAATTCTGTCATCAAGAAATGCGTTACAAACTAGTTGCAGAACAATCCAAAAATAAAAGAAATATTCCGTTATGTCTTATCACTTTTTTATTCACCTTTATTATATAAAATGAACAAGAGAAATATGGAACTTTTTATTACTCGTACTCTTTTCTTTTTCAGGAGCTGGATTTCCTGTCAGAACTACATCTACCGCCACTCGCGGACATTGCCCAAATTCTTCAACATGGAGGAGATGGACAGTCTTGGGAGAGAATGGTGCTGACTGGCTTGACAATGAGGATAAGCGATTACTTTTGCATTTGCTCAAAATATCAGAAGCAGAAACCACTTTTAGAATCATGTTAATGCTCTGCAAGAACAGGCACAAAAAGTTTGAGTAAGTGCTTTTCGAGTGATTAATTTGTCTGGAGTCAAGAAGAGAGTTATCTCGAAATATTAATATTAAGAACAACATTGCATGACAACAATACGCACATGTACAAACAAAAAAGAAGCATTGCATAATCTGTAAGAGCGTGGCAAGACATGAGTATACAAGTTACATAAAACAAACATACTCGTGAACCACTTTCTCAAAACTAAAACAAAAATTTTTTTTTTTTATTAACTAAAAAATGCCATAGCAAACGACAACTACTTCCAGTCCAGTGTTCGTATGCAAGAGATTATTACTCAAGACTATTAAGATAAGCAAAATAAATCCTACACATCCAAACCAGAGCGACGCGTATATCTCCTCTTATCGTTTACACAAAGCCCTAGCCTTTCCAAAACCAACCTCCAAACACAAATATCCATACACCAATGCTTCAAGCAAATTATAAAACTTTCAATTTTTTTTATGTTTAACATCTGTATACCCTTAATACTTCCTAACTGTCAGCATCGGCCTAGTTCTTACTGTATAGGCCTGCACCAGTGTGCGGCGCTTAACGTAAATGCTTAGAGAGAGAGAGCAGCTTCAGACGTTTCGATGGTACCGCAAGCAGAATAACACGTAACAGAGGAATAATAGGAAGAAACACCAGTATTAAGAATAGCGGGTCCAAAATGTGTTACTTAAGCAAAGCATATCTACAGGACACACACTAGCATTACAATTGTTAGTCGAATTAAACAAGTCACAAAATCTTGTTTCTCGTCTCTTCCGAGGATTATTCGGATATTATTTACAGAAAAAAAAAAACAGACGATGCAATTGTCCATATTTAGGTACTAATATGACTGGCTTCTGAACAAGGAAAAATTTTTTTCTTTCACTCAATATTTCTATTTTTATTTTTTATTTTTTAGCTGAATAAGAAATTCGGAACGGATCTTCCGTGTGTGAGGAAAATAAACACACTATCGTGACGGCCCAGGCAAACCAATCAGTGAACACATCTGCTTTGTTGGTCACAGGTATATGCCAGAATGATAACGGTCTTCAACTGAAGCGGGGAGAGCAGGAACGAGGTGTACGAGCAACACCAGGCAGACCTCGGCAACGTGCAAGCTGACTCGATTTCCCAGAGGCCTGCGAATTGTGTTAGAAATCTGCGGTTTTACGGGAGTCAACCCGTCTTGTGCGACTTCACACAAGATGACCTCAAAATTATTACTAACGCCTTTACAATTCCTAGCGTAGAAGTCCTTCTCTTAAGCCACTTTTCTTTTTTTTTTCGTTAAATTCATCGTGATAAAAACTCTGCTTTAACTATGTCTTACTTTTCTTCCACCTATGGGTCCATAACTGTTTGGTCATTGGGCGTCATTATGTAGTGCATCTTGTGCATGAATAGCCAATCCCATCTCCAACTCTATGAGAGCGTGTAAGTCTAAAAGTGTTTCCTTGCAGCCCTTACATGATGTACAAAACAACAACATTCTGACACACGTATGGTTGAATTCTGTTTGCTTACTCAACTCGAGTGTGTCTAAGAATGCCCAATATCTTCAGCTTATAACTGGTTACAGTCAGAGTTTATTTTTAGACCTGTTCATATGTAAGCTCAACCCTCTGATCTGATACAACTGGTTTGAATTCAGTTTGCGTATCTGTGCGAGACGAAGGTGCACTCCACAACGTCTTCAAGCTACGTAAGACTGGTTGCAAATCAGAGTATTATTGTATCATGCTTGACCCTCTGTCATATGAGATACCCGTCGTCTAACAATGCTCCTTTTATCTACATGTTTTCTTCTCCAACGCACTGCCATCAAAAAGAACTTGCCGTCATCAATTCAGCGCGATGCTGTTCTGCCAGTTAACATATCTCTGGTTTGCGAGATGGCGTGAAGTTTCCTTCGGTAAGCAGTTGCCCTACACAGTTAAAAGGATTTTCCCTTTTAATCACTAGGACGAAGCTCATCGTGAAACTCTCAAGTTCTTTTTTTCGAATGATCCTTGTATATTTTCAAGTTCTAATAATCAGGTTCCTTTATTGTGTTACTGATTATCATTCAATTTCTAGTCTTTATTTCACTTTTAAAACACTTAAATCAGTTTTGAGCAGTATAGTCATATAATTGCCTTAATTTCTTTCCACTTCCTAAGTACTTTGAGCATCTTCACTGTCTTTGAGACCAAGTTAAAATAATGCCTAACAAAATTGCCAGAATATCAATACTTTATCTGCCACTATAATAATCCGTTGAAATTAAATGCTTGCGCCTGTGGTACCAAAGGAAAGGATAAGAACCTGTCGGTTTGGCAATGCGTGTCGCAGAGTTGTGTGTATGAGTACTGAAATTCAGTTTAACTCCACATTAGGGACCCTGCGGCTCCGATTTGTTTTCTGGGTTTACTCCCCTGCCCTTCACTGGGATTTTGTAAGCCATTCAGTGGCTTGGTTTTACTAACAGATATCTTCCTGTCCCTAGATGGCAGTTGACAACCAGGGCCAATTTTAGGGTTTATTATGGGTAGTAAGTACGCCAATTTATTAAATTGTCAGTGTATTGATCGTTGGCTCCTCTGAAGCCTTCGCCTCTTTCCAGTTTTCTTTTTTTTATTTTTTTTTGATATAGATATATGTATATAATTATGATATGTGCGTCATATATAATGAATAGTCATATAGACTTGAAATGTCTTAGTTTTAGATTGTACATTCTCTTTTCTCTCTCTCGTCTCTCTTTTGTGTGTTTTAACTAAAAAAAAATCATATTACAATATGTCCACAAGATGCATCATTGTATAAATTTTTTAGGCAGACCATTACCTCGCTAATTCTTGTGTGTACTTTGTCCACAGGTATCAGCTGTTGGATCGTCTGGAGGAGGACCGAAAATAATGATCCTAAATCATTTGGCTTCATTCAATGCCCTCAAAGGAAAGTGTTACTTCCGAGAGCACTGTGTGGAATTCTATGGCACAAAAAATCCTCGCATACAGGCCAACAAGGCTACAGATTATTTTGCTTCTCTGTAAGGAAAAAAAACCCAGTCCTATTTTCATTGTCTATTTTCTTTTTATGTATTAATTTAGTCTTTAGTCTGAGGTTGGCTGAAAAGTTCCTTAGGACTAACCAAGATACTCTTATGGCAATGTGAGGTTTATTTTTCATAAATGTCCCACTTGCGAGGTCCCATCCTCCTCCCGTTTTTGTTTTTTTTGCAATGCTTGAGTAGGCAAACCAAGCATACACACATGGAATGCTATTCCAAAAGAGGTTATGTTTCATAATCTTCCTTGCCGGTCCATAAGACTCCTTTCATCAGTGTGCACTGCTTGCAGATCCATTATCAAAAATGTCATCACAGCAGATATGACATCTTATGAATTTTTTACAGCTCACCTCTGTAATGTCAAAAGAAAATTAAATCTTAAAGGACCAGTCATGTCTGCTCTATAATTGCTTATTTGTCATCCACCTCAGTGGTGGGTGGTAAAATTGACATGAAGTCATGCAATTAATTGTAGGAAACCTGCCCAGGAATTCCTTATAATAGGCTTTACAAAGAAAAACATTTTTAGATATTGATGCATAAATCACAAGTTAATCCCCACTAAGTATATAAGAATAAATAAAATAATGCCCACATACAATTCCATACTAACAATATAACCTGTTGCTGGGGCTTTGGAATACACCAACTACACCCTGCAGAAGGGGTAAGATTTCCCCCAATAATGGGGGCCCACCCTGGTTGCCGTGGTTGGCAACCCGTGGTGCCCTTAAGGAGAGAACCCAGATGGCCTGAGCGTCACTTGACATACAAAAACTCTATTTTGATCACTTACTTTGGCCTAGATGGACAAAACCCTCCATCAATTAGTGTCACGTCAAGCCCGAAACCAATATGACTTGCTTCCCAACCCTATTGCCCTAACCAACCTTTTTATCATTTATGTGCTAGAAAGCAATGCACAATGTTTTCCATGTCCTGGATATGACTTTAAACAATATTTGGATGGCTTAAATTCCAAGTCTGAAGCTCAGGAATGTGTGTACTCCTCATCAACAATTACTCCAGGTCCACTCTGACCCAGAGTGTAGCCTGTTAGG
>CM042163.1:47127801-47212801 GCA_023376005.1 Doryteuthis pealeii
AGCGTAATGTCATTTTCTCTTTGTCTTTAGGACAGAGTTTAATTAGCCACAGAGACACGAGCATACATCTGTCAGTCGACATATATAGCAGTTGTTCGTAATGAAGCTGATGCTGGTGGATACAGGCAGAAATCTGCTTCGTCCCTCAATGTATCACTAGCGTGAGTCAAGTTTTGCAATAATTTTACTACGTGTTGCACAATTCGGCAGACTATTCGATGCCTTTACGGGCTATGGATTCTCATTCAACAATGGGGTTATGAAAATTCAAAAACCAATAAATCTGGACTGTGCGAGAAATTTGATGTGTTTACGTACAGCTATGATAATTACATTCTACCAAGCTACGCATACCTTGAGACCCATGATGTATTTAATCTCAATCGCGAACTGGAGTAAAGCTGGTCCCTCTGTGGATCACAGACTTTGGAATCTCATAGTTATAGGTTCTTTGCAGTTTTGTATCTATGATGTTAGAGCACTGCCTTTGGAAACCTACAGTTTCTCTACGCATAGTCACACTCTGAGTCTTTCTCTCATGTTGCCATTCTCTCTTTACGAGTGAAGAGCTAGACTTGTTATCGCCTGTGCAGATGCTAGGATTAAAATCTATCCATGGACTCGCTTCCAAGTGGCTTCTTTGTAGCGTGAATCTAATAACTTTTCTCATATGCGAGTTTGAGAGATATTGTCTAGAATGAGTATTCATCAGTTGCTCTTCATGTCCATAAACATCTTAGCTATTTTCACTAGGATCGCCTCTCTCATACAGCTAACAAGGTTATCGGAGTTGTGAGATGTTGGAACTCAACCGTGATACTCTCCAATTTGGTACTCTGCCAGATTTGTTTTATGTGCTTGGAAGGATGGCCTTTGGAATCGCAAGTTTATATTGTCCTACCTGACTTACGCTTAATCAACAAGGTTTCTTGCAACCTAAGTGATTTCTTGACTCCTCTGGTTAACTGTACTGTCGATCAACTGCGCGCCTTCACTTTCGCACAACAAATGTTTTTGGTTGCTTCTGTAGCTTATGGAGGTTTATATGTAAAGCAATAATTCCTAATTAGACTTATGTCACATGTTCATCTGTGTGCTTTCAAACATACATAGTGAAGCAATGCACAACATGTCAGCACACATCTACGCACTGGTACTCTCCATGGCCTTGAACTACTACTTCACTCAAAACTAGCATGTTACCCCATGGTGGCTAGGGAGAAGAAAACACCAACTGTCATCCCTGCACTGGGGACTGTAGCGTGGGAGATCTGTGATAGCTTTAAAGATGGATGCTGGTGGCTGAGTAGTTATTAACATGCACACTCTCCCTTTGGTTCTTTGCTTAGACTAAGACAGGGATGTGTGATGAGCGGGAGGCTCCGCTTCGAGTTCCGATACTTGACAGTGTGTCATAATCATAGCTCATAGGCACGCTATGGGGATATTTATGTCTCAACACGACGCCTAAGCCCTATCATGGCAAGGTCCCAACCCTTTGTTATGATCATATTTGTTAAGAGAGTGGTGGCTGGGAGTGTCCTAGATATGACGATTAAACCTGTATCTTAATGGTGATAGTTCAGATCACTTTTGGACTTCTGAGGGGGAAGTGGGAGTAAGTGCTTCGGATGGACGCAGATATCGCCAGGTCCACCTGTTACCTGAAAGTCGTAATCTTATTAGTGTAGGTACCATCTATGGTTTAAATATATGGAAGAAGTTTAAAAAATGTGTTAGTTAACAAAAAATTGTTTTTTTCTTATAACTGTACACTAATGTTAACAGAGGGGATTACATAAAACAAACGAGTCTTTTAGACATAAAAATAACCCAAAAGTGTTGACATGCCCATAAATTACGAATCAACTCAAACAAGCCAGCCGTACAGAATATTTTGAAAACTTTTGACTACATTTTAGTATGTGTTATGCTTTGTTTCAATGATAATTCGGTGTATTTTTAAGTTATTTGTCTATTTTTAGCATAACACCACACATAATATGTAATTGGTCTGGTATGTGTATGAGTATAGTTATAGGTCTTGTATAGTAGACATATAATATCTATATATATACGTATAAAGTAGCCAAGCACAAGCACAAGCCACATTTAATGCTATGTTTGTCCTTACTTTCGTTGCTTGGTAGTTGGCACTACATTGAGATTCCCGCTATCAAGAATAGAATTCAATCGACTGTTTTGAGAGTACTTTGTTTTTCTAGCAACGCTAGGCGCGACAAAGTGATATCATATATATATCATAATATTAATATAGCTATGATAGTAACTATAGGTTTAATAGGCGTATGTATATAAGTGTTGTTAGTGGGCAGCGGGGAGAAAAATAGAGTATTTTATAGAAAGGTTTGCAAAATAGGATTTTTTTTTTTTTGTTTTTTTTGTAGAATAGTTCTATTAACTTACAGATGGCGACAACGTATTTCAGAGTCTGTATTTATGCTTGATTCAGGCGCATTGAATTATTATTTTGGCATGAATATGGTTACTGATATTTGATAGGTTTGTGTTGGTGCTTTGTAACTTACTTTTGATTATAATGGTTGTGCTAATAACGCGTTCGAACGACATCGACGTTTATATTTTTTCGTCATAATCGCTTGCGTGCGACTTGCCAATATATATATTACTATAAGGTACCGTGATATATGTATATATTTTATATTGAATATTAGATTAGTATATATTATGTATGTGATAGGGGATACATTATTACTTTTAGTGCGAGACTTGAAATATTATTATAGTATTATATGGTAGTTATAGTAAGTATACTATATAAATATATAGATAATATATATATATATTAAAGTGTAAGGTAGCATTTATTACTATTTTAGTGTGGACTTGCAATATATAATATAAATATGATCTGGGTTCATTATATTCTTTTCTCAGGTGGCGACCTTGCAAATATATATTATATTATATATATATATATATTTGGGTACACTTATTATTTTTAAGTGCGACGTGCAATATATATATATTATATTTGGGTACATTATTATTTTTAGTGCGACTTGCAATATATATATATATATATATAAATAATATATAATATTATAATATATTTGGGTCATTATTACTTTTTGCTTATATTAATTCCTTTTCTTTTCTTTTTTTAAATGTTTCTTTTTAAATATTACAAGTGTTGTGAATAATGATTTCCTCTTTTGTGTTTTCACCATTCTTTTTCATAATAAGGCAGCTGATTTTTGCTCACCATCCAAAGTAAAAACCTGTGACACACCAAAAACAAATTGCAAGTGATTGTTTACTGCCAATTATCCTTTCCCATTTCATAGAGTACAAAAAAAAAAAGATGATTATTATCGTTTATTAGATAGGGAGTGCGATTGAGGGATACGGTAGTTTTATTATGCTAAGCAATTTATGTGGTAGACACCAGTTCTTGGTTGTACTGATAACTGGTGGAACATGTTGTTTTAGCAATATTGTTCAGGAACTTTTCACATCACATTCTACACTTAACTCTTATAAGTAGATGCACAGGCTTGCCCGATGGACGCCTCACACGTGTGATAGCCTGTCACACGCATCTTTTGTGCTTGAGTATCTCATTATTGACTGCAAGTGATTAGTCAAACAATTCTCTGCACAAATCACAATGCGTTTTTATCTGGCTGACGCTTGTCGCTAAAGTTTATTTGTACTGGAATGTAATTTAAGTTGTTAAAGTTTTGCTTGGCATTGTTGAATGGTGTAAGGAAACGATTATCGCTATACAGGTATGAGCAAGGATGTTATCAACATGAAATGGTAAGGGGAGGGTATAAGCTTCACGTACTGATTGTAGCATGATTTATGTCGCAAGTTGTTTCCGAGGTTATGGGTCCAATCATTTAACACTTTTTTGTTATTTTTTAATTTTTTTTTTTGGTGGGGGTGTTTGTTGATATAACACTAGTAGATAGATATCATGTTTATTTTAATACGCAAGGGTAGTGAAATACTGGTCGTTCAAAGTGGAACTCTTGTTCATTGAGCGCCCCAAGATCCAGCGCCTCTAGAAAAAACAAAAGCAAAAAGAAAAGAACAGAGCGAGCTATTGATTCTTAAATTGAAACATGAATTTGAGAGTCAACGCAAGAGTGTATTTAGAAGTTTTTTGTTTGGTTACTGTCTTTCTTTTTCTCATTTCATAAACGGAGGATGTAAGTAAAAATCAAAAAAGATATAATGGTTGGAATCAAAAATAATATGATAATTTTTGTTATCGGACAATATGAAGATATTCATTTTAATGCAAGAGTGTGAACCTTCACAAATGGACTTGTTATTGACCCATCGCGATCAAACCCCACCCCACTAAACAAAGAAAACCCAACAAATACTCGGTTCAAAAATGATATCAAATAGCTGTTTTTATTTTTTTTTTAATAAAAAGATGCAAGACATATAAAAAAAAAGAAAATATAGAAGATAGGATAATGATATAGCACATGGTAGGTAAGAAATAATTATAACAAGTGTAGAGAAAAAGAAAATAATATGTATGGATGGTAGAAATCATGGATTAGGGAAATAAAAATCTAAGGTAGGATCAATGATATTTAGTTAGGATTAAAAAAATGATATAACGCGATAGGTGGGGGATCTAAATAAATAATATATCAAGATATGATCATAATATTATGGCAGATCAAGATAAAAAGATTAATATAGGTCATAGAAGGGAGTGCATGATCTACAAGATAGCTAAAGCATAATATACTATATATGTTAGGTAGGATAAGATGGATCAAAAAATAATATATGATAGAATCATAATATTGAGATAGGGTCAATAATATGATGTATAAAATGGGTCAATAATATGATGTGTATCAGATGGGTCAATAATATGATGTATAAGATGGGGTCAATAATATGATGTATAAGATGGTAGGTCAATAATATGATGTATGATGGGATTCATCTGGTTAACAATGAATCTATATTAATAAATGCCTCGAATCATGTAAGCCTTTAAATTTGACGACTCTCGGCTGGCAAAGAGCATCCTTACAGATTTAATGCTGAACTGGATTGCATAGTCTTTATTGACTCTGGACTGATATCAAACATATGTGAGTTACTGTAACTAAAATTTTGTCATTCATGTGGGGGTATGATTTACCTGCATCTGTGTTGTGGGTTTCTAGTTTTGGAGTCTGGGTAGTGTGGTGTACCTTTATTGCTAGGAGTTCCATTCCTTCTGATAAAGATGAGGACAATAGTCTGAATAATCAAATATAAAAAATATGTCTCACCTTACATAAGTTTTATAAGGTCATCCTTCTGATAAGATAAGAGGACAATAGTCTGAATAATCCAAATATTAAAAACATGTTCCCTTACAAATTTTTAATAAGGTCCATCCATTCTGATAAAGATGAGGCATAGTCCTGAATAATACCAAATGATAAAAATGTCTCACTTACAAAGTTTTATAGGTCCATCTATTCTGATAAAAGATGAAGGAAATAGTCTGAAATAATCCAAATAATAAAAATGTTCACCTTCCAAAAGTTTTATAAGGTCCATGCCATTTGATAAAGAATGAGGACAATAATCTGAATAATCAAATAATAAAATAATGTTCACTTACAAGTTTTATAAGGTCCATCATTCTGATAAAGAATGAGGACAATAATCCTGGAATAACCAAATAATAAAATATGTTCTCACCTCAAAGTTTTATAAGGTCATCATTCTGATAAGATGAGGAAATACTACTGAATAATCAAAATAATAAAAATATGTTCACGTTACAAGGTTTTATAAGGTCATCATTCTGATAAAGATGAGGAAATTATTGAATAAATCCAATAATAAAAATATGTCTCACCTTACAAAGTTTATAAGGTCCATCATTTCTGAGAAAGATGCAGGAAATAATTGAATAATCCAAATAAAAAAATATGTCTCACTTACAAAGTTTTATAAGGTATCCATTCTGATAAAGATGAGGAAATAATCTGAATATCAAATATAAAAATAGTCTCACTAAAGTTTATAAAGGTCTATCCATTTTCTGATAAGAGCGAGGAAATAGTCCGAATATCACATAAATAAAAATATGTCTCACCTTACAAAGTTTATAAGGTCATCATTCTGAGAAGGATGAGGACAATAATCTGAAGTAATCAAATAATAAAAGATATGTCTCACCTTACAAAGTTTTATAAAGGTCCCATCCATTTGAGTAAAGATGAGGACAATAATGCTGAAATAATCAAATATAAAAATGAATGTCTCACTATAACAAAGTTTTTATAAGGTCCTCCTTCGATAAAGATAGGACAATAATCTGAATAATCCAAATAATAAAAATATTGTTTCGCTTACCAAGTTTTATAAGGTCCATCCATTCTGATAAAGATGAGACATAATTGCTGAATAATCGCTAAATATAAAAATATGTCTCACCTTACAAGTTAATAAGGTCGATGCCCATTCTGATAAATGATGAGGACAATAATCTGAAATAATCCAATAATAAAATATGTCTCACCTTACAAGGTTTTTATAAGGTCCATCCATTGCTGATAATAGAGGGACAATACATTGAATAATCCGAATAATAAAAGATGTTCACTAACAAAGTATTTAATAAAGGTCCATGCCATTCTGATAAAAGATGAGGACAAATAATCTGAATTAATCCAAATAATAAAATATGTTAGCTTAACAGGAGTTTGTATATAGGTCCATCTTCTGAAAAGATGAGGACGAAAATCCGAATAATCCAATAAAAAATATGTTCTCACCTTACAAAGGTTTTAATAAGGCTGCATCCTTCTGATAAAGCTGGGACAGATTCAATACTGAATAATCCAAATAATTGAAAATATGTCTACACCTTACAAAGGTTTTATAAGCGTCCATGGCATTCTGATAAAGATGAGGGACAATAATACTGAATAATCCAAATAGTGATGAAAAATATGTTCTGCACGCTTAACAAAGTTTATAAGGTCCCATCCATTCTGATAAAGATGAGGACAATAATCTGAATAATCCAAATAATAAAAATATGGTTCACCTTACAGAAGTTTTATAAGGTCCATGCCATTTGATAAAGATGAGGGAAATAATCTGAATAATCCAATATAAAAATATGTCCTCACTCTTAAACAAAGTTTTATAAGGTCCATCCATTCTGATAAAAGATAGGAAAATAATTGAATAACCAAATAATAAAAATATGTCTACCTTAAAAGTTTTATAAGGTCCATCATTCTGATAAAGATGAGGAAATAATCTGAATAATCCAAATAATAAAATATGTCCTACCTTACAAAGTTTTATAAGGTCCATCATTCTGATAAGATGAGGACAATAATCTGAATAATCAATAATAAAATATGTTCTCACCTTACAAAGTTTTATAGGTCCATCTTCTGAATAAAGATGAGGAAACATAGTCCTGAATAATCCAATAATAAAAAATATGTCCTCACTTACAAAGTTTTATAAGGTCCATCCATTTGGATAAAGATGAGGACAATAGTTGAATAATCCCAAATAAAAAAATATGTCTCACTTATCTACAAAGTTTTATAGGTCCATCCAATTCTGATAAAAGATGAGGACAATAGTCGAATAATTCAAATAATAAAAATATGTTCACCTACAAGTTTTATAAGGTCCATCATTCAGGGGTCTGATAAAGATGAAGGACAATAATCTGAATATCCAAATGAAAATAAAAATATGTTTCACCTTACAAAGTTTTAATAAAGGTCAATCCATCTGATAAAGATGAGGCCAATAATCTGAATAACCAAATATAAAATATGTTCACCTTAACAAAGTTTAAAGGTCGCATCCATTCTGATAAAGATGAAAGGACAATATCTGAATAATCCAAATAATAAATATGTCGTCACCTTAATAAAGTTTTATACAGGTCCATCCATGTCTGATAAATGATGAGGTACAATAATCTGAATACTCCAAATAATAAAATATGTTCAGCACTACAAGTTTTATAGAGGTCATCCATTCTGATAAGATGGGACAATAATCTGAATAATCCAAATAATAAAATATGTCTCAACCTTTAACAAAGTTTTTATAAGGTCATCCATTCTGATAAAGATGAAGGACAATAGTCTGATAATCAAATAATAAAAAATATGTCTCACTTACAAAGTTTAATAAGGTCCATCATTCTGATAAGAGAGGACAATAGTCTGAAATGACCAGATAATAAAATATGTCTCACTTACAAAGTTTTATAGGTCCATCCATTCTGAATAAAGATGAGGACATATAGTCTGATAATTCAAATAATCAAAAAATTCATGGTCTCACCTTACAAAGTTTTTATAAGGTCCATACCATTTTGAATAGAGAGGACAATAGTCTGATACATCCAAATAATAAATATGTTCGTCACTTATACAAGTTTTATAAGGTCCATCCATTCTTGATAAAGATGAGGACTGTCTGGAATAATCCAAATAATAAGAATTGTTCACTTACACAAGTTTTAAGGTTTTATTCTTAGTAATTCTAATTTGTTCTTTTCTTTTTTTTTTCTTTTTTTCTTGCATTCTACAGGTAATGGAAACGGAGAGTGCATATGAGCAAAAGCTGAATGCCTGAGGGGAAGCTGAATATTCGATGGCTTTATGGTGCCCTGTTTGATGTCAGTATGGTTCATGAATGACCTATTGAAGACAACTGGAGTTGTCACTGAACAGTTCTTCAGTCGTATACAAATCAATGTCCGAAAACTCAGTGGTGTTAGCGACTACTCCAACAGCGCTGAAGGCGGAGTGGATAAGGTTCTTGCAAAGAAGCGGTGGGCATTGGTTACTCGAAGTAAAGCTCAGACATCAATTTGTTAGAGAGACATCACGCGAGACACATCAATCGTTGGAGTGCTGGCCTTGCGATGACCTCGGCTACTCTGATTGCATGGGAACAAAAGTCGCAAAAAATAATTCCACTTTGCTGATTGCGTACCGTGCCCGCAAAAACGTTTTAAGAGTGCACTAGGGCTTTATAAGAAAATCTGCTCAACACTCAGGTAACAGGATACCAAAGCCTTATGGACTACTTGGAAGAAGAAGTTGTATGAAGGAATCGGAATATATCATTATGTCGCCTGTTTTCGACAGAGCCAGGCGATGGATCATTTCGGAACATACAAGCAATTACGTGAAGAGCAGCTTCGGGAGAGGGAGCTGCGTATTTGGATAGCTTACATCAAGTATACAAATTTCTTCCTTTTGTTGGATGTTCAATTTCTAGACAAGTAAGTATGACCCATAGCTGTTGACATGCCAAAACATTTGGTTTACTTTTTTTTTTTTGTTTTCTTTCTTTTCCAGGGAGTAAATGTTTTTTTTTCTTAATATTGTAAATGAGTTATGTACAACTTGGATGCTGTGTGATAAAGTAGAATGCTGACAATAGTGTGGTAGAGTATCATCAAGGATGCAAAAGATCAATCTCTCTGGTCTAGTGCTAGTAAAAATGAGGGATCAGACTCAGTTCTCTGTCCAGACTGAACCAACAATAGGCGCCATTTCTGCTACTTTATTTTAATAACTAGCAAATGATATGCACCCTCCGGGTGGCAAGTATTTTAGTTAAATTTTATAACCTAAGAATTGTATTAAATTAGAATAGGCAATTGGAAACTGATAAGATGTCAGATAAAAGGATTTTGACAGAGGGGGTAATATTGAAAAATGAAAACGTTTGAATAACTCTTCCTCATTTTCGTTTACTCCTGGTCTTTCATCTGGTAAATTTTCCTAATTAAACATGTTTAGTAAAATAGGAGTAAAGAATATATCAAGCAGTTATTTTCTTTTGTTAAAGAGATTTCTTTTAAGATTTATTGAAGAGATTTTTGCTCATATTCAATAAGATACAAACCAAACAATGTAGAAATCAATATTTTTTAAATCAGTTTTTTAAGATCAAGTATGCAAATTAGCCTTCGCATTCATACCTGTAAACTGTATTTTGTTGATATATACAATAGCAATTGCATGTTACTTAGTATGTAGATATGGTCAAAGCAGTGTAAGTAATGTAAAAACAATTTTTTAATAATTGAGGTTTTAAATAAAAAATAAAATCATGGAGAATATGATGGTAAATAACTAAAGGATTGTGATATGTATAAGTAATATAGTTATTCGGTGTACAGACAGACAACCCCACAATCTCCATTATATTAAGTATTTAGATAATGTTAATGTTTAGATTACTCCCTTTGTGCAAGGTGGTATGAGATACATAGTCAGGAGTTTGAAGATGGGAGCCATGTGTTATGGTTGTCCTGTGGTATGACGTTTAAACTCATCTTGGTGGCCGAAGGTTCCAGCTCCTGGACGCTCTAGGGAAAATGATGGAGTATTACTATTGGACTACTTACTTCCCAGGTCCACTCTGACCAGTTGGTATTACCGCGTTAGTGTCCCATCTATGGTTATTTTTATGCCATCAAGACGTTTTGTGTATTAGTTCATTTTGTTGAGTATTCAATTTTTTAAAAACACATTTATTAATCTATTTAAACCATAGATGGGACACTAGGGTAATCACTGGTTTCAGAGTAGGAGCCTGGGAGTAATAGTCACATATAATGACTCCACATTTCCTAAGCTTTCCAGGACTGGAACTTGCGCCACAGATGCAGTTTAACGTCATCCAGGACACATACACAATTGGGCTCCCATCTTCAAAATCTGACTATGCTTATCTCAATACCACTTGCAAAGGGAGGTAATTAAACAGTTAACCATTATCATAAATCTTATTAATGAATGGAGAATTGTGGGTTTGGTCTGTCTGTAACCGAAACTTGATTTCATACAAGTCACAATTCCTTTAGTTGTATTTACATCATATTCTCCAGATTTTTTTATTAAACCTCAATTTTAATAAAATTGTTTTTACAATTACTTACCTGTTTGACCATATCTACAGTACTAATAACAATGCTTGTAATTGTATATATTAAAAAAAATGAGGTTTCATGTATGAATGGGGAGGCTAGATTTTGCATATTAGATCTTAAAAATTGATTTTAGATAAATATGTTGATGTTCTAATTGTATTGGTTTTGTATTGAATATGAAGCAAAAATTCTCTTCAACGTAAATCTTAAAGAAATCTTTAACAAGAGAATAACTGTGATATTATTCTTTACTTCCTATTTAACTAAACAGTTTAATTAGGAAAATTTACCAATGGAAAGCAGAGTACGAAATGATGGAAGCGAGGTTAGTTCAAGTTTTCTATTTTTCATGCATACCCCTCTGGTTCAAAATCTTTTATCTACATTCTTTATTCAGTTCATTAGCCTTTTCTATTTAATATCATATTTTAATTATACAGATTTACTAAAATTCTTGCACCCGGAGGGTGATATATTTTTGCTGTTATATAAATAAAGTAGGCAGGAATGGCTTATTGTTGGTATCAGTCTGGACAGAGACTGGCTGATCCCTTTTTTTTAGCTAGTACTAGACCAGAGAGATTGTTTTTGGCATTCCGAGATAGCTGGATAGCCACTACTATTGTCAGCAATTCTACTTTATCACGACAGATCCCAAGTTGTACAACTCATTTAAATATTCAGAAAAAAACATTTATCCTGGAAAAGAAGAAAATAAAAAAAAAAGTAACCATAGATTTTTGGATGTCAACAGCCTTATGGGGTCATACTTACTTTGTCAGAAATGACATCCAAAGAAGGAAAGAAATGTTGTAATACTGATGGTAAGCTAATCAAATAACGCAGCTCACCGTCTCCGAAGCTGCTCTTCACCGTAATTGCTTGGTATGTTCCCGAAGTGAATCCATCGCCTGCTCTGTGCGAACAGGTCGACAATAATGGGATAGTCGCGAATTGGCTTTCATAAACTTCTTCTTCCAAGTAGTCCATAGGCTATTGGGACTCTGATTACCTGAGTGTTGACGCAGTTTCTGATAAGCTTAAGTGGACTCTAAAACGTTTTGCGGGCACGGTACGCATGCAGCAAATGGAATTATTTTTTGCGGACTTTTGTCCCCAATCTGATGAAGCCAGCGTCGATGAAGGCAGCTCACATTGATGGTTTCTCAAGGGCTGATGTTTCAACAATTGGGTAGTAGAGCTTAGTCGAGTAACCAATGCACCGCTTCTTAATGCAGAACTTTCCCATGCCTCATCGTGTTGGTAGATCCGCCCCACGATGGTTTTCGATTTTTTGTAACGACTGAAGAACTGTTATGACAAACATACCACTTGTCTTTCATAGTCCAGATATGACAGCTAAGCTGACAATCAACCACGCCACCATACCAAGCATCGATCTTCAGCTTGGTCAGGCATACTTCTGCTCATACTGCACCTGTCCGCTTTCCAATACATGAATACGAATAACAAACAAAAAGACACAAAAAGAAAGAAAAATTAGAAATTACTAGCATAAAACCTTCCATCCACACCCACTTCTCGTAAGCGTGCAGACATCTTTTTTATATTTGGATTATTCAGACGTATTGTCTACATCTTTTATCAGAATGGATGAGACTTGATAAAACTGTAGGATGGACATATTTTTAATTATTTGGAATTATTCAGAACTATATCGTCCTCATCTTCTATCAGAATGGATGGACAATTATAAACTTGTAGGATGAGACTATTTTTTTATTATTTGAATTATTCACGCACTAACTCTGTCTACATCTTTATACAGAATGGATGGACCTTTAAAACTTTTGTAGGTGAACATATTCTTTATTATTTGGATCATATATCCAGACTATTGTCCTCATCTTTATCAGAAGGATGACTTATAAACTTGTAAGGTGAGACAATAATTTTTTCTATATTTGGATATTCCAGACTATTGTCCTCACTCTTTATCAGAATGGATGGACCTTATAAAACTTTGTAAGGTGCGAACATATTTTTTATTATTGGTTATCAGATTTATTGTCCACTTTACAGAATGATGGACCTTATAAAACTTGTAAGGTGAGACATATTTTTTTTTATTTGGATTATTCAGATTATTGTCCTCATCTTTATCAGAATGGATGGACCTTATAAAACTTGGTAAGGTGGACATATTTTTATTATTTGGATTATTCAGATTATTTGTCCTCATCTTTATCAGAATGGATGGACCTTATAAAACTTTGTAAGGTGAGACATATTTTTTATTTGGATTATTCAGATTATTGTTCATCTTTATCAGAATGGATGGACCTTATAAAACTTTGTAAGGTGAGACATATTTTTTATTATTTGGATTATTCAGATTATTGTCCTCATCTTTATCAGAATGGATGGACCTTATAAAACTTTGTAAGGTGAGACATATTTTTTTATTATTTGGATTATTCAGATATTGTCCTCATCTTTATCAGAATGGATGGACCTTATAAAACTTTGTAAGGTGAGACATATTTTTATTATTTGGATTATTCAGACTTATTGTCCTCATCTTTATCAGAATGGATGGGACCTTATAAACTTTGTAAGGTGAGACATTTTTTTATATTTGGATTATTCAGACTATTGTCCTCATTTTATCAGAATGGATGGACCTTAAAAACTTTGTAAGGTGATATTTTTATTATTTGGATTATTCAGATATTGTCCTCATTTTATCAGAATGGATGGACCTTATAAAACTTTGTAAGGTGAGACCATATTTTTATTATTTGGATTATTCAGATTATTGTCCTCATCTTTATCAGAATGGATGGACCTTATAAAACTTTGTAAGGTGAGACATATTTTTATTATTTGGATTATTCAGATTATTGTCCTCATCTTTATCAGAATGGATGGACCTATAAAACTTTGTAAGGTGAGACATATTTTTATTATTTGGATTATTCAGATTATTGTCCTCATCTTTAATCAGAATGGATGGACCTTATAAAACTTTGTAAGGTGAGACATATTTTTATTATTTGGATTATTCAGATTATTGTCCTCATCTTTATCAGAATGGATGGACCTTATAAAAACTTTGTAAGGTGAGACATATTTTTTATTATTTGGATTATTCAGATTATTGTCCTCATCTTTATCAGAATGGATGGACCTTATAAAACTTTGTAAGGTGAGACATATTTTTATTATTTGGATTATTCAGATTTGTCCTCATCTTATCAGAATGGATGGACCTTATAAAACTTTGTAAGGTGAGACATATTTTTATTATTTGGATTATTCAGATTATTGTCCTCATCTTTATCAGAATGGATGGACCTTATAAAACTTTGTAAGTGAGACATATTTTTATTATTTGGATTATTCAGATTATTGTCCTCATCTTTATCAGAATGGATGGACCTTATAAAACTTTGTAAGGTGAGACATATTTTTATTATTTGGATTATTCAGATTATTGTCCTCATCTTTATCAGAATGGATGGACCTTATAAACTTTGTAAGGTGAGACATATTTTTATTATTTGGATTATTCAGATTATTGTCCTCATCTTTATCAGAATGGATGGACCTTATAAAACTTTGTAAGGTGAGACATATTTATTATTTGGATTATTCAGATTATTGTCCTCATCTTTATCAGAATGGATGGACCTTATAAAACTTTGTAAGGTGAGACATATTTTATTATTTGGATTATTCAGATTATTGTCCTCATCTTTATCAGAATGGATGGACCTTATAAAACTTTGTAAGGTGAGACATATTTTTATTATTTGGATTATTCAGATTATTGTCCTCATCTTTATCAGAATGGATGGACCTTATAAAACTTTGTAAGGTGAGACATATTTTTATTTTTGGATTATTCAGATTATTGTCCTCATCTTTATCAGAATGGATGGACCTTATAAAACTTTGTAAGGTGAGACATATTTTATTATTTGGATTATTCAGATTATTGTCCTCATCTTTATCAGAATGGATGGACCTTATAAACTTTGTAAGGTGAGACATATTTTATTATTTGGATTATTCAGATTATTGTCCTCATCTTTATCAGAATGATGGACCTTATAAAACTTTGTAAGGTGAGACATATTTTTATTATTTTGGATTATTCAGATTATTGTCTCATCTTTATCAGAATGGATGGACCTTATAAAACTTTGTAAGGTGAACATATTTTTAATTTGGATTATTCAGATTATTGTCCTCATCTTTATCAGAATGGATGGACCTTATAAAACTTTGTAAGGTGAGACTATTTTTTATTATTTGGTTATTCAGATTATTGTCCTCATCTTATCAGAATGGATGACCTTATAAAACTTTTAAGGTGAGACATATTTTTATTAATTTGGATTTATTCAGATTATTGTCCTCATCTTTATCAGAATGGATGGACCTTATAAAACTTTGTAAGGTGAGACATATTTTTATTATTTGGATTATTCAGATTATTGTCCTCATCTTTATCAGAATGGATGGACCTTATAAAACTTTGTAAGGTGAGACATTTTTATTATTTGGATTATTCAGACTATTGTCCTCATCTTTATCAGAATAGATGGACCTTATAAAACTTTGTAAGGTGAGACATTTTTATTATTTGGATTATTCAGACTATTGTCCTCATCTTTATCAGAATGGATGGACCTTATAAAACTTTGTAAGGTGAGACATTTTTAATATTTGGATTATTCAGACTATTGTCCTCATCTTTATCAGAATGGATGGACCTTATAAAACTTTGTAAGGTGAGACATATTTTTTTATTATTTGGATTATTCAGACTATTGTCCTCATCTTTATCAGAATGGATGGACCTAGCAATAAAGGGGTACACCACACTACCCAGAGCTCCAAACTAGAACCCCAACACTAGATGCAGGTAAATGTCATACCCAAGAGACAAGAATTTTAGTTACAGGTAACTCCAAAATGTTTGAATATCAAGTCCAGAGTCAATAAAGACTATGCAATCCAGTTCAGCATTAAATCTGAAGGATGCTCTTTGCAGGAGAGCGTCAAATTAAATGGCTTACATGAGTCAGGCATTTTATAATTATAGATTCATGTTAACCAGAATAATCCCATCTATACATCATATATTGACCCATCTTATACATCATATTATTGACCCCATCTTATACATCATATTATTGACCCCATCTTATACATCATATTATTGACCCCATCTTATACATCATATTATTGACCCTATCTCATATATTATTGATTCTATCATATATTATTTTTTGATCCTATCTTGATCCTACCTTATATATTATGCTTTATGCTATCTTGTAGATCATTGATCCTTCTATGTATATTATTTTTTTATCTGATCTGGTATATTATTGATCATAGTTTATATATTATTTTTTGATCCCACCTCGTATATCATTTTTTAATCCTAACTATAATATCATTGATCCTACCTTAGATTTTATTGATCCTATCTTGATCTTACCATACATATTATTTTTTTTTCTACCTTGTTTATTATTTTTTGATCCTACCATGTATATCATTGATCCTATCCTGTATATTTTTTTTTTTTTTTTGTACTTGCATCTTTTATTAAAAAAAAATTAAAAACAGCTATTTTTGATATCATTTTGGAACCATGAGTTTTGTTGGGTTTTTTTTTGTTTTTTTGGGGGGGGTTTGGGTTGGGGGGGGGGGTCAATAACAAGGTCCATTTGTGAAGGTTCACACTCTTGCATTAAAATGAATTATCTTCATATTTATAACAAAAATTATTATATTATTTTTGGATCCAACCATGTATATCTTTTTTTATTTTACTTACATCTTTTATAAAAGAAAAAAAAAAAAAAAAATTCAAAACACTGTGTCCCTCAATTTTTTGTTATCATTTAAGAACCATTAGTTTCGTTGTTTTTTTTTTTTGCTTTTTTTTTTTTTTGGGGGGGGGTCAATAACAAGTCCATTTGAGAAGGTTCACACCCTTGTATTAAAATGAATTATCTTTATATTTATAAAACACCCACCAAAAAAAAAAATTAAAAGAATAACAAAAAAAGTGTTTAAATGGTGACCATAACTCGGAACAATTGGACTAAATATGCTACAAAGTAGTAAGCTTTACCCTCCTTCCATTTCATTGTAACATCTCTCATCGTTACGATAATGTTTACATTATTTCAAAATGCCAGCAAAACTTAACAACTTAAATTACATCCAGTACAAAAACTTTGACAGTCAGCCAGATAAAACGCAATTGGTTGTGCAAATTGTTTGCTAAATTGCATAAAATGTATCAGAGACAAAAGAGAGTGCGTGTGACAGGGGGTGGCGTTCGGGTGTTTGGCATATTATAAGAGTTAAGTGTAGGAAGGTGATGTGAAAAGTGTCCTGAACAATATTGCTAAAACAACATGTTCACCAGTTATCAGTACAACCAATAACTGGTGTCTACCATAATTGCTTAGCAGTAATAACACCGTGTCCCTCAATCGCACTCCTATCTAATAAACATAATAATCATCTTTTTTTTTTTGTACTCTATGAAATGGAAAGGATATTGGGGAGTAAACAAATCACTTTGGCTAATTTGTTTTTTGGTGTGTCACAGGTTTTATTTGGATGGGTGAGCAAAATCAGCTGGCCTTATTATGAAAAAGAATTGGAAACACAAAAGAGACAATCATTATTTCACAACACTGTAATATTTAAAAAGAAACATTTAAAAAAAGAAAAGAAAAGGAATTAATATAAGCAAAAAGTAATAATTACCCAAATATATATATATATATATATATATATATATATATATTCAGTCGCACTAAAAGTAATAATGTACCCAAAATATATATATATATATATTGCAAGTCGCACTAAAAAGTATAATATATATATATATATATGCAAGTCGCACTAAAAAGTAATAATGTACCCAGATATATTTATATATATATGCAAGTCACACTAAATAAATAAAAAAAAGTAATAATGTACCTAAATACATATATATATATAATATATATATTATATTATATATATATATATATATATTCAAGTCGCACGCAAGGATTGAGAAAAATAACGTAGTGTTCAACGTTATTACACAACCATTATAATCAAAAAGTAAGTTACAAAAGCACACACACAACCTATCAAATATCAGACATATTCTGCCAAAATAATAATTCAATGCCTGAACAAGATAACAGATCTGAAACACGTGTGCATCTGTAAGTTAATAAAATTAAAAAAAAAAAAAAAAAAATCCTTTTTGCAAACCTTTTTTATAAAAATATCTATTTTTCTCCCGTTGGACCCATAACAACACTTTATATATAATATATATATATATATATATATATATATATATATGTGCGTGCGTGTGCGTAGAAAAACAAAGTACTCTAAACAGATGAATTTATTCTTGATAGTGAATCTAATGAATACAAGCAAAAAGTACCCATACATATAATGTGTGTGTGTGTGTGTGTATTATATATATATATATATATATATCAGACATACATATATATACACATACAGACATACATATATGTGTGTGTATGTAAAAAAGAAAAATTTAAAAATAACAATACATTAAAAAAGATAAACAATACTAAAATGAGTCAAAAGTTTTCAAATATTCTGGTACGTGCTGGGTTTGGTTTGTTGGATTTTATGGCATGTCAACACTTGTTGGGTTATTTTATGCTAAAGACGTTTTGTTTTATTCATCCTTGATGGGTATAAGAAAAAAAAATTTTTTTTTTTTAACTGAACACATTTTTTAAAACTTCTTCCTATTTAAACCATAGATGGGACCTTAAAAGATACGACTTCAGGTCAGGGTGGACCTGGGAGTAATGGGGATGAAGACTTACTCCACACTCCCCCCAGAGATCCAAAATTGGAACTTCACCATTAGATACAGTTTAATGTCATATCTAGGACACTCAGCCACCACCTTCTAACAAATATGATAAAAAGGGTTGGGGCTTGCCATAAGGGCAATAGGGTTGAGACAATCCCATAGGTGCTAGAGCTTGATTTGACCAGTCAAATGGACGAAGGGAGCCTCTCTAACCACCTGTTTAGTCTAAGCAAGGACCAAAGTGGAGAGTGTTGCATGTTATGAACTACTCAGCCACCAGGATCCCATCTTTAAGTATCACAGATCGCTACCCACAGCTACAGGTGTCCCCAGTGCAGGGATGCAGTTGGTGTTTTCTTCTGCCCTAGCCACCAGAGTGGGGTACATGCTAGTTTTGAGTGAAGTAGTTCAGGCCATGGAGAGTACCAGTGGTAGATGGTGTGCTGACATGTTGTGCATTGCTTCACTATGTATGATTTGAAAAGCACACAGATGAACATGTGACATAGTCTAATTTAGGAATTTATGCTTTACATATAACCTGGCCATAAGGCTACAGAAGCAACCAAAAACATTTGTTGTGCGAAAGCTGAAGGCGCAGTTGATCACAGTACAGTAACCAGATGAGTCAAGAAATTTCACTTAGGTTGCAAGAACCTTGTTGATAAGGCAAGGTCAGGTAGGACTATAACTGTCGATTCCAAAGGCCATCCTTCAAGCCATAGAAACAAATCTGGCAAGTACCAATTGGAGAGTATCAGGTGAGTTCAACATCTCACAAGAACCTTAATGATAAGGCAAGGTCAAGTAGGACTATAACTGGATTTCAAGGCTGTGCTCCAAGCCATAGATATAAATTCAGCAAGTAGCACTTGGAGAGTATCAGGTGAGATCAGCATCTCACAAGAACCTTGTTGATAAGACAAGGTCAAGTAGGACTATAACTGTGGATTCCAAAGGCTGTGCTCTAAGTCATAGATACAAAACTGGCAAGAACTATAACTATAGATTCCAAAGTCGTGCTCCAAGCCATAGATATAAATTCGGCAAGTAGCACTTGGAGAGTATCAGGTGAGATCAGCATCTCACAGTCCAGTGTAGTTTGTCACCTTTATGACCATAGCCAAAGCATCCAAATCTGCCGAATTGTGCAACACGTTAGTAAAATATTGCAAAACTTGACTCACGCTAGTGATACATTGATGTGGACGAGCAGATTCCCTACCCCCACGAACAAAGCATGTCCGGATATGTCTGGCCTGTGCTAGGGGGAGGAGTATGGCGAGTGAGCACAGAAATTGAACTCGCCACCTCGTCGTCATGAGGAGTGACGCATAGTTGAAATACTGTTGAATATAGAAATTCCGAATGGGCAGTGCTGAATGGGAATAGCCCGGATGTAAACAGTTACAGATTATTTAAGGCCTACCCTCCCAGACCATGGGGAGAAAAAAACGTTAGTTGGATTTTGCTGTCGAGAAGAGAGGCAGAAAACAGTATTTAGATCTTGCTGTCGAGAAGAGGCGCGTGTGTAGTACTACTGGAAGATTGTTGTATACAGAAGACTTTGGCAGTTGGGGGAGCATATGCGTTGGACTTGATTGCAGACCCACCCCTCTCTACACAGAGTTTACTTTCATTCTTATTACAATTGAAATTAAAAAAGACCCAGCTGCTCCTTGTCCCCTTGATGATCTTAGCAAAAGCATCCAAAGCTGCCGAATTGTACCAAACATTAGTAAAATATTGTAAAACTTTTGACTCACCCTAGTGACACATTGAAATTTTTAAAAAACAAGATACATACCCAGCTGCTCCTTACAGATGTACATAAGCTTTTCAGCCGATTGCACCTTAGTGCTAATACATCTTTTGCTGTATGGCTCATATTTGCCAGTCTTAAATGGCTGAAAGGAAACATCATCTGTGAATTCAGTCTGTTCTATCACATGGAATGTGTGATCCACTCCCTCGTCAGTCTTGCAAATATCTCCCCAGTAAAGGAAGTGGTCATTGTTGATCACACGACCCCCAAAATCACTTTGGCTCAACACAGAGATGTGCTCTCCATGGTAGTCATTGGCTAAAGGTCGCATAAAACGATTGCATAAACACGATTTTCCGACACCAGTGAGGCCCTTTTCCTTTTCAGTTCCCGACAGACCAATAACACTAATGTTAAAGGTCCGTGACTCTGTCCTTTTGGCCATATTAGGAAATCAGGCCGCCTCACTCAGGCCTTGCTGATACTACATCTTGTTAGTGTATACCAATATAGGTTGCTTTCAGGGCAGCAAAAGTTGTGGAACTGTTCTTCGACAGGGTATCCATGCCTGGGAGACAAACTATAGCGACTTGATTTTAGATGCACTGCCAGTGTAAATAATTAGTTCTGAAAGAATATGTATCGATGAAGTTGCTGTTTTAAGGGCTTTTTGATTTCCTGTTTGGTTATGGCCAATTTTAAATATCCATTAGTCGTAAACTGGACGTCATTCTTTCCTTTTCTATCTTGTAGCAGCTGAACAGACCTGAATAATAAGAAAAGATAAAAATATTTATAAGACCCATAATATTAATTCAATAGAAATACAATTACAATAGAATGCAACAATGATAATGATAATGATAATTGAAAAAAAAGAAAAAGAAAAAAGAAAAAGAAAAAAAGAAAGAAAAAAAGAACTTGTCAACTGGTGGACTTTGCAGTTCCAGCAGATAACAGGGTGAAGATGAAGGAAAATGAAAAGATGGACTAATACCTGGACCTAGCTAGAGACTTGAAAAAGCCATGGAATATGAAGGTGAAAGTGATACTAATTGTAGTTGGGGTACTTGGAACGGTCCCAAAAAGCTTGGAAAAAAGACTGGAAGATCTGGAAGAATTTAGACCATCCAGACTACTGCATTGCTGAAATCGGCTAGAATACTCAGAAGAGTCCTGGAGACCTGAGGAGACTTGTTGTCACTCAGACTCCAATGAAATACCATCAGCTAACGCTAATGTGAAAAACTCAAAAGGAGTGAAAATAATAATACTAATAAACCATGTATTAAGCGAATGCATATCACATCCAAGCAAAGAACAAACACTGATGGTTAGTTCATTATAATTGAACAGAAGGACTCAGAGATCACAATAATATTGGCACTTTATTTGAATATAGTGAGTTCTGAGGTGAATAAATAGTAAACTTTGAAATATCCCATCATATAGGTAAAAATACCAGGGAAATTTGGTACAGCCGTGGGGGAAAATTGATACGCAAAGAGTCTGAAAGAATTCCTAGAAAAAACATTATTGATAGATATGAAACTGGAAACTCTCTATATACCGGTTGTTAATGCCTTGTGTACCAGCACATCATCAAAATAAGATGATGATGTGCATTCAGTGCACCAAAACTGTCACTCAAGAATTGGCCTGCAATGTCCTTGCACAGATTAATTTTTATTTTTTTTAATTTAATTTTTTTTTTTGGGGGGGGGGGGGGCACTACGCCATCGTCCTTAGTGGACAGAAAGGATCCAATAATAATAAAAGCATCTATATTATTTATCTACTGCAATAACCTAGTGTGTGACGCTTTAACTCTTTGCTTACTTTAAACCACTCACAGTGGCTCTCCCACCACTGCGATCCTAGTGTAAACCCCTAGCACCAGTTCTACAACATGCCACTTGTTTACACTGAAAAATCACTATGTGAATACTCCACCATATCTATTTGACCCATAAAATTTCCCTGGGGCTCATTCAAATCAAATCCGTGCATCCCAGGATGCACTAAATTAAAAAGCTATCGGCATCACTGCATAGGTATAAGTGCTATGTGAAAATGCAAACCGCATCGTCTAGGATTTGAACACGTCTTGCTGTGTCCATTTTCTATGCAATAACTATTACACAATGGGCACTTCCAATACTACAACATCTTATTATAATGGAGATTATGTGTTTATTTGTCTGTAACCGAAACTATATCACTACTCAAGTCACTATCCCTTTCCATTTAGGTATTATACATCATACTCTCCATGAATCATTTTTTTTTAAGCCTCAATTATCAATAAAATTGTTTTTCATTATTAATTCTGCTGGCCATATCTACGTACTATTAACATGCACCTGTATTTATATGTACAACAAAGCGGTTTAAGTGTGAACGGCAAGCCTAATTTGCATATTGATATTTAAAATTTGATTTTAATAAAATATGTGCTTGGTATTGTTGATTTCTAATTATATATGATTTATCCTAATGAATAAGAGCAAAAACTCGGAGATAAATCTTAAAAGAAATCCATCAACAAAAAGAAATAACTGTAATTTTATTCTTTACTTCCTAATTTAACTAAATAGTTAAATTAGAAAAGTTTAGCAAGGAAAACGGGGTGATGGAAGGGGAAGCTACAGCTGTTATATTTTTCGGTTATACCCCTCTTTATTTCAAACCATTTTATCTGCATTCTTATTTAGTTTCTTTAGACTTTCTAATTTGATATAATATTTTATGACATTAATACTTGCACCCAGAGGGTGCATATATTTGCTAGTGTATATAACTAAATTTAAGAGGTTGTTGTAATAAAAAAGAAATTCTGAAAACTCTAGGTAAATCTTTCAGCCTTTTTGTACCTGTAAAATCTAGGATCCACAAAATTCAATATGCATCAATGCATTAAAAATGTTCCATGAAAAAAAAAAAAAAAAGTGAGGGAAAAACCTAATAAAAATGAAGGAACAAAAAAAAAATGCAGCATGTCTCTAATGGAACATTTAATTAAGATTAACAAGTGCACTTACACTTCTTTATTTAATTATATTTTTGCATCAAGCTATTTACAACTTACAAGACAATCATTTTTTTTCTTTTTAAATTAAAACCTCCATCACACAATGTTTACAAGGAATAGTGATTTTTCAAATAAGATTTTTTCGTTTATTCTCTCTCACTTCCTATCATTCTTGTGTGTGTGTAATAAAAAAAAATTAAAAAAGGATAATAGAAGTGTGTGTGTGATAAAAAATTAAAAAAAAAAAAAAATAATAGAAATGTGTATGTGTGTGAAAAAATAAAAAAAAATAAAAAGGATAATAGAAGTGTGTGTGTGAAAAAAAAAAAAAAAAAAGACGTGTGTGTGTGTGTGTGTGTGTGTGTGTGATTAAAAAAAGATAATAGAAGAAATGTGTGTGTGTGTTGTGTGTATGTGAATGAAAAAAAAAGGAAAATACTGTGTGTGTGTGTGTGTGTGTGTGTGTGTGTGTGTGTGTGTGTGTGTGTTTAATAGAAAAATTTACAAAAAGTATAATAGAATAAATTGTCTTTGTAATTCTGACCTGAATGTATTGATGCCAATAATTTAGTAGAAGAATCCCAAGAGGAAAAGAGATTCAGAGAAAATAAAAGAATGTACAAATTTAATCTGGTATTTAATTACAAGGAATAAACAAGAAAATAAATGCTTGCCTCAATACATAACACCTGTGCAATTTGCATTATGCATTAGGATTCAATTTATTAAAAAAGATAATAAATAAATATGCTGAACAACAAACATCCTAAGACAAAAACAAAAGGGGCTTCAAATTTTAATAATTTGACTACTTTAAATCAATAAACAAACAATTTCTGGCAACACTCACTTTAATAAAATAATATTTGTATATATTATTATTACAAGTTTATATGACTTTTAAATAATTTTCTTGTGAAACTCTATACGTTAGATAACTTTAAATACATACTAAAATTTAAAAAAAAACTATATATAAATCAATACTACCAGATATGTATTTATTAAAACTTCTTTAAAAAAAGACAGTAGGCCAGGAAATGCTGCATCTCCATTCTAAGCATACATCAATATGGCCTTTTATTTCGATGTAGCACTGACATTGACTATACTTTAAATATACGCTCTTACATTTGGAGCGCTGGTAGGTGTCATCAGTGATGTAGTATGAATGGGTCACAGGCATGTTTCGGGTCCAAACTTGTTTTAAAAAACACAGTAGACCAGAAAATGTTACGTAGCTTGTACTGAGCATATATATATATATATAAATTAACATTGCCTATAAAATAAATACTCATTGATAATCTTACATAATTCCTAAAATGACTGTGACGTAAGCAGTGACATAGTTTTGGTTACAGACAAAAAGTGATCAAATCTCCATTATATATAGATTTTATCCATCTAGGAATCATTAGGTTCTGGGTTTCATACTATTCCCCACCAACCCAAAGCATGAATAGCACAGCTGGGGTATGATCTGTGCGGTGTTGCATCTGGGAACTGACAGTAGGTGTGGGGCTCCACCTCAGCAAAATCAATCCTGGTCTAGCGCTAACTAAAAGAGGATAGACTACCTTACTGTTTGGCTGATACTGAAAATAAACAACTCCACAGACTTAACTATTACTAATAATTATTTGTTTAACTCCATACTATCGTCATCAGGTCATGCTGGTAGCACAGATATCCATGACTCTCTCTCTCTCTCTCCAACAGTCCCTTATCAGAGATTACCCCTTGGAGGTCCTCTATGCAGCATCTCAAATTTGTACAGGATTAATATAGGTTTTTGCTGGTCAGCCTACTTTGGTGTGTTCATGTATAGGTGTACACAGGAGAATGTCACTTATTTATATTTACCAACCCCTAACATGAATAGGATGTGACACAAGGTCAATTTCTTAAGTGGAGTTTAACAGGTTTGAATTCAGAGTTTTCTTTCTCCTAAACTGGTTACCTAGCCATGGTTAAAGAGCCCAGTTTGCCTTGCTATTTGCCAATAGCTGAAGGGAGAATTGGATTCATATCTTTCCCAAGGGTATTAGTGCCATGTGAAATGCAAACAGCCTTGCCCAAGATTTGAACTCGAGTCACCATGTTCATTTCCTATGACTCTAACCATTACACCATGTGCCTCCTTGAAACTTAATTATAATTAGCACCATGTGAAATGAAAACAGCTTCATTCAGGAATTGAACTTGTGTTGATGAGTTTAACCTACAACTAACCATTAGAACACTTGCCTCCATAAGAGAATGTCACTTATAAGTCATCCCTGCTTCTCCAGTAACGTTAGGCATGTTTTGCTCTTGAAGACTTCATATGTTTGGACTGCTAGAATCAATGACAGTGCAGTCACTGCCACAGTTACACAGAGCATTGTCAATGGATTTGATAAGAGTGAAATATTGTGATCATGATATTATAGACACAAAGAGGGTCTAAAAAGAATAAAAAGGGTGAAATGTGTTGACAACATCATAGACACAAAGGGGGTCTAAAGAAAAGAAAAACATTTATATTTTCTGTTTCTTTATAATCCTATTTGATTTGGAAAAATAAATTCCTTAAATAAAACAAAGGGCTAAAATTAATTGTTTGAAGAAAAAAGGGTGGAAAAAAAAAAAAGAAAAAAAAAATCTTAAAGAGTTTCCTGAAAGTTATAGACAATAAAAAAATACTGTTTCATAAGACTATAATTCCTTTAATCTTTTATTTGAAAAGAAATCAAGATAGGAATACTATTCATTTTTGTTCTGATAAAATTAATGAGAACAAATTTGTAGTATCATGTGTTACAGGAAGTCGAAGAGTTAGTTTATTATTGTTGCTATTATTATTATTATTGATGTAAGAGAAATACAAGGTCAATGACAAGAAAGAAAGAGAGAGAGGGGTGAATGAGAGAGAGAGAGAGAGAGAGAGAGAGAGAGAGATGTAATGTTATTTTACTTGCTAAATAGTAATGAGGCTTTAAGTGAAAGAGAAGTAGAATTCACAAGTGAATCCAAAGTTAATGAGAAGAAATTGAAACAAAGAAATAAATGCACAAACAGAGGAAATGGCAACGTGAGCAGTTCAGGAAGTGGTGGAGAGTAGTAGTCATGGTCCGGGGGTGAGGGTGTGTGTGTGTGGGGGGTGCTGGTTGGTGCGTATTATTATTATTTTACTTATGATCCACAAAATGCATTATTAAGAATTGGGCGGGGGGGGGTAAGAATAAGAGAAAGAGAGAGAGGAATTCATTCTTAACTGCATAATTATTTTTTTCTCCTGCTGTTGATTTACCAAAATATTTTATTTGAAAAATACCCCCTTATCACCCACCCACCCCCGCTTTCTAAAGGTTCTAAGGTTTTTGAAATTGAAGTAAAAATTTTTCCTATGCGCAGAGCTATAAAAACAAAGACAGAAAAATTACACACGTTAACCACTAGAGAAAATTAAGTTTTAAAGAAAACATGAAAATCCAAATGAATATATCCTTTCTTAAACTTTTAAAACACATATACTAAGGGGAGGGGGAGTCCTGTAGGGTGGTGGCTAACATGCTTTGGCCTTGGTTAGGTAACCAGTCCAGGAGAAGGAAAACTTCATTTAAACCAGCTTTGCTTTCTTTTTTTTTTTGGGGGGGGGGACACTACGCCATCGTCCTTAGTTGACAGAAAGGTGTCAACTGTTACATAATCTATGCGGTTGCATAAGATTATTGTCAATCCCCTGTATTTCTAAAGGGATGGCCCTTTTCATATCATGGGCGGACTTTCCATGGAATAGTACAGAAAGCCAGCGAAATACATGAAGTCACGTGGGACCTGGTTGGGTCCTCAGTTTCAGTTTAGACGTCGGGCAGAGAAGATGTCCTGCCTTAACTGGAACTCACTGCATACGCTCTATGTTAGTCAGATGTTTAGTTACATGAAATGTTTAGTTAAGTAAATAAAAGCTTAAGAAAATAACACGGTTTTGTGATTAATGAATGTCTTGGTAACAAGACTGATCTAGAAGAAGAAATGAGTTATGTGCGACCGACCACCAAGACGAAGTCCAGACGCTAGAAGAGATGTTAGAAGAGACGCTAGAAGAACTTATGATGTCAAAGACGCCAGAAGAAGAATAGAAGTAAGTAAAAAAAGGGTATACAACACAACAACTCAGCTTAAAAATTGATTTTGTGTCACATCACGCCAGTGGCAGGTTAGGGGCAGGGGGCTAAAATTAATACACTAGGAAGGGTGCTTATTGTTGTAGGAAATAGAATTGGTGACCCATGTTCAAATCATGATGAGGCCATTTGCATTTCATTTTGCGCTAATGTCTTTGAGAAAGGCATGAATCCATCTATTCTCCTGCTAACTAAATGGATAAATAGTAAGGAAGACTGGGTTCTTTAGTTTTAGTTAGGCAACCAGTCTAGGAGAAGGAAAACTCTGAACTAGCTTTACTCCACTTAAAAATGTACCTTGTTACATCTTTCGGTGGTGGAAGGGTTGGGTAAATATGTACACTAACTTTGGTGTGTGGTGTAATGGTTAGAGTCGTAGGAAATGGACTTGTCGACACGAGTTCAAATCCTAGACAATACTGTTTACATTTCACATAGCACTAATACCCTTGGGAAAGGTATGCATCCAAATACTCTCCCTCCAGCTATGGAGAAATAGTAGGGAAGACTGGGCTCTTTAACCTTGGCTAGGTAACCAGTCTAAGAAGGAAAACTCTGAGTTCAAACCTGTTAAACTCTGCTTAAGAAATTTACCTTGTGTCATATCCTGCTCATGCAGGGAGGTTGGTAAATATGTATACAAAATCTGGGATGAAAGAAATCTAACACTCAAATATTTAAATAGACTTAAATGAATAGGTCCCTTTTTTTTTTCATCTTCACCTCACCCACCAGGGACTCGGTTCTAAATTTAACAACTTAAATGTGAATTTGAGAAAATGAAATAACTTCTAAAAGATTAGGATGATCGTAAAAAACCATGGTAACCAATGAAACCTGAACCAACTGTATCAAGATGGGACTCAATATTGATTATATACTTAACCTAATTTGAAGTCTGAAATTTCAACTGAGTAGTGTAACTCATCTCTCAGTAAAGATATTCGGTGAGCAAATTACAATACTCAGAAATATCATCAAGAACTTAAAAGCAGTTAGCAAAGATGCTTTTTTCAATCCTGCCCACTAGGGTAGGTCGATTTTTCCCTTTTTAAAAATATCAAATAGTCCATCTATGTGAAAGTTGTGTGTTACTGAATACTGATACCAAAAATTAAATCTTTTACTTGCACCATTGTTTGAGGAAATAGCATCAAAGATCTAGTAAAATGCACTAAAAATCCTTGTTTTCTAAAGGCTAAATTTTGCGAAAACAAGGATTTTTAGTGCATTTTAGTAGACGATTGATAGCCACAACATCAAGATGACTTGAAACCAGAACTTTATGGTTCCTACATAGATGCTTTATCGACCGAACTAAACTAACCCTTACCAAATTGAGTTTGGTTTGTTTGTTTTGTTTTATAGGCATATCAACCTCAGTGGGTCATTTAATGCCGATAAAGTTTTGAAATAAATCAATTCTTAATGGATAATACAATTTTTTTATAAATACATTTTTCTATTTAACCCATAGATAGGACCCTAACAGGTACTACCACTCCAGGTCAGAGTGGACCAGGAGCAATGGTGATGAAGGGGTGCTCCACATTCCCCAAACCTCCAAAACTGGAACTCACCATCAGATAGAGTTTAACGTCATTCCCAGGACATGTAGACCCGCAGCCACCGCCTTCTAGCACCCATATGATAAAAAGGTTTTTTTTACCAAATTGACTAATAATTAACAGTTACTGCTATTGTTAAGTGAAAGAACATAAGTATAGAACACTCAGTGAGGATCAAACTCATTAGTTAGTAATAATGATCTACAAACTAGTTTCTTAACTAATAACCTACAGTGAGAAAAAATATCTATGGTATATACTCACATATAATGTGACTTTCTGAGATCTAAATTAAAATCTAATATCAGAGGGTCACACGATATGCAAGATTAGTTGAAACTCTAGTATATACAGTATTTTCATCCTTTGATAAACACTCTTTATAGAAGATAAAAGTCCAATTCCAAGGATAAATGAATGGCTTTCATATACACTATAAATAGCAAGAGATACAGCAGACACTATTGTTAATAGGTGGACAATAAGAATTGTCTAGTCCATTCATTCTTTGAAGATGACTAAATAACAATTTTTCTCAGTTTGTTTTCAACTCTTTTGTGCATGCACTTCCTAGGGCGTAAAAAGTTTCGCAATATTTTGGTAATGTGAGGCACAATTCAGATACTTTTGTTGAGGTCTTGAAGTTGACAAACCACACTGGACTGTGAGATGCTGAGCTTGCCTGATACCCCCCAAGGTGCTACTCACCAGATTTGCCTCTCTGGTTTCTGTAGAATCAACATATTGACAGTAAGGCTTTGACAAGCATCCAGTTGACAGACAAGACTGTAACCAAATACAGACACTGTACTTATTCCCATAATAGTGATGTGCTGGGTATATATTGATCAAAGTATCCACATCAAACCCAGCAACCCAGAGAATGAGCTTGCCTAAGGTGTATAATGAAATATCCCAGCCTGCTATATAAGGCACCTACTAACTATGGTACTCCCAGAACAGATGTTGCAAAGGGCCAAATTCGATTTTTAGTAGTAGTAGTAATCGTTAGTTCAGAAACAACATACTCAAGTCGTATAGTCACAAGGGGCTGTTTATTTATTTCTAAGCTCGTGGGTTCTTTTCAGAGAGAGAGGGGGAGAGAGAGAGAGAGAGAGAGGGAGAGAGTATGGTCAAATTACTCTATCGTAAATCATGTTCAGTACTACTATGTAAAACCCATATGGAGAACCGGGAGGCCACGTCTGGCTCCCACCAAAGCTCAGACGAAAAAGACCGATTTTCCTCTTCTTCCGTTTCTCATCCTGGGGTGGGAGGGTCACTCAACTTTCGCTTCCAGTCAAAACCGGGAAATTCCGTCTTTATTTTTAAATCTAATTTTGGGGTCATTCGTCGGTCAATTGAGTTCCAAACTTTAACATCTCTTTGTTCTCATTTCTTTTTGCTCTCTTTTTCCAGAAATCCGAATACCGTTTTATTTTTAATCCCGAATTCCCCGTAGACCATAATAATTATGCTACACAGACTCAACTTGTGATACAGCTGAATACAGATATGTGCAACTACATCTTACAGATTGAAGCACAGCCTTGAAATCCACAGTTTTAGGTCTACCTTATCTTGCCCAATTGTCCAGGTTCTTCCAACCCAAGCCAAAATTTCTTGTGGAGTCAGAACACAAAACCTTTGACTCCAACTCCTCTATTTTTGGCACCTTCAACTCTGACTCCTCTTTATATAATTAAGTGATTATGGCCTACAAATGAATATAAAACCATGCTTTTTATAATCTACTTATAAGGAGTGTACACTGTATAACTTTACAGACTAAACTAGGGCTATATAAAGTGTAAATTCAACTGGAGTCAGATTAGGTATAGTTTTACAGACCCCGACTCCAGTGACCCCTTGAAAAAACAAAAACTGTACTGACTTCGACTACAGTGACCCCTTAATTGCTTCTGACTCCAGAGCCCTGGTTTAAAATGTGGGAGATATTTCTGCCACACTGTGTATAATGCAACCGCGCATATTTCACTGTAAGATGCTATGAAGTGATACTGAGAAGTTCATGGTAAATGCATACTTTCAGTGATCCCACCCACACCACAGCCTCTTCTTTTTTTTTTTTCTTTAAATTTTTTTTAAAGAGGATAAAGTGGGAAGATGTGGCCAGGTTTCTCAGCAACAAATTTTCTCTGTAGATAAAACCCCTGTAATGGGAGGTGAGGTAGGGTTACCAAAAAAAAAAAAAAAAAAAAAAAAAAAAAAAAAAATGGTGGAACAAGTGTGCCCTATATTTCAGCACTGATGGTATATAAACTTGGCATTCGAAATGACCTCAGAAGCAGAGACATGACATGACTGCACTATCAAACAGATGGCCAACAGAAGGCTAGTAAGTAGTCCTCACCCCCAACTCGAGCTGCCCAAAACAACAACCCAACCCTAAAACCCCTTGAGCATTCCTCTACACCAACAGTTAAAAAAATAAAAATAAAAAATAAAATAAAATAAAAGGAGGAAAGACTAAATAAATAGCCCATACATTTCTATGCCCCACTTTAAAAAAATCTATATCAAACTAGTAACATATAACTTCTATCTTACTCTAGTTACGTATTGAATGTTTCTATAGATCAAAATAAATCTTAAATTTATCTACTGTAATTATCTGTGTATAATACGCAGTCATGTATAACATGCGCCTTATAAATTTGGAATATGAAAGTCTTGTGGATAATACACTGACTTTTTAGAATTTGTGGTAGCTAGATTTAACCTAAATTTAGCATTTGTTTAACTTCTTTTATTGGTTCGTACTGACTACAAATAAGAATTTACACTATGTCTTAAAACACAAAATCTATGCAGTATTTAGAGTGAATATACAGACATGTTCACATAAAAATGAAACGAGTTTGTAACAAAATAATAATAGCATAAAAACCAGATTACTTTGGACTATAGGTATCATTTACTTTCAGTAATCCTGTCCCAAATATGGTGAGGTATATGACCGGTAAACAAAAGTTAATTATATTGTCTTTGTGTATAATATGCACCCCTGACTTTGGGGTTGAAAAATTGGGGAAAATAGTATGTCATACACAAATAATTATGGTATTAAAATTAAAAGTCAACAGTGTAAGGTAATGAAAAATTTAAATTAAAAAAATTAAAAAAAGGGCCTTCATAACTTTTTATATATATATATATTAATTATTAATTAATTATCTTTCAAAAATTAGGTACGACTTCAATTTAGCACATATTCTCCCAAAAATTGTCGGCTAAAAAAGAAAAAAAGCCATATCATAAACACATCACATGTGTATTTACTTCTCATACTGTCGTGTAGAAGAAGTCACTATAAGAGGAATAGTAACCTACTTCTAAACAAAACAAAAAATCTAAAGAAAGTCTGGTTGGTGTAAGGGTTACGGTGCTCGCCTGTCAGCTTGACAGTCGGGTTTCGAATCACGCACAAGGCAGTCTTCCTATCTATAGCTCTGCTAATGAGGCCTAATAGGCAGAAATGTACATACAGAGATTGATTTTTCTCGATTTGTTTAGCTTTACATTTAAATAGGTATGCCCGCCTAATTATTTATTTATTAATTAATTAACTTTCAAAAATTAGGTACAACTTCAATTAAGCACATATTCTCCCAAAAATTGTCGGCTAAAAAAAAAAAAAAAAAAGCCTTATCATAAACACATCGCATGTGTATTTACTTCTCATATATATATATATATATATATAAAATATACTGACTGCATAGGGGTAAGACTCCCCTTCCCACAATGGAACCACTTGTTGGCAGTGGGTGGCGACTCATAAGGACTAAGTACAGGATTGTGGTGGCTGAGCGATCTGTGACATGGATACTAAGTGGTCCCATGACATGCAACACTTCACTTCGGCCATCATTTGGGCTAGAAGGGCAATCAGAAAGGCCGTATTCAATCAATTGGCTGGTCATGTCAAGACCTAGCAACTATACAATTGTCCAGACCATATTCTTCAAATTGCTCTTATGGCAAATTCCCAACCCTTTTTTATCATATAGGTACTAGAAGGTGGGTGGTGGGATGATGATCAATCACCAATATTTATTAATACACATGAAGGTAATGATTTCCAGGGTTGTGGAGTCAGAACAAAACCATAGTCTCTGATTCCTCTATTTTTGGCACCTCCAATTCCTCTTTATGTAATTAAGTGATTATGGCCTACAAATCTCATAAAGCCTATGTATTACAATTCATGATAAATATAAAAACATCATTTTCTATAATCTATTCATGTGCAATGTATAACTTTAGTGACTAAACTAGGGCCATATAAAGTGTAAATTCAATTGGAGTCAAAGTCGGTATAGTTTTACAGACGCCGACTCCAGTGACCACTTAATTGCTTCCAACTGAAGAAGCCCTTATTATTTCTTAAACAAATTATATATATATATATATATATATATATATATATATATTGTTAAATAATGCAGCCATTTTCTGTCTGCAAGTCTTATCCTTTGTTTTTTCATATTGCTGGATTATTGTTTTAATATCTGGCGAGAATTGGCTGATGTATTCGCCATATGTCATAGACCGAGTACTTTCTACCCTATCATGGGCCATCTTCAAGGTATTTTTAACCGTACAACAATGGGATATTCCATTTACCATTTATATAGGTTGTGTTTATTATTGTTGTTGTTGTTATTATTAGTTTTATTATTATTATTGTCATTATTATTGTTATTTTTACTATTATAATTTTATAGTAATTATAGGCATTTTAGAATGTTGATGCTATTATCAAAGTTTATTTTGTTTAGTTTTGGATTTTTGTGTCTAATATGAAGTGCTTCTAAGATTTTTAATCGTTGTTTACATGATTGTGTTTCTATAATGGTAAGTATTTTCCGGAATTTATTGTTGGGATATGAGTGTGATTTTAGGTGTTGGGCTATTGAGCTATTGTCTGTAAGGTGCATTGTAAGTCTTCTAGAAAGGGTAGTTGTGGTTACACCAATGTATATATTTTTGTTAGAGATACATTCTCCTAATGGACATTTAAATAGATATACCACATTGGTTTTTTGTAACGGTGCAATTGAGGGGGAGGAATTATTTTTAAGGATTAGGTTTGATGTTTTAAATTTTCTATAGTATACTATAAGTTTGATTTTTTTACTAGGGTCATTAGGGAATATATTATTTTTAATTAATGTTTTTATTATGTTTTCGTCTATCTTATAATTTTTGTGCATTTGTATACGATAATACATCAGCCAATTCTCGCCAGATATTAAAACAATAATCCGACAATATGAAAAAACAAAGGATAAGACTTGCAGACAGAAAATGGCTGCATTATTTAACAATATATGCCTACAAGAAAAAATGCTGCCTAAATACACACACACACACACATATATATATATATATATATATATATAAAAAGTCAAAGGAGTGGCCTTGAATTGGTATCAGGCAATCAGTGAGGGAGTCTATCCCCTTTTCACTAGAGATTATTTTTGTGTCTGGTGGAGCGTCACACCTACCATCAGCTCCTTACTTTACCGCACAGATCCCTGTGATACTCATACGCTGAGTTGGCAAGGCCAGTATTGAACTAGGAACCTTTTGGTTTTTAGCCAAACACCTTACCGACTGAGCTAACCCGGCCATATATATATATATATATATATATATATATATATAAATAAATGAATTAAACATTTTTTAGAAAAAAATAAACAAACAAATGATGTTATAGTTCTCTGACAGAAATCTGTTTCGACCATTTATTAAAGCGGTCTTCAAGAGCTTTAATAAATGGTCGAAACAAATTTCTGTCAGCAAACTATAACATCATTTGATTGTTTTTTCTAAAAATGTTTAATTCATACTGTCGGATTCACTTCCATTTACTTTTCATATATATAAATATATATATATATAGATAGATAGATAGATAGATAGATAGACAAGATTTGGTATTAAATAACCCAAAAGGTTGATATGCCAATAAACCAACCAACTAATAACTTCTGATTTATTCAATTATGACAAATGAATTATTATTATTATTATTACCAAAAGTAGGCACTCCTTAGGTGCAAGTATTCAAGTTTTAATGTAATGAAATATATCAAATTAGAAACATTAGAGAAACTAGATAAGAATGAATATAAAAGTAATACACTTATTCTAATTTTATTTCAATTGATTTCTACATAAAATTTTATATAGGATTGCTTTTAATACGTTTGAGAATAACATGATAGTATTAGCAATCAGTAATAGCAAATGATTATTTATTGAACCCAGTTTTGTTAAAATCATTATGCAAATTATTCCCACCATATACTATGTAAATCTTTATTTCTTAAAGATATATAAAATATATTTCAGGATTTTAAATGCATTAATATATGGGCAGTTTTGCGGCAAATGTAACTCAGCTAGACTTTAATAGAGACATCGTTAATAAATAAGATGCTAATTAAGATTAAATAATGACTATTTCATAATCGCTGAGAATATAACTTAAATAACTAAGGAAATCGTGACCTCAGTGGTGACGTAGTTTCAGTTACAGACAGATAGTTACATAATCTCTATTATAATAAGATTAGTGAGTCCTTCTTGCTGCTGTGGTTAATCAAGTGAGCTCCTCTTAAAATGGCCTTATTCCTTATTTGGGACTCAAAGAATGTGGCCCTATACCAAACTAGCAAATAGTTCTATACATTCTGAATTCTATCTGCATCATTTGAAGATATGACAGCATTTGGTGATTATCGCAGGAAGATACCTGTTTAAACAACTAGCTCAAGTGGAACTGGCTAACCATTAAAGGTGAATGGGTTAAAAGTGTGCAGGGGGCTGGGAGGTGGGTGGTGGTGGAATGGAATGTACCTTCCCAAAATGTCAGCTGACAAAATATTAGCTGACCTTAGGCAAAAGAGAGAAGATTAGATCCCATCTCAAATAATAATAACAATAATAATAATGATGAAGAAGAAGAAAAAATCCAAAGAGGAAAAAGAAGAAGAAAGAGGAAGAAGAAAGAAGAAATAGAAGAAATAGAAAAAGAAATAGAAAAAGAAGACAAGAAGTAGAAATAGAAAAAGAAGACGGGAAGAAAAAGAAGACGAGAAGGAGAAGAAAAAGAAGACGAGAAGGAGAAGAAAGAAGACGAGAAGAAGGACCCCCCAAAAAAAAAGAGAAGAAAAAGAAGCAAAGAACAAGAAGAAGAAAAAGAAAAAGAAGAAAAAAGAAAGAAGAAAAAGAAGAAAAAAAAGAAGTGAAAATAAACAGAACCAACTTGTCTTGCAGTGAATTTGGAATAAGCAACTGCTAAAAGCTCTGAGAGTACAAACAAATAAGCATGGAATTCTGGGAAGGAGGTTGCCAAAGAAACATAAAAGTCGTAGGGGGGGGGGGGTCCGCAAAGAGAAAACTTGTCAGTGTTGCATGAAAATATCATAAGGATAGATTTTGAGATAAATGCAAATGAAAGAAAGTTTTTAAATGACTCTTACATGCACTCTCTCTGTTTCTCTCAAGCATCTTTTTTATCCCTACTAGCTTAAAAGCCACTACAGGCCACCATTAAGTTTAATGTAGAGCCACATTCTATGACCACTGTAAGATATATCCCATCATGGTGTAATGGTTAGCAAGCTAGACGCACAGATCCTTTATGACTGAAAAGAGAGTTTGATCCTCACTGGATGCCCTGACCTTGTGTCAAACCCTACCCGTGGTGAATGGATTGGATAACTATTTTTTGGTAAAATCGTGCTTAACAGACCTAAATTTCACCGTTGTATGTCACCCTGCTGAAAGAAAAAAAAATACCAAAAGTCAGGGAATTAACTGAATTTAATGAAATTTTCAGTGTTGATATATTAATGAATAAAATATATAATGCACCAGTTATTTTATTTAAAAACCTTTACATTTTTTCAGGTCAGTTAACTTTAAACCATGTATCTTTGAGAATCTGTGTTATGCCTCAAAGACATGTGGTTCAAAGATAACTGACCTGGGTAAATAGCAGGGCAGAACAGACTCTTTAACCATGGCTAGGTAACCAATCTAGGAGAAAGAAAACTCTGAATTAAAACCTGTTAAACTCTGCTTAAGAAATTGACCTTGTGTCATACTCTCTCTCTCTCTCTCTCATATATATATATATATATATATATATATATATATATATAGATAGATAGATAGATAGATATATATGGGCCACTTTGAGAAGCCCCGCTTTAGAATGAATCATCTAAAATGTGTTGACAAAAATCAATGAAACACAGAAGAGACATAATTATCCTGAAACAAATTTGAGGAGCAGTTTTTTTTTTCTTTCTTTTTTTCCCTTTTTTTAACAAGTTCTTTTATTTCCGTTTCAGGGGTTAATTGACAGCAATGTGGACCCTTGGGCAAAAAGGGTTATTAGTCTTTAATTCCTCCCATTCTACCATCCATTCTCTATAGCAGTTGTTCACAACCCTTTTTTTTTTTTAACCCATTGGACCCTTTCCCCTTAAGTTTTTTGTGGACCACAATAGCCCTTCCACAGGAGAGAGAGAGAGGGGGGCATATTCACCATGAAAACAAACATCCAAGGTCACTGCCTGCTACCTGAGAAAAAATGGGTGATTTTCATTTCAGTTTGTTTTGAAAATGTGGTCATTTTAGTAAGAGATAGATGCAAAATTGTGTGCAGATGAGAGAGAAGAGAGAGAGAGAGAGAGAGAGAGAGAGAGAGAGAGAGAGAGAGAGAAAGATATATAGAGAGAAAGATAGAGAGATATAGAGAGAGATAGAGAGAAAGATAGAGAGAGGAATAAAATTTCTAGTATTTGAATTACACCTAAATCCTTGACAATCTGAATCCGAACACCTGCTTTGTTGTCTACAATGAGAGTAATATTCAAACAAGATCCTAAATGCTAACATCTAAAATAAAAACTAGCAGATTTTTTTTTTTTAATTAAAAAAAAAACAAAGGTAGAATAAATAAAAACAAACACCTGAAAAAAATTAAATAAATAAAAAATAAAAATGATCAAATATCTTTCATTGATCCAATGCTTCATAGAATTACATTTCAGAAGAAGAAGAAAAAAAAAGATATGATGTGTACATAATTAAAAAAAAACAAAAAAACAACCCAACAAAATCACAGGTCTAAATTAATATGGGATTAATTATTGAGAAGAACAAATAATATCTCTATCTCTCTAATAGGACACCACAGGTGAAATATCAGAATCATGAATTCTCTTACATCTTAATTAGATTCTTCTAATCAATATGTAGATGGATGATGAACAAAAGACCAATAAAGGATACAATCTTTTTTTCAAAATACTCGTTTATGGATTATAATTTTACCATAGAAATTATTTATTTGCAGGTTTCTATGTACTTAAGAAGCTTGGCATTCCAGTCTTCAAATATTGATAAGATAAAAATGTTTTTTACAAAAGTGAAAGCAAAGACGACAGACAGATCCTTAAAACTAAGACAGAAGTGTTATGTGGAGATAATTAGTGTAGAAAAAAAAAAAGAAAAAAAAAAAAAAAAGAATTCTATAGAAAAAATAAATGGGTAGCTCCATGAAAGTAGGGTGTATGTCTGCTAGATAAATTAACTCTATTCTCCTTGGCCATCCATATCTTAACCTTTTCACACTATGAAAAGGTCAAGATTTTTTTTCTTAAAAAGAAAAAAAAAAATCAATTGTGACTACATCAATCAATAGAGAGATTATATATATATATATATATTTATATAACAAAATTCTTCTTTAAAAAAATCTTTTTCTTTCCTAAAAAAACAAAAAACACTTGTTTTTAATAATGTTTCTATTTTTTAAAGTAAAATAAGAAAATTAGCTAACATACAAAAAAAAAAAGAAGACATTTGTCAATTCATATATATTAAGCTATTGAAAACTTGCTTTGAAGCAGGAAGAAGTTGTTTTGGTTATACAATTTTACAAACATACAGAATATATATATATATATATATATATATATATATATATATATATATATATATTAGGTAAAGCTTGCAAATCATAATCAAAATCCCATGACCCAGAAAAAACAGAACCCACAAATTTTGTAATAAAACTTAATTTTAACTAGGGGGGGTTTAGGGTTAAGGTTAGTTTAATGGGAAAATAAATAAATAATTTGGGTTCTGTTTTTTTCTGGGTCATCCTGTAATATCATGGGATTTTGAGTATGATTTGCAAGTTTTACCTATCTATATATATATATATATATATATATATATATATATGTGTGTGTGCATGTGTGTGCTTTTCACATAGCTAATAGCCTTGGAAAAGTTATAAATCCAACTACACCCCCCACCCCAGCCATGGGTAAGATAGTAAGGCAGCCTGGGCTCTTTAACCTTTGTATAGCAACTGGTTTAGGAGAAGGAAACCTCTGAACCTGGTAAATTTAGAAAATTGACCTTGTGTTACATCCTGCATGCCCAGAAGGGTTAGGTGTTTGTGTTTATATATATATTAGTATATAATGTATACAGAATGGAATGCTCTATAATACTAAATCCGCTCTACTTTCGTATTGAGCACTTTATATTTGTTATAATGCTGACTTATCCGAGTAACACTTGTACCAACCAAATACTGAGACCAACCCAATATTTTTACCGGTATGTCATTCCCTTTATATATATATATATATATATATATATATTAGTGATATCAACATTTGGATCTGACAGTATTCAATAAGGACTGATGTGGACAAGACATTTGTTTTCTTTATTAATTCATAAATAAGAGAAAAATGTATTCTTGTTCAAATCCTCAAAGAATTTAGAAAAGAGAATAATTCAAACATTCATCCAGTAAGTCAATGTTGTAAATAAAAAGAAAAAAAGAAGAAAAAAAAAGGACAGCAGAGGAATCCACCACTTTACCCCAGACACTTTTAAAACGGATCCAATTATATAGTATGAATAGAACTATTAATCTAATGGAAGAATATGGCTAATTTTGGTAATCTTTAATTTGAATTGCAGCAAATTGTAAAAAAAATCTAAAAAATAAAATAAAAAAGTATTATGACAGCTGGAAAATATGATTAGTAAGCTGCTCGGTTAGAAATTACTTTTATAATTGTCATTAATTTTTTTTTTTTTGCTGGATAATTTGGTTACATTCATGTTTAATATAGTGACAAAAAGAGATGAAGAATGAAAGAGAAAAGATAACCTTCTTTCCATTTGACGCAATCAGCTTAACAACCAAGAAGAAAATCCTGTTTTCAAGGCTTTATAAGAAGATTATGTTATTCTTGTTCAATTCAATGGAAAGTATTTTGCGCAAATTTTTATCTTGATTTCAAAACTTTATCAAAAAAAAAAAAGAAAAAAAAAAAGGAAATAGTCTTCTTAAAAAAAAAAAAATTAGTTGATATCTGAAAATGTTTCAACTAGTGTACAAGATATAAATTTCAAAAATAGGTGTTGTGATTCTGTCTCAAATACACAGATAATGGATTCTCTATTTTTAGTTTTCTCGCACATTATTCCCTTTACATATATTGAAAGAGCCAGGCGACATTTCCTTCATCTTCTTTGATTACAACCAAGTAATTCTGTTTGGTCATGCATGAAGGCTTAAACTAACAAATTTATTGATTTGGGGCATCCATATTATAAAAAAATTCTATTTCTTTTTCATTTGTTACCATAACATAGACAAAACAGCACATCATAGAGATTTTTGTTAGCATAACAGTACAAATATCTTAGAGAATAAACCAATTTTTATAATAATCCAGAGATGCTGATAGGCACACATCCCTGACGAACAAAGATCTAAAAGGACGCAGTAAAATCATATCCATGCATCCCAGTGCTTTTCTTTTTTCTTCCCTCACCATTTCAAGATAACTGTAAATACATATCAATAGTTTCTTAGAAATTAATTACATAGGATAGGTTACAAGGTAGGAGTTAGACGGCTTTAGTTGAGACCCATAAATTTTCCGGGGGACTCATTCAAAGCAAATATGTGTGTCCTAGGACATACTAAACCAAAAAGCTATCGGCATCACTGATAATCTATATATCAATACGGTTGTTCCTAAATCTTCTGTCCTCTTATCATCCTGCAACACCCTCTGGTTAAAAATGAGACCTTCCAAATCGTCCAAATTGCAATGCAAAATGTAAATACAGATTATCTGGTGTCGCTTAATTTCAGATTTCTTATTTGTCCTATTTTATTTCAACCCAATTTAAAAAATAAAACATTCCAAATGGTCTTGCCTTGCTTAAATGCCCAACATAAAATTAGAAGAAAAAAAGAAAGAAAAATTACACGTTTGTTTTATTTGTAAAATGGAAATTGTAAATAACGGAAATATTTTGGTAATTTTGATCCGATGTCATCCAGGCCTAAGTGGGAGATAAGGGTGTTCATACCTTTCCCAAGGGTATAAGTCCAAAAGTGAAGGGTAATATTTATGAAAAAAACAAAAAAAAAAACACAATATGAATCTAGGTAAAAAATCATACATAAGTAAAACAGGTAGATATTCTAGCCAAATCAAGACATTAGGTTTATAAGTTCCCAAAATTCACACTCAATTGTCCAATTGGACACATGGCCGAGTGGATAAGGCAGTTAGGTTAAGACAGTTCTAAGTGACAGTTATCTCTGGTACCCGAGTTCAATCCTGAGTGAAAGCAGTTAGAAAAATAATTAATTAACACACTCCTACCCCAGCTATGGTTAGCGGAATGAGAACAGGATACCCCCGTGGAATAAATAAAGGGTTAGGTTCAAAGTTCCGTGATGGCTCCCGAACACGACAAGAAAGTTCCTGAGTCCGAGAAGGTTCCCGAGTCCGACAAGAAATACCTGAAGAAGGCCGGAGGGTATATCGGCTGAAACGTTGTACAAATAACAATGAAGATGGGGACAATAGTCCGAATAACGCAGATAATACTAATATTTATGATTAACTGTAATGCTTTTTATGACTACTCAGACCATAATTCAATGCCTATTAGTAAACAGTTTAGACCAGAAATTTAAATAAAAAACCCTCGGAAAAGATGTAAACACACATCTGTTATCTTAAAAAGCCTAATTACTGTGATAACTTCAGCTATATGATATAACTGTTCAAGTCTAACCATATAATCTTATTCCTTATTTTTCCCTATTGTTTGGCCCTGCTATAATTAGTGTTATTGTTTGGTTTATATACACTAGTAGAATTCTTTGATTATATTATACAAAAAAAAAAAAACTCCAATCAGATCTAATCACATTCTTGGATGTAACCAAGCAGGTGATCATTTAATAGTGCCTTTGGGAGGAGCATCTGGAGGAAGCACATGAAAGGAAGCTCACCAAATACCAGGAGTTGGTGGAATGGTGTAGAAGAAGCCAGTGCTGGCAGGCCTTATTGTCGGCCAATAGAAATGGGCTGTGAAGAATTTGCAAGATGCTCAATTCTATAGGACATTGACTGGAATTGGTATCACTTGAGTTGCTAAAATGAGGATCATTGGAACTGCGTAACAAAAAAAAAGGGGGACAAGGTGGTTTGGGATTGAGTGTACAAGCCCATGCATTGTCGTTGCTCGGAGGCAAGCAGGGAAGTGATCAATCATCACCTGATGAAACAAGGAACATCACTGACAATGTGTCCCAGCACATTTCTAAGATGTGTCCTTATGAATTAGTAATATCTTATTTCTTTCTTCTTTTTCTTTCTTTTTTTTTTTGTTTTAGACAAAGGTATTTTTAATTATTAATATACAAGGGTAATCTCAAAAGTAAAGTCTCCAAAGCGTTGGCTGTACAGTTATCGGCAACACTGTTATATATATTATATATGCTTGGTTTGGCAATCCACTAGAGACACGTTTGGTGGATTGCTACACCAGTTCTACCCTGACACCAAAAAGATGGCCAGACACCTTGAAAGGATTGAACAGAAATTCGTACGACAGGAATTGTCACTCGAGTTCAACCAAACATGTTTAAAAGAAAAAATGCTGCCAAAATACACACACACACACACACATATATATATATATACATATATACCAACCCTTAAGCATGAGTAGGATGTGACACAAGGTCAATTTCTTAAGGTTTGAATTCAGAGTTTTCCTTCTCCTAGACAGGTATCCTAGCCAAAGTTAAAGAGCCCAATCCGCCCTACTATTTGTCCGTAGCTGGAGGGAGAGTAGTTGGATACATACCTTTCCCAAGGATATTAGCACCATGTGAAATTCAAACAGTTTCATCCAGAATTTGAACTCGTGTCTGCGAGTCCATTTCCTACGACTCTAGTCATTACACCATGCATCTCCATATATTTTACAAGAATTCCTTTCATCCTAATATTTTAATTTTTTCTTTTTTTTATTGCAAATTTTATAGGTACTGCATCAAATTGGTTAATAATATCTTTGGAAGAAATTATTTATTGTCTTCATTAAATATACATAGACATTTGCTAACCAATGATTTCTTTTCTATATTTATTGAATACTTCCTCAAATTTTACATAATTGAAATCAATCTTATCTGGCAACACTCTTTCACTAGAAAAAAACAAAGAAACACTGAAATTGTAAATCAGTAATTTAATGTTTGAAGGCGGAAGAGTAGACCGAGCATATTCAGAAGAAAAGAATCTATGATATCAATAAAATTGTTTGTTTATTAGAGATTTTTTTGGTCTTATTTCCAGAGAACAGGAAAAAGAAGGTTAAAGATCCAGGCAAATAAATTAAATCTTGTTGTCATTGGAAAAATATGTTTCCAAAAACATTGAAAGAGTAAAAGAGAACATATATATATAAAACAAAAAACAAGGAAAAACATACAGACATGTTTATTTTAAATGTTATTATACATAAAGAAATACATATCTAATAAAATTATATACATATTCTAATGACCACACACACACATATTCATAGACACATGTATAAACAGTATCTGCAAATATGCACAATTATATTTGAACAAAAATGCAAATACATAAATATTCCTAAATTTACATGTTTGTAACTTTATATATTCACCCACACAATTCATAGAATATATATACACATTCATAGAAATATATACACAGACATGCACTCACACAATTCAGACATATATACACACATGCACACGCATTCACACAATTCATAGAAATATATATACACACACACACATGCATTCACACAATTCATAGACATATATATACACACACACATGCATTCACACAATTCATAGACATATATACACACACACACATTCACACAATTCATAGACACACACACACACACACACACGCATTCGCACAATTCATAGAAATATATACACGCATTCACACAATTCATAGAAATATATATACACACACACACACACACGCACACACACACAATTCATAGAAATATATACGCACACACACACAATTCATAGAAATATATGCGCACACACACACCAATTCATAGAAATATATGCGCGCACACACACACACAATTCATAGAAATATATATACGCACACACACACATTCATAGAAATATATACGCACACACACACAATTCATAGAATATATACGCACACACACACACAATTCATAGAAATATATACGCGCACACACACAATCATAGAAATATATACGCGCACACACACAATTCATAGAAATATATACGCACACACACACACACAATTCATAGAAATATATATGCGCACACACACACACAATTCATAGAAAATATACGCACACACACACACACAATTCATAGAAATATATACACACATGCCCACACACAATTCATAGAAATAAATGCACACAATTCATAGAAATATATACACACACACAACTCATAGACATGCACATACACACAATTCATAGATATGCATGCACACACACACAATTCATAGACATGCACATAGTTCTTAGAAATACACACATACAGTTAATACAAATACAAATCACTCTCAGATACATGTAAAAATCATGAGCATACATTTTATATTCATCTAAAGATATATATATACATATATGTACACACAATATACTTCGTCTTATAATATATAATATGCATAGAAATACCTTCAGACTGTGTGTGTGTGTTAATCTTGCATCTTTTAAAGAACTAAAGAAGCCATGGAGATTGGACAGAAGAAAAATAGAGAAAATTAAACAGAAATAAAGAGAAATAATAAAAGAAGAGAAAGAAAGGCTAAAAGGAGATAGAGAGTGAGTTGCGAGAAAGTGAAAAGAGGTTTGATTCCCTTGGTGGGAAGAGATAAGGGAGTGAACACCTGGGTGTATGTACTATGGTGAGTGTCAGCCCTGAGGGAAAAATAACAATGAGGGAGGGAGGGAGAGTGAAGGGAGGAGGTAAAGAAGAGCAAGAAGAGAGAGAGAGCTATTCTCTCTCTGGGGAGGGCAAACTTGTAGAGGCAGAACACATCAAGGACAGTTTGCATTCATGAGAAAATAGAAAAGATTTAAGATGATAAAGACGACAGTGGAAGTTGTACAAGAACAGAAAAAGATTTATTTTGTTAGAATCAATGATAGAGAGCAGTCAGGACAGTTGATATTTTATGACACTTCCGTCTCCTCTGCTAAAAAACACACTTAGCATGAACATGCATATATATATATATATATATATATATATATATAAAGATAATCTAATGAGTCAGACGAACCTACTATTAGTTTCGCATAAAGCTCTTCAGGGCTAAAAGTCAGATTTTAGCCCTGAAGAGCTTTATGCGAAACTAATAGTAGGTTCGTCTGACTCATTAGATTATCTTTATTACTTGGCTCTACTTAGGTATCGAGCACTTTTTACATATTAGCTTCTCCTAGCGGTTATATGAATATATATATATATCTTATATACATATATATATATACATATAAATTGTTTTTTCTTTTGGCCAAATACTGTACCAATAGATTATTTTTTGTTGGTACGAATATCTTGGTCCTTTCTTTTTTTCAAAAATTTTTTCTTCCTGGTTGATGTTTGGTAGTATATTTTTACAATCAAACTTTCTGCTGGTTTTTTTTCTCTCCGCAAGGATCTACCAACACGCTTGGTATATTATATATATATATATATATATATTATATATATAGGTCTGTGTGTGTATATATAAGTAGACATAAATGATCCACTTGTAACATGTGCATATCTTGCAATAATACGTCTATATGAAAATTGTATATCTGAAGATGTAAGCTATGGTGTATTGTATGTTGTTTGGGTTTGTGTTTTACTTACATAGTAACCTCAGGTGAATACACACACTCACAAAAAAAAAGAAAAAAAAAAAAAAGAAAGAAATAGAAAAAAAGAAAGAAAGAAAGAAAAAGAAAAATCTATATCCCAATTGTGCATTAGTCACAAAAGACATACACATTCCTTTATACACAAACAAGAGAAACAACCACAGTGTATAGCATGTCAAACACTCTACACTGTTAAACATTTTCTCAGAGAATGCAAAGATTTAGCTCTCGTTAGACAATTATTTTTTTTCTCAACGCAAACAATATGACATGCATGACATTTTGTCCTTCTTGAGAGAAATAAAATTATACTAAAAATGATAAATGTAAACCTGGTCAATAACATAAATCAATCATTAAAAACCTATCCCATTAATTATTAATATCATTAAAACAAAATCTTAAAAAATAGATAAATCAAATGTGGAGTAGCTGGATCACCCCCCCACAAAATAGAATAGTCTAAAACTATTTAAACATTCTGTTAATCATGAGAACAGTCTACTCCCATGGAGTTAGGTTCTATGAAGGCTCCCAATTACAACAAGAAGGTTCCTGAGGTCGAAGAGAAGGTTTCCAAGTCCGACAAGAGATAACTGAAGAAGGCCACCTATTGTATTAAACAGGCTTATTGGGGTTTAACTTTGGTGGTCTCGTGGGAACCAGTGCTTTTGATGTGATTTCATTGTAAGCAAAATGATTTATATTTGATAAGAATACTTAATGCCTTTTAACTGTAAGTTATTTGTATTTAGAATAGTTACCTGAAGTTATAACTGTTTACTAAAGAATAATTTTTAGTTACCTGAAACCATATCATCATCTTCATCAGGTCATGCTGAGAGCACAAATTTCAATGACTCTCCCTCACTTACCACCTTGCTGGTCATCCCTCTCTGATGTATCCATGTGTAGGTGTCCACAGGAGAACATCAAGCAGTGTCAAAAATGTCATCTTATTTTGATGGTTTTAAGGTAAGTGGTTATACAGAGGGTATATCAGTAGAAATGTTGTGTAGATAAAAATAAAGATGAAGATGAATAATCTAAATAATACAAATTATCAAGCCTTATCTGAAAAATTCAGAGAAATACTATTTAAACAGCAATCTCTCTATAGAGAGCAACTTAATGATTAACTGTTTATTGCAACACACGGTGTACCATATTATTCTCCGGAATAAACTAACTTGTTACTTTCTACATGTGTGTTAATCTTACTTATTTCATGACACATCATAAACTCTAAGACAACTAAACAAAAATTTAAATGTAAACATACAATGTACATGATTCCCTAACCTCAAGGCATAAAATAACCTGCAATAGGTTGACATGCTTTTAAAATTAATCAACCAATCGAGAGAAAAAAATGTACAAATATACGTACAAATGAATTTAAATGAAGAATTTCTCAAATAAATCTTTGTAACTTATAAGCTACTGCATACATAGGGTGTCCCATCATGGTGTAATGGTTAGCAAGCTAGTCTCACAGAGCTATTAATACTGAATAGCAAGTTTTATCCTCACTGGATGCCCCATACTTTGTGTCACAACTTACCGATGGTGAATGGGTTGGGTATATATTTACAGCATATGTGCGACATGTATGCATTTATCCAACCATGGTAAGAATGCAACACACAATCAATTTTTAAGCAAAATACAGCTGGTTGCTGGGTTATTCTATGCTGACGACCCTAACGAGGTGTCTTGAGAATAAGCTAGATCGGAGCTGTACAAGAATGCTGCATGCGGTCTTGAACAAGTCGTGGAAACAGCATCCCCACAAGGAAGCAGCTGTACAGCCACCTGCCCGCTATCTCACAAATCATTAGAGTGAGACAGACAAGGTATGCTGGACACTGCTGGAGGAGCAAAGATGAACTGATAAGCAATGTTCTCCAACACATTGACCAACTCTGTGAGGATACTGGATGCTGTGCAGAGGACCTCCCAGGGACAATGAATGAGAAAGAAGGTTGGCAAGAGATTGTCATGGATATCCATGATGATAATGCTGAAGACATTTTGTTTGATTCATTCTTGATGGGTATTCAACATTTTTCTTCTAAACCCATTTTTTAAACCTATTCTTTACACTCTTCTTTTTCTATTTAACCTATAGATGAGACCCTACCAGGTACTACCACTCTGAAGTACAGCTGGGTGAAATTCAATTTCCACTCTCTTAGACCAGTTGTCATACAAAGGCTAAAGAGTTAAATTTGATCTACTATTTATCCATAATTGGGAGGTAGGTAAAAAATATGGTATCATGCCTGTCCCAATGGCATTAAAGTGAAATGGAAACAACCTCATCCAGGATTCTAATTTCATTCGAGTCCATTTCCTATGATGATTACTTTCATGTGATATCTATACCTCTTAGTGATAAATATATATATATATATATATATATATATATATATATATATATATTATGTGTGTGTGTGTGTGTGTGTGTGTGTGTGAAAAGTGTTTCTGTAAATGTATATAGTATTTCAATCATTAATCTATTTATTAGATACCTCATTTAAATGCCGTGTGGGTGTTGGTATGTAGATCATATAGACAGTAAAAATACTGGATAGATTGAGATGAAATTTAGTATATAATTTTTTTCTTTTTTCTGGCAGTTTGATAGGCGTATGTTCTAAACAGTTTATTGAAAAGATTTTAAAATATTTGTCTGATTTCTTTTTTTAGAAGCAAAGACAAATACATAAGCAATCTTCTCAACTAAACTCATACACAGGGACACAGAAGTGTTGGCCAACCAGCAAAAACTTACATAATAATCAAATAATCAAAGTTCCAATTACCGTCGAATTGGGAAGACATGGCAACAAACGGTTGTAACCCAATACAAACCCGAATAGTCGCAAAGTCTACTGCAGAATGACAGGGCATTTATAAAACTATACAATATCATTCAAATCAAGCAGCCAATCAGAACTCAAGGAATGGAATCACCCAAATTCATGAATGGATCATTCTTGATTTCTATATATACCAACTGTCTTGGACACTGCTTGAGGGGTACTTAGTTAGCTGCTGTTATTCAAATCAACAGTAGACTAACTGACTTCAATAGATCATCTGTGCAGACAATAGATACTGTCTAGATGACTTACAGGAGCGATTACCAATAGGGATGGATGGGAAGAGAGAGAGTGTGTCAAGGGAATCTGTGCTGTTGGCATGCCTTGATGATAATGATAATGAAGATTGTTACAGTAATTTACCATGCACACATGAACTCTTCCACCTATAAACAGCAGAAGGTACAGCTCTTAAGCAAGAGTCAATATTCCAGCGGTATGCTCAGACAGTTGATAAACTGCCTCACAAGTAACCTTCTCATTTGTATATGTTTGTACTATTGTTCTTTGTTAATATATTTAACTCATTTCCTCTCTTGTGTCTTTATTCTGGTCCCTAACCAGGTCACAACAAAGATGATGACCAAAACATTTTTGTATAAGTTTGAGAACCGATAATCAAGAACAAAATCATAAGTAATGTTTTATAGACTCCTAAACACATGGACAAATCAGTGTTGACTGACCAGCAAAAACTTACTGTATGGACACTGGATGCCGTCTAGATGATTTACCAGGAGCAACAACCAATAGACACAGATGGAGAGAGAGTCAAAAGCTGGTTGGTTGGTTGGATTTTATAGCATGTCAACCCTTATTGGGTTATTTTATGCTGAAGATGTTTTGTTCATTCTTTTTGGTATTCAAATTATTCCCCCCCCCCAACTTAATTTTTTTTTCTAACTCATTTTTTTTATATTTATCTAATAGATGGAACCCTAACAGGTATTACCATTCCAGATCAGAGTGGACCTGGGAATAATAGCAATCAAATGGTACTTCACACTCCCCAGAGCTCCAGAATTGGTTTGTTGGTTGATTGGGTTTTATGGCATGTCAACCCATTGGGTTATTTTATGCCGAAGATGTTTTTTTAAAAATTTGTTCTTGATGAGTACTCAATTTGTTTTAAACACATTTTTTCTATTTAACCCATAGATGGGACCCTAACAGCTACTACCACTCCAGATCAGAGTGGACTTGGGAGCAATGGTGATAAAGGGGTGCTCCACTTTCTCCAGACTTCCAGAACTCGAACCTCACCATCAGATAAAGTTTAATGTCATACTCAGGACAGGAAAACCCTCAGCCACTGCTTTCTAGTATATATATGATAAAAAGTGTTGGGGCTTGCCATAAGGGCAATAGGGTTTGGACAATCACATAGAGAGTCCAGAATTGGAACTTCATTATTAGATGCAGTTTAATGAGTGTCAAAGGAATCTGTGCTGTTGGCATATGATGATGATGATCAAAAATTTTGTGTACAGTTAGAGAACCTATAAACTGACTTCAGCAGAGGAAATAAATGCTTTAGAAATCCCAAGTGTACACACAGCTGGTGAAGTGGTTAATTATTTAAAAAGGACTTGTAAATTGATCATGTTGATAGGCATAATTTTAATCAAACTAAAAATCATCAAACCAATTTAGAATTATTTTTTGTATAAACGCTTGAAAAAAAAAAAACAAAACAAAAAAAAAACAGATGCATTTTATTCCACATGATCTTTCATATGAATTTAAAGCTGTTCATCAACTAAGAAAATCAAGTTTCTATGAAGCAAAAAAATTAATGCAAAATTATCCTGTAGCATGTGGAACTCATATTAATCATACTCACTTGAAAAGTGTGTTTAGCAGGCAATAAACTTAAACTCAAGTAACATCCTATTTATAGAATTTACTATTAATTGTGAATAAGAAGTATTCACTAATTAAGATTATATTTATCTCCCTTTAGAAATAAAGAAAGGGTGAGCACGATCAAAGACACCAGACTATTATTAATGACCAATTCATTGATTGATTTTAATGGCTTATCACCCCATCTAGGGTTATCTCATTATCTAGAGGGTAGGGAATCACATTCATTGCACCATCATGTTTACATTTTTTATGTAGTTGTTTAAATTCTTTTTGGTACAGACTAAATATATTTTTTCAATATTTCTGTCTATTTTTTTTTTCTTGATTCAAACGCACAAATAAAAAATATCTGCAATGTCAGCAGCCTAATGATGAAAAAGGGTTTTTATTTTGCACAGCAGATATTTTAATTTTCTATAAGAATTGTCATACATGCCAAGGCAGTGGATAGTCATCATACATTTATTGTACAAAATTGAACTAATAACAATGTCAGGCTATGGACTTATTACTATAATATATATATATATATATATATATATAGTACACATATACATACACATATATATCACACACATATATACACAGACATAGACATACACACACATATGTATAGACATACGTGCAATACACACCACATACATATGCATATACGCGCGCGCTCACACAGACATATGCATACATCACACCAGACATACATACACGCATATATAAACATACACATGCGCTCACATATACATACACTCATACACATATATAGACATATACATACACTCATATATACATATAGACTATACACACACACATTCATATACATATCTATACAAACACTCATATACATATAGACTATACACACACACATATACATATAGACTATACACACACCACATATACATATAGACTATACACACACACATTCATATACATATATACACACACACATCATATACATATCTATACAAACACACATTCATATAGACTCATATACATATCTATACAAACACTCATATACATATAGACTATACACACACACATTCATATACATATCTATACAAACACTCATATACATATAGACTATACAATATACATATCTATACATCATTCATATACATATCTATACAAACACTCATATACATATCTCATATATACATCACATATACATATACATATATACATATCTATACAAACACTCATATACATATGACTATACACACACACACACATTCATATATATACATATCTATACAAACACTCATATACATATAGACTATACACACACACACATTCATATACATATACAAACACATATACATATACATATACATATACACACACACTTCATACAAATCTATACAAACACTCATATATATATACATTCACATACATACACACATATACATACACACACACACATTCACATACATATCTATACAAACACTCATATACATACACATATCTATCTATATAAATATATACATATTTATATACATACACAAATATATACATACACACACACACACACATGCATGCATGCATATAGCCTATTTAAGTATTTACTGTCTCATTTAGCATTTATTTGTACGCTCTTCTCTTGGGTAGACACTCCATTGTGTCCATGCAAGGTTTCTCGTTGCGATAACACCAAGCTTTGAATTTATAAAATAAATAAATAAATACATTTTTTACACAAAAAAAAAACTTTTTTTTAAAATGGGGGGGGGGAGGAAACTCCAAATAATTTTATTCAAAGGCTGCATTTATAAATTTAACATCAGGAACCTAAAAATGGGTGTAATGGAAAAATACAAAAAATCTTTTTTAAATGCTGGAAAATGTGATTATCAGTTTTGCAATTGTGTAGGATGGGATACACGCACGCACACCCATAAACGCATCAATATAATTCTGCGTTTTCTATACGAACATGTTTGAATGCCTAAGATGTGCATGTGCTATTCCATCTCATTAGCCTTTTATTCAGTCTACTTCAGGTTTCAGGCTTTTCCTCAAAATCTATAAGATTTGGGGAGTAATGGGCCTTATTAAGGCACACTGGCCCATGATATGTTGGCAGGAGGCAGTAGGAGGGTTTGAATTTAGTTGTTCTTCTCCTAGACCAGTTGCTATACCAAGGCAAGTAAGCCCAGTCTGCATTGAAATTTACTAGAGAGAGAGGGAGAGAGAGAGATATTCTTGCCCTTTTCAAGTGAATGCAAACAATCCCATTTGGAATTTTAACTTTGCACACCATTTACATTTTCCATGCTTATATATATATATATATATATAGTTAGTCTTTTTGTTAGTATTAAAAATTGAAAATAAAGTGCTCGATTACAGGTGTAAGAGCTGTATTTATCTATTCATTATAGTGTACAATATATCTAATTAAAGTAAACAGGTGCATTGTCTTAATGAAAAGTGGCTAACATACTGCTTAGAACCCAATGGTAACAATTGCACCCTAAATGTATTGTACACTGTAATAAATAAATATATATACACGTACACACACATGGGTAATTGAAGAAAGTAAACATCTGAATGTCATCTAATATGAAGACTTTCAATCTTATTCTATTCCTTTGAGCTTAAAGCTTCTTTTTTTGTTATTTAAAAAAATAAATAAATAAAAAACAGTTTGCTTGAAACACCAACAATAAGAACAGGGAGAGTTGAACACTGAACTACATTGAGTGAACAGTGTGAAGTAGAGATAGGGTTTGAGCAAAGAAAGAAATAAAGAAGAAAAAATATACAGCTATTACTACTACTACTACTTTTTATTATCATGTTGTTGCTATTGCTGTAGAGAGGTTTCTACTTTAAATAGATCAAATCCTTAACATTTTAAAGAAAATGAATTTCTAGAGAACAAAAATATCAAGAGATTGATTCGACTACTCCAAGATGTTTGGGCTTAACTGAGTCAAAGGTTTAGAAATATTTGGATAGAGCTGCCTCACAAGTGCAAGCACCCCCCACCCTGGAAGAAGAGAATGGGGGGGGGGAAAATAAAAAAACCTAAACCTAAGCAAAAGCAAAAACAAAAATGAAAAAGAAACCCCTTTAAAAACATTAATAGTTTATTTTAGCTGCAGGAAACATACAAAAAATTTTTTTTTTAAATTAAAAAAAAAAAAAAAAATCAAATTTTCTTAAAAAAAAAAAAAAAACACAGAGAGAGAGAGAGAGAGAGAGAGAGAGAGAGAGAGAGAGAGAGAGAGAGAGAGAGAGAAGAGAGAGAGATAATACAGTACTATATTTGCCTCCCCCCTCTCTCCTAATATTCAATGTATGACACTAACTGCACTTGATGGTATTACTCCCAAATCCACTCTGACCTGGAGTGGTAGAAACTGTTAGGGTCCTGTCTAAGGTAGATATGTTAGCAAATTTATGTGGAGAGAGGAATTTTTTTTAAAAGTTAAATTTTGGCCATACCTATTCTACAACAATGAGGAGCAACAGAGATTGGAATTAATACAAAATGGTAAAATAAACTCATATTCCCTTTTGCCTCAAAGAAACCTGGCTAAACACACCAGCTGCTCAAATAAATGAGCTATGTAAAAGCTATAGGTTGACATAAGCCCAAATCAAACCTATAAACTTGTTCCTTATGTTGTTTGTCAATATCTCTTGGCTTTATATTTTTTTAAACATACTATTAGTTTTTAATAGCATCAAAATACCTATTCTACAACAATGAGGAACATCCAAGATTGGAATTAATACAAGATAAGCTCTTAGTAAAACTAAATTCTTATTCCCTTTTGCCTCAAAGAAACACACCAGCTGATAAAAAAAATGAGCTATGAAAAGCTATTGGTTCACATAAGCCCAAATCAAATCTATAAACTTGTCCTAGTGTTGTTTCTCAATATACCTTGGCTTTATATTTGCTATTGTTTTTTTACACTATTAGTTTTTAATAGCATCTAAAGTGTTATTCTCACACTCACAACATCATAGCCCAAAAGCAATAGTATGTTTACATACCTGATCACGTGTTCAGTTGGAAAGTCTTGATGAAAGAGTCACAAATTTTGGATGACCTACAATAAGAAAAAATAAAAAGATATATAATTTCTGCAATTTTCAAGCATAAATTTCAAACACACAAAAAAATATAATGTAAAAAATAAAAATAAAAAATAAATTTTTTTTTTTTAAATTGCTTAAAAGCCGCAGCTAATTTTCAAGCTTTATCCAATTATAACATTCGTATTATATTTTCAAACTAGTGGGAACCAAGAATATGCCAAACTATGATAAATTTGACTATTATATTTAATATAATATTTATTAAAGAGCTATTGCAAAATAGTTCAATGGGTAAAAAGTATAATCATTTCTGGCAAAATTCTTTTTCTCTTCTTTTCCCTTATTTTTTCTAACTTTCTTTTTCTTTATTTTCTGATTTTTTTTTTTTGATTTCATTGAAACAGACAATAAGTGCTATTGCTTCCTATCCCTCACCTTTATTTCTTTAATTCTATTTATATTTGTTCCTTCTTCCCTGACGTGTAGCATATTTTCCATCACAATTACAAGAATATGGTCCACTGTTTATCTAAGGTGATGACAGGGCATAAACATTTGAACATATACATTCATATCTTATGAATCAAAACAAAATGATACATTATTCATTTGAGGTGATGACAGGGCATGACACACGTAGGTTGGTACTAGTGTATTAATATATAGATAAACAAATAAATAATGAAAGAGTACTTGATAATTAGCACTCAAAAATATCTCCATTGAGAAAATATAATGATCAGGGTGAGCGCAAATACAGTTCCCACATTTTGCTTTATTAAGTGAATGCATTTTAATGCTCTTGCAGAAAAAAAAAATTGCTACAATGTACCGTTTTTGTAGGCTTTTTAGCTTAATATTAGGGGTTCACACTATATGCAACATACAAACTTGGCCTAGCCCAACAATTTACGAACACAAAGTTTTATAAATAGAAGCATCAATATCATCAGGGACAGCTGTTAACTGTGAAATGCAAATTAGAACCCTTCACTCTTTCCTAAATAGAAGCATCAATATCATTAGGGACTGCTATTATCTATGAAATGCAAATTAGAACCCTTCACTCTTTCCTAAATAGAAGCATCATATCATTAGGGACAACTTAACTATGGAATGTGAATTAGAAACATCACTATCATCAGGGACAGCTATGAAATCCTAATTAGAAACCTTTGCTCTTTCCTAAATAGAAGCATCAATATAATCAGGGACTGCTATTAACTATGACATGCTATTAACTATCTAATTAGAATCCTTCACTCTTTTCTAATAGAAGCATCAATATCATCAGGGACAGCTTTTTAATTTTAAATAAAAACATCAATATCATCATGGATTGCTGTACAACGTCAGAAACTCTTCCTCTGAATTTTTGAGATGAGGCTTGATTATTTGGATTATTCGGACTATCATCCTCATCTTTATTGTTATCTGCACAATTTTCGGTCGATGTGCACTCAGAAACTCATCAGGTTCATCTGGTTATTGATATGATTATTAAAACAAACAAAAACAACAACTAACAATGGTTTTATTTTTTCAATATAGTGAGAGACAAAGTACACCATATGGTAACATATTTCATCTAATTCCCAATGATACACTGAAAGCTGAAATTCATTTAATATTTAAAACGATTAATACGATTAGTAATATATAGCATCTTAAAACCTTAACGACTATTAAACTTTACAAATGATAGCAAAGAGAAAAAGAGTAAGAACAGATTTGAAATAATCACACAGTTTCTTGCTGCCTAAGCAATATAAAGAGGATAATAATTGATAGAACTAATGCACAGAGACAAAACAACTGGCTTATTGATGGATGGAACTCAGTTTGTAAGCTCCAAGGTTCAAGCGAAATATGATCAGTGGCAACAGGGAAGACGAGTGGCTCTAGGTAAGGAAAAAGAGAAGTTGAACGCTTACTGCTCAGTGCCTATAGCAGGGAACCTGATGTGCATTGGTTAAGTGTGTATACGACTGCACAAGGAATGGCCGGACAATACAACATGCAGAGGGTTGCGGGTGGGGGGTGATATTACAGTGTACGGTGTTTATACAAATCAATAGTGAACCTTCAAATAAGCGTGAGGCTTGCTGAAGTAAGTTGTGGGTAACTATGGCAACAAGGAAGCAAGCTGACATTACACAAGTGGAATATTTCATTCAGAGATGGAAACAGGTTGCAAACAAGATGATAAAAAAGAACAGGGAGGAAAGAAAAGGAGAGAAATAGAAGATTGAGTGAGTGAATGAAAGTGTAAAGGAGAAATGAATGAGAGAGAGGAGAGCAAGAAAAAGGAACAGAGAGGAGAGAGGAGAGCAAGAAAAGGAACGAGAGAGAGAGAGGAGAGCAAGAAAAGGAACAAGAGAGAGAGAGAGGAGAGCAAGAAAAAGGAACGAGAGAGAGAGAGAGAGAGGAGAGCAAGAAAAAGGAACGAGAGAGAGAGAGAGAGAGAGAGAGAGAGAGAGAGAGACAAGAAAAGGAACGAGAGAGAGAGAGAGAGGAGAGCAAGAAAAGGAACGAGAGAGAGAGAGAGAGAGGAGAGCAAGAAAGGAACGGAGAGAGAGAGAGAGGAGAGCAGAAAAAGGAACGAGAGAGAGAGAGAGGAGAGCAAGAAAAAGGAACGAGAGAGAAGAGAGGAGAGTAAGAAAAAGGAGAGGAATGAAAAAGGAGCGAGAAAGAGGAGAGGAATGAAAAGGAGCGAGAAAGAGAGAGGAATGAAAAGAGGAGAAGGAATGAAAAAGAGGAGAGGAAGAAAAGAAGGAGAGAATGAAAAGAGGAGAGGAATGAAAAAAAGAGGGAGAGGAATGAAAAAGAGGAGAGCAAGGAAAAAGAGGAGAGCAAGGAAAAAGAGGAGAGCAAGGAAAAGAGGGAGCAAGGAAAAGGAGAGGAATGAAAAAGAGGAGAGCAAAGAAAAGGAATGAAAAAGAGAAGGAGAGAGAGAGAGAGAAGAGGTAAGAAGAGTAGAAATTACAGAAGAAAGATAGACTACTATAAAAGAGACAAGAGGAAAAAATGAGGTAAGACAAGAAGAATATCAAGGAAGGTGGTAGATAGGATAGAAATAGATCCAGTTGGGAGGCAAGAAAGAATAAAAAAAAAAAAAAAAAAACAAAAAAAAAACAAAGAGGAAGGAAGAAAAATTGAATTGATGCACTAATAAGTAGTTGAGGAGTGGTAAGAGTAGATGAAACATGACAACAGAAGGAGGTAGGATTTTGCAAGAGAAAATATGTTATCCAATACAAGAATAAGATGTAAGATATAGATAAGAACAAAAAGTGAAGAGAAAAAGAATAAGGACCATCATAGAAAAAGATGATGAGTGACAGTATTAATGGGAAAGAAATAGGAAGATACACATGTTCAGGGTTAAGGAAACTTATGAGGAGTTTACATACACAAGGAGACTCTTCAAGTAAATTCCTATAAGCAGTTATTCTATTCATCAATAATGAACATGATTTTTGTTTTTATTTCTTATCAGCCACTCCTCTAGCCTTTATCTTTGCATACTAAAATCTTTTAAAGGACAGTGATGAGTGTATTTACCCAACCCCTCTGCCATGAGAATGATGTGACACAAGGTAAGTTTTTAAGCATAATACAGCTGGTTTGAATTCAGAGTTTTCCTTCTCCTAGACTGGCTGGCTAACCAAGACTAAAGAACCCAGTCTGTCCTATTATTTACCTATAGCGGCAGATAGAGGGACAGTGCTTAAGATTAAATAAAAAATTTTTGGTGTGTACATGTATTTACCTAATTTACCTAACCCTTCTACTAAAGGCAAGATCAGACACAAGGCAAATTTTTAAGCGGAATAAGGTTGGTTTGAATTCAGAGCTTTCTTTCTTGGATTGGTTGCCTAACCAAAACTAAAGAACTTAGTCTGCCCTATTATTTACCCATAGTGTGTGTATATACTTATCCAGTGCCTCCACTATAAGAATAAGGTGACACAAGATAATTTTTCAGTGGAGAATAATGGTTTGAAATAAGAGTTTTCCTTCTGTTTAGTAAAAATATACAAACTCCAACATCAGTTGAATTTACACTTCATAGGGCCCTAGTTTAGTCTGTAGAGCTATACAGTGCACACTCTTTATAGATTATTTAAAAAATCATGGCTTTTATATTTATTTATAGTCGGTAATAACTTAATTACATAAAGAGGAGTTGGAGTCGGATGTGCCAAAAATAGTGAAGTCAGAGGTTTTGAATTCGGACTCCACAACCCTAGTTACTATCATAGGAAATGGAATTTGTGACCCAAGTTCAAATCATGGACAAGGCTGTTTATGCTTTACCTGAGCTAAAGTCTCTGAAGAAAGGCATGAATCCATTTCTTCTCCCCTGAGATTTGGGTAAATAGTAAGGCAGACTGGGTTCTTTAACACCAATTGGTCATGGAGGAGGAAAGCTCTGAATTCAAGCCAGACGGATTCGGCTTAAAAATTGACTTGTTGCATCTAGTCTGTGGTGGATCAACTGGATCAATACATACTGCTTCAGAGATGCTGATAGGTACGCATCCTGCATCCATGATGCACAAAAATCTAAATGGATGCAGTAAAATTATATCCATGTGTCCCAGTGGTTTTTTCTTTCCTTTCTAACTGTAAATACATTTCAATAATTTTTTAGAAATGAATTACACAGGATAAGTTATAAGGTAAGAGTTAGACAGCTTTAGTAGGGACCCATAGATTTTCCAGGGGACTCATTCAAAGCAAATATGTGCATTCCAGGACGCAATAAACCAAAAAGCTATCAGCATCACTGCTGCTTAATCACATTATATTATAGTCATTCTTTAACAATTTCAACTTTATTATTATTATTATTATTATTATTATTAGGGCGAGTCAAAAGTTTTGCAATATTTTGCTAATGTGGAGCACAATTTGGCATTTTTGCTGAGGTCATAAATGTGATGAACCATACTAGACTGTGAGATGTCAAGCTTGCCTGATAATCCCTGAATGCCACTCACTGGATTTGCCTCAATGGCTAGGAACATGGCAAGGAAACCAAAGTTTTAGGACAACCTGACGTTGCCAGATTGTCAGGGTTTTGCAACCTGAGTGAAATTTCTGACACTGTACTGTGACCAACTTCACTTCACCTTTTGCACAAGGTTTTTGGTAGCTTCTGCAGCATTACGGCCAAACTCAAACTTTCTTTTCAAGTGTAAGTAAGTAAAAGTCGACGGGGCGGCCTAAAGTCGGTATCAGCCAGTCAGCGAGGGAGTCTATCCCCTTTTCAATAGTGCTAGACCAAGGAGATTGTTTTAGCATCTGAGGTGGAGCGCCACACCTACCATCAGCTCCTTTACCACACAGATCCCTGTGCTACTCATACACTGAGTTGGCGAGGACCGGTATCGAACTAGGAACCTTGTGTAAGTTTCCAAATTATACTAAATTACATTGCACGTTCATCAGTGCGGCTTTCAAATCACACACAGTGGAGCAATGCACAATGTGTTAGTGCACTAACTATCACAATACTACCAATTACAGTGAGTACCCGCCACAGCTTCAGTCAATATATACATGTTGCAAATTAGCATATACCAAAATATTGCAAAACTTTTGCAAAAAAACATGATGAATCTGACCATCTACATAACCCTAAACAGTAATAAAAACCATTACACAAAGCAGATCTCCTATATGTCAAGTATGTCGAACTTTGGCATGAATTTGTGGAATTGTGTGTACATCTAGATCACCTACCCACCCTCAGTTGAGCAGAGAAGTTTTTGACATCTCCTTGTATAATATGTACTAATGAACAAAGTGGATCAGCAAAGGAGGAGATTATGTTGAAAAACAAATATTTGTGGTGTAAAATAAATGCCCCCACCCCCACCATTAGGCTGTGGACTTATCGATGTACCTATGTAAGAAAGCATGTAGAATTGAGATGAAGCAAATGTTCAGGTGGGTGATGGGGGTTGGAGGAAGTAAGTTAGGCTGAGGTAGTCAACTGTCTGATTTAGATACTCTGGAAGAGGAGGGTGTTTGAGCCTCAACACATAAAGGTAGCAAGGGTGAGAAGGGGAGAAGGGAGGAAGAGGGGGAGGGAGAGAGAGAGAGAAAGAAAAAAAAGAGAGAACGGAGGGGGAGCAGATAGTAACAGCAGTAACATCACAACAGAATGATAACACAACCAGCATTCCACTGCGTTCTATTTTTATGTCAGAACATTTTACATTATTATCAACAAAGCTTTTCAGTTGACTTGGACTTTTTTTTTTAAAGAACAAAAAAACAAAAAACAAACCAAACCCCCCCCAAAAAAAAAAACACATTCACTCTCTCTCTCAGAAAATAGTAACAGTCTTTGACAGAAAATGGTAAATAAATTGCTTCTTCTTTTTTTTCAAGAGGCCTTTCTAGACCTCATCTGGCAAAGGTTTGGTAGAATTCATCTGACTAAAACAGGAAATGAATAGAAAACAAGATTGACTTCTGGAATCGAGGTTATAAAAGGTAACTAAAAGAATTAGGGACTATTCAAACGGGAATGCCCATTGAGAGAGGGGAGGGAGAGAGAGAGAGAGAGTACAAACCAAATGAACTTGTGATTAAGTTATAATAGCAGGCATACGTCAGTAGTAGGCATGACTTCTGTCCCATTTAGGAGGAACACTTAGCTCAACAGTTATCGACATAGGAAATGGAAATATATAGCATTAGTGGTGAGTTTAAATATGTTTAGATTGATAAATCACTCAAATTTTATTCATTTGAATAAAAATATTTCTTGACAAAAAACTGAAAATTTTCACAAAACAATATCAACTTCATTAGATTATATAAAGATATAGCCAGTTCACCTATTTTTCAGTTATGTAGATTTAAATCCCCTCTCTCTCATATATATATATATATATATATATATATATAATATGGGTGTTATATTTATAAGTAAACAGTGCTCAATATCATGGATAGAGCATTTATATTGAAATTAAGGTAGCATGGACATGGAGTTAACAGCACCTGGTTACTGACAGTTTCTCGCCTATGCGATTTTCAGACAAACTTGGATTTTCCTTTAAAAATATGTCAATGCATCGAAAGTTTTTTTTTTTACTCAGATTATTGGAACAAAATATGACAACATAGGCTTTACTGACAAAATCTAACAAACTGTTATTGTATGTATCTACCAACACCTCTGCACGAACAGGGTGTGTCACAAAGTCAATTTTTAAGCAGAGTTTAACAGGTTTTAATTCAGAGTTTTCCTTCTCCTAGATTGGTTGCCTAACCAAGGTTGAAAAGCCCATCCTGCCCTACTATTTTCCCATAACACTAGAGCGAGAATAGTTGACTGTATACCTTTTCCAAGAGTATTAGCACTATGTGAAACTCAACCAGCCTTGTCCAGGATTTGAACTTGTCCAATTCCTAGGATAATAACCATTACACAATCTATACCTCCACACTGCTATTGTATATAAAAAATCTATATCAACAAATCCATAGATTGCTTGGTTGTATTGATCTTATGAATGGTTGAACAGTGGGAGCTGAAAATTAGTCTATAAAGGTAACTTGACCTAAGGGTAAACATGGGATAGGTGCTGACCTCTGGGATGACCAGAGGATGTCACAGGTCAAGTTAGGATCAAAACTGCTAATTCTGGCCAAAGGGATAATTAGTTTATGATGGAATACACATATATTTCTCAACCTCTCAATTGGTGGAAGAAAGTGGATCATATTAATTTTGACCTCTTCTCTTATCCATTTATTCATTTTAAGTAAATGTTAATATTCACTCAGTTACATTTAGATTCTGACAACTTGAGCCATACAGCTAGTAAGAGTTTTCATTCTCCTAGATTTGTTGCCTTACCAAAGTTAAAGAGTCCAATCTGTTCTACTATTTACCTATAGCTGTAGTGAGAATACTTGGAGTCATACCTTTTCCAAGTGTATTAGCGCTATTTGAAATCCTAGATTTGTTATCCTAACCAAGGTTAAAGTCTCTCTGAATAATGTTTGAGATGAGGCTTGAAGATTAGTATTATCTGCGTTATTCGGACTATTGTCCCCATCTTCATTGTTATTTGTACAACGTTTTGGCCGATATACCCTCCGGCTCCCGAATACGACAAGAAATTCCCGAGTTCGAAAAGAAGGTTCCTGAGTCCGACAAGAAATACCTGAAGAAGGCCGGAGGGTATATCGGCCGAAACGTTGTACAAATAACAATGAAGATGGGGACAATAGTCCGAATAACGCAGATAATACCAAGGTTAAAGAGTCCAGTCTGCTCTACTATTTACCTATAGCTATAGAGAGAATAGTCATACCTTTTCCAAGCTATGTGAAATGCAAACAGCTATGTCCGGTATTTTTTTCACTGTACCTATTTTCTATCAGGAAAACTATCAAGAGGTAGAGCCCCACACCTACGATCAGCTCCTCACTTTACCTACCGCACAGATCCCTGTGTGACTCATATGTTGAGTTAGCGAGGGCCGGTATTGAACCTGGAACCTTGCGATTCCTAGGCAAGTGCTCTACCGACTGAGCTAAACCGGCCATTATCTTTCTAATTTAAAATGGTTAATTTCAAATGGTCAGCAAATAAAGATTTTGATGAAGCAAAAAAAAAAAAAAAAAAAAAAATGATAGTAACATTTATAAAGATTTTGAAGATAAAATATTTCTCTGTCGCACTATTAGAGGTAAAAAAAAGTGAGAGGCTAAGTTTGTACAAAGCAGATCAAAGAAATAACTTCACAGGTGTAGAGTAGATTCCCATCTTTATAATTTGATGAAGGTCTTCTTTTTTTTTTTTCTGTTGAGGAGATTAACTTGTTAGAAAAATATCTTTTAGTGAATACCAAAAGAAATTTGTTTATTCGGTATAAATTCTCATCCTTTGAGATTTACATTCACGACATTCTCATTAGTATTTCTTCTTTTTTGATCATCTTTAAGTGATGCATTGACACATTAAAAGTCAAACACACATATCCAGAGATGCTGTTAGGTACACGTTCTGCGTCCCTGACGCACAAAAATCAAAAGGACACAGTAAAATCATATCCATGCATCCCAGTGTTTTTCTTTTTTCTTCACTCACCATTTCAAGCTAACTGTAAATACGTTTCAATAGTTTCTTAGAAATAAATTACACAGGATAGGTTACAAGGTTACACGGCTTTAGTTGGACCCATATATTTTCCTGGGGACTCATTCAAAGCAAATATGTGCTTCCCAGGACAGACTAAATTAAAAAGCTATCAGCATCAAAGCATATGTATGGGGAGGAGGGCACTAAAATGTTCCCAACTAAAAAGGGAATGCTCTAGACCAGTGCTTCTCAAACTATCTGATGTGGTGTGGTGGGAAAATATTTTTTTCCAATGTGCCATGGACATATACCATATTTGCAAGTTTGTGTATAGCTTTCATTTCTGATAAAGTCCTAAGTATATATATATATATATATATATATATATATATATATATATGTATGTGTGTGTGTCTTAGCCAGGTCCAGAAGAAAGTGACAGCAACAGAACACTGGCACAGCAACATTTTCAGGGACAGTCTTCACACACGACATCTGTGGTTGGGGCTGATTTTTGAATATTGGACTTCACAGTCACAGAAGGCGCTGTAACCTCAGGGGCAAAAGAAATATATTTCAAATTGGACTGGACATTTATTCTATTTTTCATAAGCATATTCACAGTATTTCCCTAACAAAAATCTCACTAAAATGTGCTGTTTTTGTTGAGTCATGACAACAAAACACAGCCACAAAACAAAAACTAGATAATCATAATATAGATTATAGAGCTAAAAATGACTTCCTGTCAAAAGACATAAAATTGAATTATGGGAAAATTGCTGTCATTTTTTTTTTTTAATGCTCAGTTATTGGCCAATCAAAATATAAATTGATTTGAGCCAAGATTTTGAAGTGGTTATTAAAATAAGTACTGAACATTTAATTAGCATTTTGCAAAAGTTTTAAAAATCAGTGTCCTTTTGGTGTACAGATTTCTTAGTAAGTTCTTACAACACACAGTTTCACATAATCTTATTATAATAGATATTCAGTGTATGTTTGTCTGTAACTGAAACTACATCGCTGCTTACGTCATAATACCCTCACGGTTTGCATAAGTTTATCAATGAGTATTTAATTTATAGTCAAAATCCTTAATACATAGAATAAAACCAGTTTATTACCGAGGTCTATGTGAAAATCTGAAGTAATCTATATCTATCTATACATATATAAAGGGCAGTTTGTATGTATGTATGTATGTCTGGAGGAAACTAAAAAAACAAACAATTAATGACAAAGTAAATATATATATACATATTCACTATCACTATATCTTGGTTTTTTGAGCAAAAATAATGAAGATCTAATTTAAATTCATGAAGACAATTAGAAAATAGAATTTAAATGATAACAGCATGGAATTTATTTTTTTTTTGCATTTAGTATTTTGAATAGGAGACATTAATTATTTTTTTTCACAGTGTCTGGATCAACACAAGGTCATTTTTTACGTAGGGATTCTAATGGGGCTTCTTGTGAAGATCCAACTCGCAATTCAACAATAATGGATCTGCAAGACTACCTTTTTTACTCCACCACCCCTTTACCGAAGCGATGCTGGGTAGCCACTTCTAGTGTTATAGAAAGGGGACTTCTTTACATAGAAAATAGAAAACAGTAAGCCACAAGCTTATCAATGGGGGAGGGGTTGATACAGAAATGTATTACAATAGGAACAAAAAAAAAAAGAATTATAAAAAGGTTGAAAAAAGAATGAATAAGGAAGATAAAAAATGAAAAAAAAAGGGAAGAAAAAAACAGAATATATACAAATAAAGAGATTGAAGAGAAGAAAAGAATGAAAATGGAAGAAAAAAAATAAATGGAGAATAGAATATAAAGAAATAAAGAACGAAGAAGAAAGGAAATGATAGAATAGTTTTGAGAGAAGAAAAGAAAGAGAGAATTGAAAGTAATCGAAACAAAAGAAGGAATGGCTGACATTTGTTTAAAAATTTCATTGTTTTCACACACAAATACTTAGAACACTCCCTGTTGATTGAAGAGAAAAACCAATAATATATATATATATATATATACAGAAATAGGAAAATGGCTGCCATAGATTAAAAGTGAGCCTGATCAGAACAAAATTAAGGATAGAATGTGTGGGGGGTGGAGGTGAGGGTGAAAAAGCCAAATGAAATGGAGGTACCAATGCATGTTTCTAATCTAAATAAAAATGTTCCCTTGAAGACAAATCAATTCCAACGAGGCAGACAAAATAGCAAGAGTAAAATAAATAAACTTTGATTATGCATTTGTTGTATGATGAAGGAGGATGAGAAGGGTTTTTGGAACTGTGTACAGAAACAAAGACAAAAGCAGCAACATTTTTATTATTATCATTATTATTATTATTATTATATATATGATGATGAAATATGCATTATGTATATGGCATCAATAATGACCAAAAAAAAAGGACAAAGAAAAATATCATTACTTCGATAATAGGAAAAGAAAATGAGTAAATTTATATTATTACAGACACACGCACACACATATATATTACATACACACAAATATGCATATATAATATATATTACATACACACAAATATGCATATATAATATATATTACATGCACGTGTATATTACATACACACAAATATGCATGCACACACACACACACATATATATATATATATATATATTACATATATTACACATACTATACACACGCATACATAGTTCTGAAGCACTGGGGAGCGTAGAGTGCCCATTCATTAACATTACTTCCAAGTCGACCAGAGTGGTAGTATCTGTTAGAGTACCATATATGGGTCAAATAGATCTGTTTGAAAATTATTTGTATTAGATAAGAATAGATTATCATATAACCATGTGCAAAAAAATAAAATAAAATAAACAAATTAAATAAAATAGCCTACACAAAAAAAATCTAAAAATTATCATAAAGTCATGCTAATAGTGCGGATTCCCTTGACCCTGTCCATATCAGCCATCGCTCTTGGCAGGTCCTCTACCCAACATCCAGTGTATGCACAGATCTAATATATTAATGAACCCCTCCGCACGAACAGATCTATATATTAATGAACCCCTTCGCACGAGCAGGATGCGACACAAGGTCAATTTTTGCAGAGTTTAACAGGTTTGAATTCAGAGTTTTCCTTCTCCTAGACTGGTTACCTAGCCCTGGTTAAAGAGCCCAGTCTGCCCTGTTATTTACCCATAGCTGGAGGGAGAATTGGATTCGTACCTTTCCCAAGGGTATTAGCATCATGTGAAATGCAAATTAGGTTGGTGAGTCCATTTCCTATGACTCTAACCATTAGACCACGTGCCTCTAGATTTAATGAATCTAAGTTTTTGCTTGTCGGTCAGACTGATGTATCCACAGGAGAACCATAGCTGGAGGAAGAGTAGTTGGATGTATACCTTTCCCTAGTGTATTAGCACTATGTGAAATGCAAAATGTCTCGTCCAGGATTTGAACTCGGGTTGACGAGTCCATTTTCTACGACTCTAACCATTACACGACGGGCCTCCAAAAAACGTTTAATATACTTTGAAGAAACAATAACACCATGACATAGAAGAGTAGAAGAGAGCATAACAACAATTGCCACTGCACTTCCGACTTTTTTTTTTAATAACATTATGCACTCACAAACAGGGTGGTCTTATTAAAAAGAGGAATGCATATAAACATGATATTTTAACCAATGGCCATGTCAAGAATATTACATGGATTAATCTAGTATGAGCCAGTGACATAAGGGGAGGTAACCTTTGATTGAATTCAGATAAGAGCGACAAGGGTTAACAAAGTGCTATTCACTGAAGTATTTAGTCAAGTCATTTAAGATCACTTATCTATTTAAAAAAGTTGACTCAGCCCCTGAATCTATACACTATAAACCTGGAGAAAACAATGAATTTACAGGAATGAATATATATATATATATATATATATATATATACACACACACACACACACACATACATACATACATACATACACATACTGTTATTTTAATTAAATTCACTTTGCTCACATAAGCTATCAAAACATAGAAAATATATGATAATATATGACACATGAAGAAAATTAGGCAAGTGTTTTTATATCCCCAGGAACAAAATGAGTCTGTATGTCGTATTTGTGTAGCAGTGGCATTTCCAGGCTAAATAGAATATCATATTTTATATTTATCTTAGATACTCACATTTGGTTGAGAATTTCTAGAAATAAAAAAAAAAGTTTCTAGAATCAAAGCCCACTTTTGTGTGGGTGAATAAAGAAAGAAATTAATAATAAAAAAAAATTTCATTTTTTTTATAATACTATTAAGAATTGCAGTTTATGTGAGTCTATGAGAAGCATATCTTCAATGTTTTTACATAGAAATCTTGCATATGAATAGGATGTTCTTTCCTCCCTTGGACTAGAAATATATATTTGGTGTTTATTGTCATAGGAAATAGACATGACGACCAGAGTTCAAATCCTAGATGATTGGTTTCTTTGTTTTTACTGGCATATCAACATTCATGGGTTATTTAATGTGAGTAGTAGTGATATTATTTAACCCATAGCCTGGGAAATCCTGAATAAGACTGTTTGCATTTCATGCAGTGCTAATACCCTTGGGAAAGGTATGAATCCAACTAGTCTCCCTCCAGTAATAATGGGTAAGTAGAATGGCTGTGAAGTCGGAGTCGGGAGCAATTAAGGGGGCCACTGGTGTCAGAATTGGTAAAACTATACTGACTCAGACTCCTGTTGAAGTTACACTTCATGTGGCCCTAGATTAATCTGTAAAGTTATACAGTGCACACTCCTTATAGATAGATTATTAAAAATCATGGTTTTATATCTATTATGAATTAATTACATAAAGAGGAGTCAGAGGTGCCTAAAGTTAAGGAGTCAAAGGTTTTGTGTTCCGACTCCACAATTCTGGTAAATAGTAGGGCAGACTGGCCTCTAACCTTCATGTAGCTACTGGTCTAGCAAAAGGAAAACTAAATTCAAACCTTTTAAACTCTGCTCAAGAACTGACCTTGTGTCGCATCCTGCTCATGCGTAGAGGTTGGATAAATACATATATTTGGTGTTTATACAAGGAAGGTATATTAAGAGGCTTTTAAAGTTCTAGCATGCATATCTGTCTCCTTGCTCTTCTCTCTTTTCACCATTTCTGTGTATATTTCTGATGGGGAATGTGTCTCATATTTATACAAGAAATCTTCTGGTATACAGAGTGCAATTTAAGTTTTCTCAGATGTATAGACAGACAAGAAGTAAAAAAAAAAAAAAAAAAAAAAAAAAACTAATGGGAACACATGTTGTTTTTGCATGTCTGCCTAAGAAACATGAAAAGCTAAAACTATCTTTGCATATCATCATCATTAGTTGACTATAGACTGGAAAAAAAAGTGTGGGGGGGGTGTAAAGAGGGGGTGGGGGTAAAGAGGAGGAGAGGAAATGTTCACCTGTTTAATTTCATTCAATTTATTTTACATCTCCTTCAGGAAAAAAAAAAAAAAAAAAACACTGATAATCTTCCACGAGAAAACAAACACAAAATGAAAATAGAAGAAATGAATAAATAAACAAATAAAGCATTAAAATAAAAAAGGAAGGAAAAGAAGTATAACGAATATTTCAATAATCAATTGGGCGCATTGAATACGCACAGTGAGAGCCATCTTCCTCATACGCATTAGATAAACTGTCTTGGGTATAAGTATGCATGCGAGACAGGAAGAGAGAAGGGAGGAAGACAGCAAAGTTATTAATGTCCTTTGTGATTGTGTCTGCACACATATATTCATAACAAACACTCACACAGAGGCATACATATTACACATATATAACACACATACATACATATTACACATATATAACATATATATATGTATATATACCACAACACATACAAATATATATAACTCATACAAAACATACATATACCATACACACACACTCTTACAAACACACACACACACACACACACCACACCATACACACACTCATACAAAACACAAACATACACATACACATATACAACATACACACATAACATACACAAAACACATACACACACACATATATATATATATATATATAACACAAACACATAACATACACACACACAAATATATATATATATATATATATATATATATAACATGCATAACACACACACACACATAACATGCATAACACACACACACAAATATATATATATATATATATATAACATGCATAACACACACACACACACACACACACACAATCACACATATATGTAGATATAACTAAGACTTGTATCAGTGTGAAAAGATTAGAATCAGATCAAGTGAGCCAGGAATACCTGAGCTGACAGAAGAGAAATTGCTTTTAAGCTGTGTAGAGCTTCTATTGTAGAGAAGCAAGGAAGACAAACACCAGGGGATTCACAAAACATGCAGCAAAAATAGAATACAATGACGGAATCGGTATGGATAAGTATGCACACGCACATGCATGGGTATATATATTCCATGAATATATCTACAGACATCATATATTACAGCAGAATTTATTGTATGCACAATATCATAAAAATAAAAAAATAAAAATCTCTATGCACATCCATATGTGTATGTTTGTGTATATACATGTACATCAATAAATCTACACACTAACAATTAAAGAAAAAGTATTTATTTTACACAAATATATTTCAATATAAATGTATTGCCAAAGAAGGAGATTATGTTGTGATTATTAATCGCATAGATGGATCATTATGCAGCAAAAAAAAAAAAAAAATCAAATCAAAATTCAACTAATAATTACATATCAGACTTTAAACTTATTAATAAACCCTTGTATATTAAAGAGGATAGACAGCACAGAAACATCATCATATATATATATATATATATATTATATATATATATATATATATATAACAAATGTATGTATTTAATAGTTTAAACACTGCCTCTTAACGGCAGCTGTGAAATGACCAAGAGGTTAATGAATCGGACTGAGGAAAGTCAGTAGAGTCAGAGGTAGTTGCTGTGGTGTCTAGCCACACTGAAGAGACATGAAACGTCGAAACACAGTGTCTGTGGATGATATGAAGTCAACAGTGCCTGGTTATTGACAGTTTCTTGCCTATGCAATCTTCAGACTGATTTTCTCTTGTATGTAGAGAATGTGCATAAAAAAAACTATACTTGCCTTGAAAATTGTGTGTGTGTGTATATATATATATATATATACATTTATTTATTTATTTATATACACACATACACAAACATGCATCATTTTTTTTTCAGTTTATTTACACACATACTAACATGCATCAGAAATTACTGAAATAATGAAGTCTTCATTCATTTTTTTTCTCTCATATACAGTATTTCATTTTTCTCCAGATAGTCTCTATTCCCTATACCTTGAAAAAGGGTGAAGTTCACCCGAAATATCAGAATTGATCAAACCAGGGACAGAACAACAATGGAATATTAAAATTCTGTTTTTTGTTTTTGTTCTTTTTTTCCAATGCTTCAAAAAAAAAAAAACAAGTTTCACAAGAACAAAGTTTATACATAACATACATATTTGTATATATTCATATGTATATATCCATTTTCTCATATACATATAGAATGTAAATAAAGACCTATACCTGCCTTGAAGAGTGTGTGTATGTGTGTATATGTATATATATATGAGTTTATATTCTAATCAATTGTTCAAATCCCAATTATGTCATAAACAATATAAGATTGCACAACTAATAATAGAGCTATCATAAAACTGATGATGATTGTCTCCCAGTAAAAAAATAGACAAAGCATCATCACCTCAGACATAAGTGAAACTGACATTTTTATCATCACATCATCTTTTTTTGTCTGAGACTAATAAAATAGTCTTTTCCAGGGTGCAGGTATTGATCCTAAGGTTTCCCTTTGATCTAAAACTGTTTCAAATATCAATAAGTAGCTATCAATATATTCTGATGAAATATTTCAGTAACAATCAGCCGATTATATTTGTCTCTATTCATATTTCATTTGCCCCACCCACGGGTTTTTTTAATTTTAGACACAAGAATGCAATTTTCAAGGCTACCAAGTGCAAACCATGATATTTTATGATACTATTTTTGATTCATCTAGGGCCGGTTTAGCTCAGTCGGTAGTGTGTCCGGCTGGGAACCTCGAGGTTCCTGGTTTGATTCCAGCACTTGCCAACTCAGCGTATGAGTAGCACATGGATATGTGCGGTAAAGTGAGGAGCTGATGGTAGGAGTAGAGTTCTGCCTCATATGCCAAACAATGTCCTTGGTCTAGCGCTAGTGAAAAAGGGATAGACTCCCTCACTGTCTTGCTGATACCGATTTTAGGCCACCCCAATGACTTTACTTTTTACTTTTATTTTCGATTCAAAAACAAAACTGATAGCTAATAAATTATTACTCATCAAATTTTAAAGATTTTGAAAACATAGTAGAACTAGTGGGTTGGCTCAGTCGGTAGAGCATCTGACTAGGAACCATAAGGACCCAGGTTCGGTACTCACCAACTCAGCGTATGAGTAGCACAGGGATCTGTGCGGTAAAGTGAGGAGCTGATGGTAGGTGTGGCACTCTGCTCAGATGCCAAAACGATCTCCTTGGTCTAGCGCTAGTGAAAAAGAGGATAGACTCCCTCGCTGTGTGGCTGATACTGACTTTAGGCTTTACTAGTATGATATGACTTTACTTTACTAGTATGTTTGCCAAAGTGTATGTTCTCTTCTTATTGTTAAATAGGGGATGTTTAATTTTAATTAAATTTATTTAACACTTCATTTTTCATTAGATTGTAACAATTATCATGTTTGTGTGCCTTTTGAAAAAAAATTTTTTTTTGTCAAAATCAGCATATTTCTGTTTATTGATTAAAACAGTGAAGGTGGAAGGAAATAAGCAAGATTTTCAGTATATTATTCATTTCTACATTAAGAAATATTTCATATATATTTTGTAGGAAATGGACATGACGAGATGAGTTCAAATCCTGGATGAGGCTATTTCTCTGAATGTTTGAGATGAGGCTTGATGATTAGTATTATCTGCGTTATTCAGACTATTGTCCTCATCTTCATTGTTATCTGTACAACGTTTTGGCCAATATGCCCTTCGGCCTTCTTCAGGTATTTCTTGTCGGACTCGGGAACCTTCTTATCGTAGCCGGGAGCCATCACAGAACTTTGAACCTAACCCTTTATTCAGTCCACGGGGGTATCCTTTTCTCATTCAAAGTTCCGTGATGGCTCCCAATTACGACAAGAAGGTTCCCAACCACGACTAAATAACGGGTTAGGTTCAAAGTTCTGTGATGGCTCCCGAATACGACAAGAAAGTTCCCGAGTTCGAAAAGAAGGTTCCCGAGTCCGACAAGAAATACCTGAAGAAGGGCATATCGGACGAAACGTTGTACAAATAACAATGAAGATGAGGACAATAGTCAGAATAATGCAGATAATACTGGATGAGGCTGTTTGCATTTCACATAGCACTAATACCCTTGGAAAAGGTATGAATCCAACTATTCTCCCTCCAACTATGGGTAAATAGTAGGGTAGACTGGGGTCTTTAACCTTGGTTAGTCAACCAGTCTAGGAGAAGGAAAACTCTGAATTCAAACCTGTTAAACTCCGCTTAAGAAAATTGACCTTGTGTCACACCCTGCTTGTGTGGAGGGATTGGCAGATATATATATATTTATCAAGAAAGGTGAAAACTCTGAATCAAAATCTGCTAAACTCTGCTTAAGAAATTGACCTTAGTACCTACATCCTGAAGAGTTGAGTAAATACATGTAGAGAAAATAGTCTGGATGTCCAAATACGTAAACAGTGGATTGTGAAGTTTTATGCTGGTGCTTTTTCACTGATTGAACAATGATCGACAGTTGGATAGACAAGTTGAAGTTGGATAACAATGAAGAAAAGAGAATAATCAATGTTTCATGACACAGGAAATGGCCAACATCCTCAAAATAGACAAATCAAGAATTGAAAATCATTTGGAACAACTTGAAGGTAACAATCAATGAGATGCGTTTAGAATTAATAATAATAATAAATGTCATTATCTAAAAAGATCAACACTACAAAATGAAGTCATTTTAAGGGGAGTGTAGTCTTAATTTATAAGGTAGTTATTTACTAAGCTTAGCTTAGTTTTAAAACAAGGCCAGAAATATCCTTTGCTCTCAAAGAACAACAACAATATTTTTGATCATAAAAAAAAAAGGTCAGGAAAAAAACATTTAGATAACCAATGCTCTTTACTATTGTGACAATCTTTTATATATTAATACTGGTGTTCCTTAATTTTCTATTCATTATCATCTAGTAATACCTCTAATTAAAAATGAGACCGTCCAATTCGTCCAAGATGAAATGCAAAATTTTTTTTTTTGTCAAAATCAGCATATTTCTGTTTATTTATTAAAACCCTGGAATGAAATAAGCAAGATTTTCAATATTTTATGCATTTCTATATTAAGAAATATTTCATATATATTTTGTAGGAAATCCAACAAAAGAACAACAACTGTATTTTAATCATAAAATAATTAGAATATATTTAATGAATATAAAAGGAAAGGTGAATAACCAACACAGACAATCGATTCAATTAATATTTCGTCTTTATTTGTTCAAAGACAACTTCTTGATTCTGAAGAAATCTTTGAACACATAAAGATGAAATATTAATTGAATTGGTTGTCTGAGTTATTCACCTTTCCTTTTATATTTGTTACATTTTGTTGGATTTTTGGCCAAAACATTTATATGAGAATAAATATAAGGAAATAATCAAAATTATACAAATCATGATTTGTATAATTTTTTATTTCATCTAAAAAAATTAAAATAATTTTTTTTTTTTTTAAATCAGACAATTAAATAAAAATATTATGATGCATTTTTATATTCAGGGTGATTTTTGGTTAGAGGTGGAAAATCTATGACAATTGCCTCCTATGTAGAGAGAGGTTTCTTCTTAGTGAGTACAGAGATGCCGATAGGTATGCGTCCTGTGTCCCTGATGCATAAAAATCTAAAAAGATGCAGTAAAATCATATCTGTGCATCCCAGTATTTTTTATTTTTCTTCCCTCACCATTTCAAGCTAACTGTAAATACATTTTAATAGTTTCTTAGAAATGAATTACACAGGATAGGTTACAAGGTAGGAGTTAGATGGCTTTAGTTGGGACGCATAAATTTTCCTCAGGGACTCATTCAAAGCAAATATGTGCGTCCCAGGATGCACTAAATCAAAAAGCTATCAGCATCACTGTGAGTCTCAGAACTAATGGCAAATTAATGGAATTATCTTGATCCCCAATGAAAATCTAATCCATACAGCTAAAATATCAACAATATTTTGGTAATGGGCTTAATAATACATTTGTATGAAAAGATCATTGGAGATTGAGTGTAATTGGTTACTAAGTCATTATGAATTTAAAAAAATAAAAATAACAAATATTCTACTTTGTTATTAGATCAAGTCTTTAAATAAAAATGTAATAAAGGATTATGTTAATTTATTTATTACATTTTAACATGAAATCTAAAAGAAATCATTTTATGAAGGAAAAAAAAATTGTTTTCTCAATTTCAAACTGAAAACTAATGCTAATGGGAAAATTTAATTGAATTTTACAGGCAGGCTTAATAATTTTATTTGAGACAGCTTAAGCTAAGATTTTGAAAATTTAAACTGAAAGTTATCTTGTAAAAAAAATTTTAAAAAAAGCTAAATTTGATTTTTGCTGCAAAATTGGGGAAAGGAATTATATGTTTTATTTGAGACAACAGATAAAAATGAATGAATCTTCTTTCAAACATTTCAACCTATAAGCCTGATATTTCAGGCTGAGCACTATTTTAGTAGATATCATAAACCTGATATTTGAGGCTGAAAGTTTTTTTGCTAAAAATACCCTGGTATTTGGGGCTGAAAGCTTTTTTGCTAACATAACCTGATATTTGGAGCTGAGAGCTATTTACCACAAGCTAAATCAAATACAATTAATAAAAGGGTTTAATATTACAACCATTACAGCTTTTTATGGATACAACTTTAAACAAGGGTGTCTGTGCCCTGGAGCAGATTTGGCATGCATTATGTAACTGTGAATCAAGGAGCAAAAGTTTCAGAGGACTATATTCAATACTTTTAAAGAAAAGAGTAAACAAATAGAATGTTATCTTAAAACAAATAACACAGAAAAATTCATAATTCATAATATATATATATATATATATATATATATATATATACATATATATATATATATATATATATATATATATCTCATGTTTCATTCTATACGCCCTTCAATTGTAAGAACATTTAATTTTTTCAACCCTTTTATTTAAATTTGGTAAATAGATAGGCCATATGATACATATATATATATATATATATATATATATATACGCGCACACACACACACACATTCTTATGTATACTTAAATATATGTCTCATATAGGCATTATATGAAGAAATTATTTAAGTTTGAAAATTAAATTTGCTAGGTATATAATTAACACTTAGACAACCAGATAAAATATTCAAGAAAATACAGAAAATTGTATTTTTACTTACACACACACACACACACGCTTAGATTTTTTAAAGCATACCAGAAGTTTTGTTATGCAAGATCAAACACAATCTATGAAATTGTTGGATGAAGAAAAATAAGAAAAATGTTATTCTGTAAGAAGAATTGTTTTTAGAAATGGTAAAATCTCAATTTCTGTATTCGGAGAATCTAAGCGATTGTGTGTGTGTGTGTGTGTGTGTGTGTGTGTGTGTGTGTGTGTGCATTCTCATTTTTTTGTAAAATATTTTTTGTAAAAATAGTTTCAATCATAGAATACATTTTGTTGGAGGTTAAATTTGAATTTCAGGAACAAAAAAGATAATTTAGGCAGAAACTAAAAAGGAAAAGCAGAAAACAAGAAAGTCTGCATGTTGATGTGAAAAGGAGGAAAACCAGAAATAGAATGAGTGGTGAGAACAACAATAGAGAGAGAGAGAGAGAGATAAAGATACTCAGAAAATGAACCAAGATAGAGAAAAGAAAGTGTATAAAAGTTAAAGATTGTCAATGAAAAGATGGAGGAAAAGAGTAAGAAAAGTATAAGTATGTGCATATGTATAGGGTGGTCCAAAAGTCTTGTCACCCTAACATCTTTTTTAAGTATGATAATTACATAATACAACCCAAAATTCTAGAAAATAATCTAATTTTTAAAGATTCTTTTTAAAGGTAAAACAATTACATAAATAAGTTAATGTAAAAGCATGGACATGGAGTCAACAGTGTCTGGTTACTGACAGTTTCTCACCTATGCAATCTTTAGTCTGAAGATTGCATAGGTGAGAAACAGTCAGTAACCAGATGCTGTTGATTACATTAAAATAATTACATAACATATCATTAAAAGAATATATAAACTTAAGGTAGCGTGGACATGGAGTCAACAGTGTCTGGTTACTGAGAGTTTCTCACCTATGCGATCTTCAGACAAAAGATCCCATAGACAAGAAACTGTCAGTAACCAGATGCTGTGAATTCATGTCTACACTACCTTAACTTAGATCTAAAGGCTCTATCCAAGATATTGAGCACTGTTTACTTATAAATATAAGCACCCATATATATATATATATATATTATATATGGTTTGGAGGTTGATTTTGAAGGCTATCACAATGTAGGTGTAAAGAAAAAATAAGGTAACAACGGTGTTGTTTGTTAACCTGTGATTTATTATATAAATTATATTATATATATTACTATAATAAATCACAGGTTAACAAACAACACCATTGTTACCTTATTTTTTCTTTACACCGGCATTGTGATAGCCTTCAAAATCAACCTCCAAACCAATATATACACAATGCTTCAAGCAAATTATAAAACCCTATATATATATATATATATATATATTATATATATATATGATAAAAAGATAAATGCAAACGAGAAAGGTTTGCGAGAAAAAGTGCTCTGCACCAATACACCAAAGTAGGTATAAAACTTAGAGTAATATAAAACAGAGTAATATCAAATTATGAATACAATAAGTCTGTTACTTTAAGTTATATGTGGTGTGCACAATCATCAGCTGGAAAAGTCTGATGATGTGAACACCACATGAAACTTAAATTAACAGACTTATTGTGTTCATATTATATATATATTATATATATATATATATATATATATACACACACACACACACACATACATACACACACTCACACAGAGTTTCACATTGTCGATGCTCAGGATATATCGTATTCAATACATCTTGTGTTGAGAAGAGTAGCCCACCTGCCTGACAAGGTGAAATTCTGAGTCCATAGTATTCATCCTGTTTTAATATTATCTTACTTTAAGTTTTATTCAATTGTGCCAGCCGGTGTTGAGCACTTTCTTTTGATTTTTTTCTTCTTCTTAATACGTTTTTATGAAGAAAAAAAAATTGAAGATAAAAAAATAAATAAAAACACAAAGACAATGAAAGCCAGAAACATGTAGAAGAGAAAAGAAACATGAGGGAAGAGAGTGGGGGTACAGTTTAAAAGGGAAAGGAAAGTGACAGGAAAAAGACAATGAATCAAAAGGGAGAGGAAGATAGAGAAATGAATAGCAATTAAGAGAGAAAACCTTAAAAAGAAAAAAGAAAAGATGAGGGGGAAGAGAGAGGGGGGGGACGAAGGACAAAGTAAAAGCAACAGGGAAGTGACAGGAAAAAGACAATAAGAGAGAGAGAGAGAGAGAGAGGGAGAGAGAGAGAGAGAGAACAATGAATAGCAATTAAGAGAGAAAATCTTTAAAAAAATATGGGGAGAGAGAAGGAAGAACAAAGTAACAGCAAGGAGAGAGAAAGAGAGAGAGAGAGCAATGAATAGCAATTAAGAGAGAAAATCTTTAAAAAAAAATATGTGGGGAGAGAGAAGGAAGAACAAAGTAACAGCAAGGAGAGAGAGAGAGAGAGAGAGAGAGAGAGAGAGAGCAATTAAGAAAGAAAACCTGTAAATGGGATGGGGGTGGTTAGGAGACTGATAGTGCAATTAGTTCTGTCAATTAAGTCAATGTCTATTGGTTATTAATCTCTTGTCCACCCTCAGTAGAAAAATCAATGCTACACAATACTAAATTGTTGATAGCTGCCAGCAACAAGAGACTAAGTGGACCCCCAAGGCAAGGAGAGCACTGGTGACACTGTGTATCTGAAAACACAGCCGGTAACAAAGATCTCCATGAACTTGTCTATTGATCAGGTATACAAATAAAAACCCTAGCCCCATTGTTAGAGAACATAGTGTAGGGGGGGGGATACAGTTAAGTAAGCAGGCCAATACAATATCACTTCCTTTTTTTTTATTATCTGGCTCAACATTTCAATTTTCATTTTACCTTGAAAGATACAAGTTTTTATGATGTAAGCATTATGATAATGTATTTTTAGAAAATGATATTTTACAAATGGTTCACATAAAGTATGTAATACAACAACCAATATAGATTTTAAGGTTATTGTTTGGTTTGGTTTGTTTTACGGCATATCAACCTCAGTGGGTCATTTAATGCCGGCAAAGTTTTGAAATAAATCAATTCTTAATGGATAATACAATTTTTTTAGAAATACATTTTTCTATTTAACCCATAGATGGGACCCTAACAGGTACTACCACTCCGGGTCAGAGTGGACCAGGGAGCAATGGTGATGAAGGGGTGCTCCACATTCCCCAAACCTCCAACACTGTAACCTCACCATCAGATAGAGTTTAACGTCATTCCCAGGACATGTAGACCCACAGCCACCTTCTAGCACCCATATGATAAAAAGGGTTGGGGCTTGCATAAGGGCAATAGTGTTGGGAAAATAATATAGGTGCTAGGGCTTGACGTGACCAGCCGATTGATCGGAGGGGGCCTCTCCGACTGACCGTCTAGCCCAAGATAGGGCCAAAGTGGAGTATTGCATGTCATGAACTGCTCATCCACCTGGGCTCTATCCTTAAGCATCACGGGTCGCCACCCACGGCCAACAGGTGGCCCCATTGGGGGTTTAAGGTTATTGGCTGAACCATTTCTTTCAAGATAATTATTCAATTTCAAACACACAAAAAAAAAAACTATTCACCAATAGGATCTTTTTGCTAAGTCTGCAGAGTATCCCATTGTCGATATCAGCCAAACAATGAAGGAGTCTATCCCCTTTTCACTAGCACAAGACCAGGGAGATTGTTTTCTCCCAGATACTTTACCATACAGATCAGATTACCCAAGCTGTGCTACTCATATGCTGAATTGGTGGGATGAGTATCAAACCTGGAACTTTACAATGCTCTACTGAATGGGCAAAACTGGCCCATTTTTGCTAATAAAGTAAAATAGAGTCTGTGGATAGCAAGGGAGTCTATCCCTTTTTCACTAGCACTAGACCAGGGAAATTGTTTTTTTATCTGAAGTAGAGTGCCACACCTACCATCAGTTCACCACTTCACTGCACAGATCCAAGCAGTGCTACTCAAGCACTGAGTTGCTGAGGACCTGTATCAAACCTAGAACCATGTGGTTGCTAGGCAGATGCTCTAACAACTGAACATTTGTTGGATATTCAATTTTTTTTTTTTAAACTCATTTTTTTAATCTATTTAACCCATAGATGGGACCCTAAATGATACTACCACTCTGGGTCAGAATGGACCTGGGAGTAATGGCAATAAAGAAGTACTCCACACTCCCAAAATTGAAACTTCACCATTAGATGCAGTTTAATGCCATACTCAGGATGAGAGAGAGAGAGAGAGAGAGAGAGGATGGAGAGTATAAGTCACCAACCCTAAATCCTCAACCTAGCCCCTCTTATGTTTAAGGCTGCCAGAAATCTTGATATCAGGTTGTAAAGCAAATGAAAAATCCATTTGTCCAATGGATTTATGTACCAATTAGTATGACTCATCACTGTGTCCTAACTGCTGATACAGCACAAACAAATTGATTTTCTCTATTACTTTCTGTTACTCTGTGACATCCACAAACCATGGATGCATTCACTTTACTTCAGATTACTCATACACTACTAACATATATAAATTACTGCATTTGTAAGTTTAGCTGGGTTGGTTGGATTTTAGGACATGTCAACCCTTTTTGGGTTATTTTATGCTGAAGATGTTTTGTTTGATTCAATCTCTTTTTTTTCAACTCATTTTTTTTTTTTTCAACACATTTTAAACTCATTTTTTCTATTTAACCCATAGGTAGGAGCCTAACAGGTACTACCATTCCGGATCAGAGTTCTGTTACTCTGTGACAGCCACCAACCATGGATGCATTCACTTCAGTTCTGATTAGTCATACAATAGTAACATATATAAATTACTGAATTTGTAAATTTAGCTCGGTTGGTTGGATTTTAGGGCATGTCAACCCTTGTTGGGTTGTTCTATACTGAAGATGTTTTGTTTTATTCATTCTTTTATATTTTTTTTTTCAAACTCAATTCATTTTTCAACATATTTTTAAACTCATTTTTTCTATCTAACCCATAGGTAGGATCCTAACAGGTACTACCATTCTGGGTCAGAGTTCTGTTACTCTGTGACAGCCACAGACCATGGACACATTCACTTTACTTCAGATTACTCATACACTACTAACATATATAAATTACTGCATTTGTAATTTTAGCCTGGTTGGTTGGATTTTAGGGCATGTCAACCCTTTTTGGGTTATTTCATGCTGAAGATGTTTTGATTTATTCATATATTTTTTCAAACTCAGTCTAAGTAAAAGGAAGGATTCTAACGAGGGACATAACAGCCATATCCAGGATTTGAACCTGGGTTGCCAATTCCATTTTCTATGATGATAACCATTACACCCCCCCCCCATGTGCATTTGTTGCTGTATAGTATAAATGCAATTGATGAATTATGAAGCTTCTTTTTTTTTTTTTTTAAGAGAAGGGACTCGATTGAGGTTGGGGAGTGCTGTTGTAAATAGCACCCCCCCCCCCCACTCAACTACACCTCTGATTCTGATTTTAAAATGAGTGCAAAGATCTAACCACAAGCAAATTATCTTTTCTTTTTTTCCCCTCTCTTCTTAATCCAGAATATGCACCGAGATTATTATGACAGCTATCTGAATAAGATTTTATAATGCTGAAAAATTTGTGTACACGCTTGAAGAAAAATCACTTATTAAGAACCTTTTCTAATTTCTTTTCTTTTTTTTTTTTAATGAATGACAAAATTTGAAAGAAAATTCGAGTATTTAAGTTTTCACGAAGCAGAGAATGAGTAACATGTTTTATTATGAGAGTGAAATTTAAGAGCTATTTCCTAATCCTGTTAATCTGAATAGCGAGCGTGCGAGTATGTGTGTGCGTTTTATAAACCTTAATTTTGCCTAATAAAGTGGTAGTACCTTTAAGGATCCCATTTATGGTTCAAATTGATCTGTCTAATATTAGTACTTGCTAGGATTGTGTACCAATAAAAAACCCTTAATAAATAAGTAAATTAGGCAGTGACCTATTGTTGGTATCAGCCATACAGCAAAGGAATCTATCCCCTTTTCATTAGTGCTAGACAAAGGAGATTGTTTTTGCATATAAGGTGGAGCGCCAAACCTACTATCAGCTTTCCACTTTACCGCACAGATCAAAGCCGTGTAAGTAAATCAGGCAGTGGCCTATTGTTGGTATCAGCCATACATCATGATCATCATTATTAAGACTTGCTTACAACATGGATTCACACAGTCCCTATTAGCCTTCACTCTTGGTAAGTCCTCCAATGTCTGCACAGAAATGGTTAATATAAATTTTTGCTTATTGGCCAACTCCATGTGTAGGAGTCCACAGGAGAATGTCACTTATGAGTAACATAGAATGATAATTAACACAGCTTAACACCTGTACCCCAGCTATGGTTAGTTGAGAACAGGATACTCCCATGGATTGAATAAAGGGTTGCGTTCAAAGTTCTGTAGTGGCTCCCGATTACGACAAAAAGGTACCCAAGTTCGAAAAGAAGGTTCCTGAGTCTGACACAAGAAATACAAATAAATAAAGAAGGCTAGAGGGCCCATTAGCCGAAATGTTGTACAGATAACAATAAACTTTAGGACAATAGTTTGAATAATCCAAATGATACTAATTATCAAGCCTCATCTAAAAAAATTCAGATAATTCCATGTTCTAATTCTTTTTTCAATTTTGCACAAGTCAACATACAGAAACAGAAGTAATATATAAAGAAAATATCAATCCACCAACAATAACAAAAATCAAATTCATATAAGTTTTCAAAGAGAACAATATTTAAATTTGATTTGATTTGAAGAGAGAGAGATAGAGGGAGAGAGAGAAGTGAGGGGGTGCTGACAAAGACAGTGGAGGGAGGGTAATAACATGACCATGACCCAAGTCAAGTTCGGTTTTCTGCCTGAGCCAACTTTGAGTAGTTTATTCTAAGACTTAAAATATCTGATTGCTTCAGCAAGTCTCTCTTCACCCATCCGGAAATCACCACATCAGGAAATTAGCAGCAAATAAAGAAAGAAAGAAAAAGGAAAAAAAAAAAAAAGAAAAGAAAAGATGAAAGCAAAAATCAGCATGAATCAGGGATTAGGCTACAAGAGAATTCCAAAAGATTTGAATGACTAATAAAAAAAAAAAAATTTTTTAAAAAGGGGGAAAAAAAAAAAAAAGAAACATTTTAATAAGTGACTGAGGCACTGGTTCAACCAAAGAGAAGAATTTACTAAATACTATTGTGAATAAAATATCAGGAACTCGTCTTTTTTTTTTTTTTTAATTTTGTTAAAAAAACTTTTTTTTTGTTACATTTGGTCTTCAATTCAGAGTTCAGTTGAACAGTGAATTCCCATCCATTCAAGACTGAAATTGAAGATATAAGACTTTTTAACCAAAACATTTTTAGCAAATGTTTACATTTTAAAGATTTCTGGGGCAGAATAAACTTTTAAAGTAGTTATTTTTGTTATAAAATTTGGGTAGCTTACATCAACAGTAAATGCAATTCTATATGATCTGAAGTGAATTTAAAAAAAAAACAAAAAAAAACTCAAAATGTGAATGCAAAAGGGGCTTTATATATATATATATATATATATATATATATATATATAAAAGTGTTGTTATGGTCCAATGGGAGAAAATGAAATATTTTATAAAAAAGAAGGTCCACAAAATGGACTATGTTTTTAAAAAAAAATTTTTTTATTTTACATTAGCAACACATGTTTCAGATTATCTGGTATCTTCTTCAGGTTTCGATTAACCACATTCTGTGTCCGTGTGTG
>CM042163.1:47217801-47282801 GCA_023376005.1 Doryteuthis pealeii
CCTACTATTCTTCTACAAGGATGGCTTTGGCATTAAATAACCCACAAAGGTCGATATACCATTAAACAAAGAAAGCAAACCTCCGGTACTTCTACAAGGATGGCTTTGGCATTAAATAACACATTAAGGTTGATATACCATTAAACAAAGAAACCAAACCAAACAAAAAAAAAGAAAAGAACATTGGTTTCTGATATCTAAAATCTTTCAAGGTCTCAGAATATATAGGAAGGGGGGGAGTTAATTCAACATTATAGTATGATATCATGAATTGCCATACATAGCTGTTTTGGTCACTGTGTTCTGTTGCAGAAACACGCCATTGCCTGGTTGGCCATCAGGGACACACCCAAATGATCAAGGATAAGATTAATCAAACCCCTGACTCATATCTAAATGTTCCTTTTTTCTTTCTTTCTTTATTCATGTATTGCAAATCAATACAAGACTTGTGCACACTTATTCACAAATGATAACATCCGCTTTTTAACGCAGTTCTACTAGATCTTATCAGTACAATATTGCCTAAGTACTTCCCGATCTTTTTTTATTTTTATTTCTTGTGAATACAAATTTTATCAATAAGACAAAAATCCTATCATATCTGGCCTCTCTCTTTCTCTCTCTCCCCCTTGTCTATTCTGTTAAAGTTTTATCTGTAAAGCAACATCATATCATTTCGGGGCACTTTTACTTCCCAGTTGTTTCAATGACATTCTATTAATAAAGCAACACCAAATAGAGAGATGGGTGGGGGTGGTTTATAGTTCAAGTATCATTTCCTTTTTGAACAGAAATATCAAGCAAACAAGACTGGTCTTCTGTCACATTTTACAAACCTATAGACAAAACAGAATATTTACTTTTGCATATATATATATATATATATATATATATATATATATATATATATATATATATATATGAAGTAAATGGAAGTGAATCAGACAGTGTGAATTGAAATTTAAAAAAAAAAAAAAAAATAACATTTGTTTTTTGTAAAAAATTTTCAATGCATATTATATATATATATATATATATATATATATATATATATATTCATTCTTAACCTTGGTTAGGAAACCAGTCTATGAGAAAGAAAACTCTGAATTCATACCTGTTAAACTCCGCTTAAAAATTGCATCTGTGTCACATTCTGCTTGTGCGGAGGCATTTGTGTATGTATGTATGTATGTATGTATATATGTGTGTGTGTGTAAGGTAATCCAAATAATTGGTAAGTAAGGGATGATTCTATTTGGGATCTTCAAAATCTCACTGTACAACCATACAGTATGCTATTGTAGGTGCAAACATATATACGCATACAGGCATTTTATAATTCCCTAAAAAGAGCTCAATGTATAATAATCAATAAATTAGATTATATACAGAGCAATATATATATATATATATATATATATATATATATATATAAAACACACACACACACAAACTACAATGAGGCATCCCATCATGATGTAATGGTTAACAAGCTTGTCTCGCAGATCCATTACTAGTTCTATTCTTGCTGGATGCCCCATACTTGCAATCTAGTGTTACATCCTACCCATGGGGAATGGCTTGGGTAGATAGCTACAACAGACTACAATGTGTAAAAATGTTTCTATCTCAACTATTAGTGATGTGATAGGAGACCTTACCATAAAACTTGCTTATATTCATATAAACAAAGGGTGTTATTGAAAATTATTACGTTTTTAGCCCAATAATTTTTTCAATAATTATGAAGGTGATAATGTCAAATTTTTGAGGATATAAAATCACCATGATAGTAATAATGCCAAGTTTTTTAGGATATTAAATCATTATGATAATAATAATGTCAAGCTTTTGAGAATATTAAGCCATCATGACAGTAATAATGTCATGTTTTTGAGGATATAAAATCATTATGATAATAATAATGTCAAGCTTTTGAGAATATTAAATCATTATGATAGTATGAATGTTTTTGAAGATTAGTATTATTAGTGCTAATTGACTATTGTCCCATCTTCATTGTATCTACAATTTCGGCTGATATAAGGTATTCTTGTCGGAGGGAACTTTCTTGTCATATTTATGTACAGATAGCAATGAAGATGAGAACAATAGTCCGATAACAAATAATATTATGATAGTAATATCAAGTTTTTGAGATAATTAATTATGATAGTAATAATGCCAAGTTTTTTTAGGATATAAATCATTATGATAGTAACAATGTCAAGTTTTTAGAATATTAAATCATTATGATAGTAATAATGCCAAGTTTGTGACATCATAAACCTCAAATGCTTACTGAATAATTTTTCATTTTTTTCTTTTCACACCCATTGTGTATGACTTGAACTTTATGCAGCCATCATCATTATTAAAGATCAAACATTTTTCAAGTATCAAGTTTTGGGCAAATGTGACAACCTTTATAACTTCCCCTAAATGCCCCAAAGCTCTTTGTCTCATAATTTCTCCCAAGTTCATCCTAAGCCGCCGCCCGACGCCTTCTAAGTCTTTCCTTACTTTTCTTTTTCTAAGATCATTAATGCAATATATTATAAGACAGAAAAGATGGAGTAATGAGATCTCTGCAAGCAAAAACTCACTGTCCCTTCCACACACACACACATGCCCGTTCTCTCATCCTGTATAACTGCCATAGCAGCCTTATCATACAACAAACAGAAGAAACAAAAGGAAATACAGTGCACCTGTTGTAGAAGCCTGACGTAAAGGCAAGAAATAATCATAGCAACCATTCCTTGGATTTGCTGAGTCTCTGATAAGATTTTTTTTTTTTTTTTAAAGATACAAAGGCATTTGTCACTTGGGCAAGTTATTATGAAGACAAAAGTAATAAGTAAAGAATTTTTTGCATTTAATGTCAGTAAGTCTAAAAGACGGTGTTACATCATCATCATCATCAAGATGTGCCAACAGCACGGATTCCCTTGACTCTCTCGCCATTTGCCCTTGGTAAGTCCTCTAGACAGCATCCAGTGTCCGTTTTAAAATCATTAGTATTAGATAGGAATATGTGAGGTTTAGCTCAGTTGGTAGAGAATGCATCTAGGAATCGCAAGGTTCCAGGTTTGATACTGGTCCCTGCCAACTCAGCGGATGAGTAGTAGAGATTAAGTAATTTGATCTGTGCAGTAAAATGGAGAGCTGATGATAGGTATGGCGCTCCACTTCAGCAAAAACAATCCCCCCTGGACTAGTACCCACAAACCATCCTGAGCACTGCTGAAGAAGCAAGGATGAATTCATAAGCAACATTCTCCTGTAGATTTCTACACATGGACAAATCAGTGTTGGCTGACCAGCAAAAACTTACATCAGCTCTGTACAGACACTGGATGCCATGTAAAGCACCTGCAAAGAGCAATGGTGGATAGAGACAAATAGCAATAGAGTGATTATTATTGTTTTTCACACTAGCGTGGTCTTTCACTGTAGACCGAGTGACAGCAAGTCTCCACAGGTCTCTAGGACTCTTCTGAGTATTGTAGCTGATGTTGATGTTATTTGCATGGTCTAGATTCTTCCTCTCCTCCAGTATCTTTTCCAAACCTTTGGGGACCATTCTAACTACAATTGGTACCCCCCTCATGTTCCACAGTTTTTTTCTGTTTTTTGCCAAGGTACAAGTATATCTTTTGTTTTCTTTCATCTTCACTCTATGCTCCACCGAGACCACCACAAAATCCACTAGATGACAAGTTCTTATTTATGTATTCTTATTATTAATGATTTTTAGTTGCATTTTCTTTCATCTTAATTTTCAAGGTAACATTAAGTTTGAATATCAAAAAGAGTCCTTCCTTTATTTCTGAACTGTGCTGTTAACTTGTCATAGATTGATGGCTCAAGTGAATTCCAAAAATAAATAAAAAATAGATTTTAAATAAAAAATTTTAAAATAAAGAAATAGATTAAAAAAAATAAATAAATAAAATAAAATAAAATCTTTAAAAAATTAAATAAATAAAAAAAAGTAATTCAAATCAAAATTGATAATAACAGTTGACAGTGTTTCTCATCTAAAAATAAAACTAAAATGATTGTAGTGTCTCATTCAAATTTGATTCTTACAGTTCTCTCTTTTTTTAAATGCTAATTAGACTTGTCAACTGTTTTCTATTTCAGGTTTTAATCAATTCGAACATTAAAAATGAATTGCAGAAATAAAAACTAACAAAAATGGAATTGAAAATGAACTTCTTAGAAGCTATTTAAACTCAAGTAACAAAAAATTATTAATTTTAAATAAGATAACTACCGTATACATGCAGTATTATAATGAAAATGTTGAATAATTGGGTGTTAAACTTTTTAAAAACCCAAAATCGCTGCTATCTGTATCTCTTATTCTCTAAATAATGTGTTAAAGCATAGAGATACATACAATTTGAGTGCATAATCAGAAAGAACCTACAATTTTACATAAGAATACCAAATTGTATCAAAATTGCTCCAAAAATAAAGAAACGGTGAAGAAACCACTGAATTTCTTTTTTTTTAATTTTGACATATTTTTGAAACAAAATCATGTCCACATTTGTACCCCCAATTTCAGGGCTTTAAATTCTCATAACTTTTGAACCACTAGGGATATTTTCATAATTCAAACGGTTCTGAACTCCATTTACACAGCTCTATATAACTAATGTGATTAAACAACAATAACCTCAAATAAAAAAAAATCAACTGGGAATGCTACGTATATACTCGTTTACAAACTCCTGTACATTTTCTTGTGGATACCTACACATGGACACACCAGAGAAGGCCAACCAGCAAAGACTTACATTGTGCGGATACTGGAGGTTGGAGTTAGTATACTATTGGTTTGAACAGCAACAACTAAGTACAACTGAACTGGTGCCCAAAGCAGCTGGTACTTATGGCACTCAAGAATACTCTATTCATGCATTTGGGTGATTCCATTACTTGAGTCCTGATCGGCTGCTTGGTTTCTGTGATGTTATGGTGCTTGATAAATAACCTACCATTATGCAGTAGGCTTGAGACAATGCAAGATCTGTATTGAGTTACAGCTTGCTTGTTGCCTTGTTTTGCCAATTTGACGGTAATTGGAATATTGCTTCTACAGTTAATATGATGTTTATTTTGTTCATTCTTGCCGGCAGTGATGACCAATAATAACGGGTGGCGAAAGAGAGTTGCATAATGATAAGTCGCAGAAGTATTTACAAATTAATATTTGCCATATTCATGCATTTAAACTAATCACAAATTATCCAAGATTAAAGAGTCCAGTCGGATCCTGGTCCGGTGTGTCCATTTCCTAAGAAGATGACCATTATACCACAGCAGTGATGCTGATAGCTTTTTGATTTAGTACATCCTGGGATGCACATTTTTGCTTTGAATGAAACCCCACAAAATTTGATGAGTCCCAACTAAAGTTTCCTAATAAATTGTAGGGTTTTTATTTATGATCTGAGGAAACAACAAAAGCCGTTTTTAACCTATCCTGTGCAATTCATTTCTAAGAAACTATTGAAATGTATTTACACTTAGTTTGAAATAGTGAGGGAAGAAAAAAGAAAAACACTGGGATACATGGATACGATTTTACTGCGTTCTTTTCGATTTTTGTGCGTCAGGGATGCAGGATGCATACTTATCAGCTATGCTGTGGCAGAGATGCTGATAAGTACGCATCCTGCATCCCTGCCACAGCATAGTAAGTGAGTTCAAACTCCAGTCATACTATTACATTCACTTTCATACTAATATCAATCTTATAGAAGGATGGCTTTGACATTAAATAACCCATGAAGGTTGATATGCCATAAAAAGAAAATTAAATCAAATAAATATAAGTTCATATTAAATTGTTTTTTGCTTGTATTTCAAGCCAAAACAACTTTCAGGTCTTTGGTGTTACAATTTTATGGTCCATCGTTTAGGCTTTAAGCAAGAGCGCTTGTCCAGCGGAAATCATTGGTAAAGAATCCTTTGGTTTTCCATAGTATTGTAAGTTCCTTAGTCAATGATTGCAAATGGACTATGGAAAGTATCAGTGATTAAGTAGTCAATCAGCCACGCATTATGGCTGTTGATTGACAGAGGAATAAACCACGTGACCCCACCTAGTTTATAAATTTAGGTGGTGAATTGTAGCACACCTTATATACCAGAGGAAGCGCGTGGTGTAATGGTTAAAGTAATAGGAAATGGACTCGCCGCCCCGAGTTCAAATCCTGGATGTCGTAATTGCATTTCACTTAGCGCTAATACCATCGGGAAAGGTATGAATCCTACTCTCCCTCCAGCTATGGGTAAGTAGTAGGGTAGACTGGACTCTTTAACCTTGGCTAGGTAACCAGTCTAGGAGAAGGAAAACTCTGAATTTATATTAAAATTGGTTGGTAAATATATATATATATATAATATATATATATATACCAGAATATTCCAACATTTGGGGATTTTAATTTTTTTTTTTTTTTTTTAGATAGAACAGGATAAAAATTGTGTAATAATAATGAGGGGAAAAATCCTTTTTAAAGAATTACTGATGAGGAAATATTTGCTGAGGAAAAACTTCTCTTATCAAGATGATCTGTTAAATGTTTCTGTTCATAATTTTCTCTTTAACACTGTTCTCTCTTGTCAGCATGTAAATGAAAGGCTATCTCCTTTAAAGAGAGAAAAAAAAAACTTCTTTTTTCTTCTCTTCTGGTTGAAGGCAAAATTGAAAAAGGAACTTTTTTTTTTTTAAGGAAGGGGAAAAGGTGTGTAATGAACCCCTTGACCTTCTGTGATGAGCAAGCCAGTCTCTTGGTTACATAACATAATCATGTCTTTTACCAACTTTGGTAACTTTTTCTTTTCTTTCCTTTTTTTTTTAAATTGGGAGAAGGGCAATAAAGTAAGTTATGCTCATCATATCTAGATGAGTTTTTTGACATTTTCATTTTCCATTTTTCCCCCCTGCTGTGTGTTGTATTTTTTGTTTTTTTCTTCTCTTATTCTTTTTTGTTTTGTTTCTTTAAATATTTTCATTTTTTTGTTTGTATTTCTTTTTCAATTCCTTTGTCTAACTTTCTTTTTTCACTCCTTTCATTTTTCACTCCTTCCAACTAACTTTCTTCTTTTTTTCGCTCCTTCCGACTAACTTTCTTTTTTTTTTTCGCTCCTTCCGACTAACTTTCTTCTTTTTTTTTGCTCCTTCCGACTTTCTTCTTTTTTTTTCGCTCCTTCCGACTAACTTTCTTTTTTTCACTCTTTCCGCTTTTTTTTTCACTCTTTCCGTGTAACTTTCTTTTTTTTTCACTCTTTCCGTCTAACTTTCTTTTTTTTCACTCTTTCCGCCTAACTTTCGGTTTTATCTCTTTCTGCCTAACTTCATGTTTTCACTACTTCTGCCCTTTTTTTTTTTTTTTTGATCCTTCAGTCTAACTTTCTTTCTTGATCTCTCTACTTTCCTTTTGGTTCTCCATTTTCTTGTTCATTTTCTCTCATACATTTCACTTTCTCTTTAGTTGTCTTTTATTTTCTTCCTTGCTGCAAACCCTTTTCACTTTTTCTCTCTGTCTCTCTCTCTCAATAATGTGATTTTCTTATCAACAAATAAATTTAAAAAGGAAAACCAGAAAGGGAGGAAGAAAATAATCTGTAAAACATGTGAGGTAATTTGAAAGCAATTTGCCAATTTTGTATACAGCTCCTTATTTTGTTAAGAAACACTGAGGTTGCCATTACATTGTCATTGCACTGCTCTGCGCTTATTATGGCATCTGCTTAGGCTGGCCCTACCTTGACAAGTCAGCAGCAGCAGCAGCAACAAATACTTTAGGCAAAAAAAAGGGTGTGTGTGTGTGTAGGCAGGGCAGGGCAGGGCAGAAACAGGCAACATCATAGCTTGGCTTGTTTAATGTTTAACCTGAAGAGCATCATCTCTTTGTAGAGGATTGTTTAGCAAATAATGTTTCCAAGATAGCTTTTTATTTCCCCCCACAATAAATCTTGGAAAATTAAAGGGCTGTGGCAATTTAACAATCCTCTAACTGGGATATAGGTTGGAAGAAAGAAAAAAAAGGAAAAAAAGAAAAAGAAAAAAAGGGTGTGTGTATGTATATAAGTAAAGTCGTCGGGGCGGCCTAAAGTCGTTATCACCCAGTCAGAGAAAGGGAGCCTATTCCTTTTTCAATAGTGCTAGATCAAGGAGATTGTTTTGGTGTCTGAGGTGGAGCGCCACACCTACCATCAGCTCCTTACTTTACCGCACAGATCCCTGTGCTACTCATATGCTGAGTTGGTGAGGACCGGTATCGAACTAGGAACCTTGTGGTTTCTAACCGAACGCTCTACCGACTGAGCTAACCCGGCCCCTCATTGTCATCATTTCAAATATATGAGGGTAATCCCAAAGGTAAGGTCTTCAAAATATTAAGAAAATAACAGAAACCTTTATTGTTTATTATCAATGATGTTTACATCATTTTAAAGTTTGAACAGGTATCTATTTTTCTACATAATTACCATTTCAATGGATGTATTTTTGTAGGCAGAGTGGCAGTTTTTGTATGCCTATGTAATACCAGCTCACCGCCATGTCATTGCAGAAGCATTGAACGATCTCATTGTTACAAACTCCCTACACCACTTGCAGACTTTTTTCACATCCATGCACAATTCACTATACAGTTTCATTAATTGGCAATGAATTTCAATCGGTTTAATGCCTCTTGCATAAGTAAATAACTGCACTACACTAACTTCCCACAATGTCCTTTGCATGGAAAAGAACGTCTTCCCATTGTTGGATTTACCAATTTGGATCATTTCCTTTCATGGATTTACCAATTTGGATCATTTCCTTTCATGGATTTATTGCTAAACTGGATTGTATAATCTTTATTGACTCAGGACTTGATACCAATCATTTGTGGGTTAACTGGAGCTAAAACCTTTTTATAAGTTTATTCACTAATTTGTTATTTAATATGTCTCACCTTTCAACAGTCATGAAATTTTAACTTTTCTCATCACCAAATTGACATTAAGGATCTTAAAAATTCATGATTTGTTGACTTTTAGTTATGCTGTCACAATGAGCAAAGACTAAGAAGTGTGTTTCTATATACCCAACTAATAAAGAATTTGTAGTTTCAAAAACTGACAATAGGCCATTCTGCTGACCTTACATTTTTTTCTGGCATAAAATAACCCTATATGGGTTAGAACGCCGTTAAAAATCAATCAATCAATTCATTATTCCATCCTTTAAAATTTCACAAAATATTTTCTATTAGAATCTTAAATGATTCTGTTGCAGTAACACAAGCATTGAACATTCAAAATATTAAGACTTATGATGGATAAAGAAAGAAAGAAAAGAAAGAGTCATAATAATAATATATCAATTTAAACATGGATTATACTGATCATGTCCAAAAGCTGAAGTTCCAAAAACCAACAATAGGCCACTCCGCTGTCCTTATGTTTTTTTTGTGGCATAAAATAACCCTATATGGGTTGGGATGCCATTAAAAAATCAATCACTCAATTCATTATTAAAAATCCTTTAAAATTTCACAGAAGATATTTATTAGAATCTTGAATGATTCTGTTGCAGTAACACAAGCGAATTTTCACCTTTAGTTGGCTAAATTCCTAGCATAAAATTGTGTGTGCACATTATCTGAAATGAACTAAATTGTTATTAAGAACACATTTTATGATATTTTTGTGTTAAAGCCTGCAGTTGTATTGTCTTCGAAAAAGTTTGTTTATTTTGCACGGAGACTTTCAAAATGGTTACCGGCTTGTTTCAAACTGAAAGTCAAGGGAGGTTACTCTAATTGCCTTATTTGCTAGGAATTTAGCCAACTAAAGGTGAAAAATTACCACACAAGCATTGAAAATTCAAAATACCAAGACTTCTGATAGATATATAAAAAAATTTTAAAAATTTAAAAATTAAAAAAAAAAATTTTTTAAAAAAGTCGTAATAATAATATATCAGTTTGAAGATGACTTAGATTATACCGATCATGTCCAAAAGCTATAACTCATATTATCGCTGAAAACATTCCCATCTGGAAATAATGAGAATGTAACTCTAGAGAGAATGTTGTTCATCATATTATTTGTAGGGATATGATTGCCCATGCAGGATTCATATCTACTGATAGAGAAACCCCAAGTAGTGATCAAACAATTAATCTGATAATGAAAAATGTTTAAAAGTCTATTAATTATCAGACATAAGACTTAAAGCAATTTTGATAATTGAATTTATTTTCTTGTTGTTTTCAGGCTGTTATTTCTAACTTAATATTCTGCGTGGCATAATAAGGCTTTCTTCTTCCCCCCCTCTTCCCCCCACCCCCCACGTCTTCTTCTGGGTGTTCTCTTCCTTTTTCACTTTCCACGGAATAGTGCAGATAAAAAAGAACCTAATCCAGTGAAGCAATTTTATATGATAAGTCATGCTTTAAGCATGCATCAGAGAGAGGGGGGGGGAGAGAGAGGGGGGAGAGAGAGAGAGAGAGAGAGAGAGAGAGAATTGGCAAGCTGTGTGATAAGCTTCCCAAGAGACAAAGTACATTTGTCTAATTCACTACAGGGAGAGTAAAGAAACTGGATGTTCACTTTACTCAGTGAGAGAGAGAGAGAGAGAGAGAAATAATCAGAGTTTTAAACTATATCTACATTAGTAGTGATCATAATCAGTGATTTAGTAGAAATAATAAAACGTGGGTGGCACAATGGTTATTGGCATAAAAAATTGAACTGGTGATCAAAGTTCGAATTCTGTCCAAGACTGCAATGTTGCAAAAATTTTGAAATTATTTCTTCTATGAATAAATATAAAGAATAGTATTATCTGCGTTGTTCGGGCTATTGTCCTCATCTTCCTTGTTATCTGTACAATGTTTCGGCTGATGTGCCCTCCAGCCTTCTTCAGGTATTTCTTGTCAAACTCGGGAACCTTCTTGTCATAATCGGGAGCCATCACAGAACTTTGAACCTAACTCTTTATTCAATCCACGGGGGCATCTTGTTTTCATTCCGCTAACCCTAGCTGGGGTAGAGGCATTAAGCTGTGTTAATTATTATTTTATGTTACTGCTGCCTTGGCCAGGATTGAATCTACAGTCCAGAGATAACTGTCACTTAGAAATGTCTTAACCTAACTCCTTTATCCACTGGGCCATGTGTCCAATTGGCCGAAATGTTGTACAGATAACAATGAAGAATAACGCAGATAATCTTAATCATCAAGCCTCATCTCAAACATTCAGAGAAATAAATATAAAGAAAGATTTGATATTTTTAAATGAAAATACAGTGATGCTGATAGCTTTTTGATTTATTGAGTTCTGGGATGCACATATTTGTTTTGAACGAGTCCCTGGGAAATTTGATGGGTCACTCCTAAGTAAATGTCTAAATATATCCACTATATCAGGTAGAGAGTGGGGCTGAAAGTCATTACATATAGGTTAATTGGTTACCCCAAAAATTTACAAGTTCTAAAACAAGCTGGGTTTGTTGTTTGCATTTTTTTTCTTTTTTAATTGTACACGGTCCTATAAAATAGAATTCATTTTTAAACTGATTCATTTGATGGAACCTTCACAGATAATACCACTCTGGGTCAGGGTGGACCTAGCAATGAAGGGACACTTCATACTCTCAAAAGCTCCAAAACTGAAGCTTCACCATCAGATACAGTGTCATACCCAAAACATCCCTTACCTAGTGTTATCACATTGGTGAGGTAAAGCTATTTGCTTGGTTCCAGGGGGTCTTGGTTACCCCCAAAATTTACAAATTCTAAAACAAGTTGTTTTTTTTTTCTTTTCTTTCTAATAACCAAAGATAAATATTTGCTTGTTTTTAAAAAAAAAACAAACTTTGTCATCATTTGATTACATCAATTCAGCATGACTTTTTAATTGTTAATTTCTTTTTTCTAAATATAGAGATTAGTAATATCCTTTCTATATATAGAGATTAGTAATATCCTTTCTATATATAGAGATTAGTAATATCCTTTCTATATATAGAGATTAGTAATATCCTTTCTAAATATAGAGATTAGTAATATCCTTTCTAAATATAAAATACTCTGTTGAATACAACTACTGAATGTACAATAAAAAGTTTGCAAGTTTTACAATAGAAAGTAAAATGTTTATTTTCTGCTCATAGAAATTAACCTTGTACTAGAATTAACTAAGTCCAAGTATGCCTTTACCCAACCCCTGTGACATAAGGTCAATTTTTTTAAGTGGAGTACAACTGGTGTGAATTCAGACAGAGTTTTACTTCTACTTGACCAGTTGTCCTATCAAGTATGACCCAGTAGGCATAATTGGAGAGAGAACAGATGGATGCACACCTTTCCCAAGAGGGTCAGTGTGAAGTAAAATGCAAACAGCTTAATCCAGGATTTGAACTTGGGTTGCCAATTCCTATGATAATAATTGTTATGCTAAACATGCCTCCAACTAAGTCCAAGAAAAATCATGCTGGTAATACTTGCTGGGCCCCATTCTATGGGTCAAATAGATATGTTTAAAAATTATTCATATTCAATTGGAATACTCTATTCTATATAACTGTAAATTTTTTTTGTATTAAGAATAGTTACTTTAAGTTATAATTGTTTACTAAGGATTATTGTTAGTTACTTGCAACCATATAACTGTGCAAACAAATAGCTATAATTAAATAGAAATAATTACTTAAAACCATATAATTACTGGTGTTAAATAAGAATACTTAAATCTATATATCCATGTGCAACTTATTTGTATTAAATAGAAATACTTGATTCCATATAATTGTTTGTAAATTGTCAAAATCTATCAATCAGTTTTCCTTCTCCTAGACCAGTTGCCTTAACAAGGTTAAAGAACCCAGTCTAGCCTAATATCTATCCGTAGCTAAGAAGGGTTAGAGAGATGACTAAATCATGCCTTTCTGAGATTGTTTACAGTACCTGCTGGGTGATCACCCATTTAAATACTGAATAAGCTTATATATATATACTAGTGGATCGTATGAAGAACTTAATGGCAGTAGCAAATCAATCAATTTTTTTATTACAAAGTTAAAGAGGAAAAAAAAGTAAGGAAAAAAAATGATCCCACAAGATGTTTATTTACTTATAACAAATGTTTATGGTAAAATAATTGTGTGCCTTTATATGTGTGGTAGAGAGATTATAAAAGTATATCAAACATGCATAGTTAACTATAATAGTCTCACTAAGGTCTAAGGGAGAGGGTATGTATCAACCCAAACCCCACAGCCACAAACAGGATGTGACAAGGTCAATTTCTTAAGCAGAGGTTTGAATTCAGAGTTTTCCTTCTCCTGGACGAGTTGCCATACCAAAGTTAAAGAGCCCAATCTCCCCTTAGCTGGAGAGAGAATAATTGGATTCATAATTTTCACAAGAGTATTAATGAAACATGAAATGCAAACAGCCTCATTCAGAATTTGAACTTAGATTGCCATGTCCATTAACTACAACGATAACCATTGCACCATGAGCACATCTCTAAGGGTGAGGGTAATCAAGTTTCCCCGATTTTTATTTAGTACGAAAACTGTTTTTTTAAGTTTAAGAAATTGTTTAAGAATTAAATGCAAAAGATGCTACAGAATCTTCTCGCTTATGGTTAAATCATGTTAAAAGCACCAGTTCCTGTTGGATCACCGATGTTAAGCAGCGATGAGCCTGTTCAATAATTAGATGAGTGACCACTTAAGCAAAAAAGCAGGTACTATAAGCAACTTGTATAAAAATGATTTCAATCAGCATTTAATGACCCAAAAAGAGTTGATGTGCCGTCAACCAACCAAAAGATTCTTTCTTTCTTTCTTTTATAATGGTAAAACCAATTCAACTGGACAGATAGATTTGATAAATTTAACCAGAACTGGATAATCTAGTGGATTAAACATAAGTTTTGATCCCGCTTCTCATTTTCACCCCCAGTCCCTAAAAATGACCCAAACAGTGTTGATATGTCGTAAAACCAACCAACCAATAGATTCTTTCTTTCTTTCTTTCTTTTTTTAAATTCTTTTATAATCGTAGAACCTATTTAACAGGAGAGATAGATTTGATAAATTTAACCACAACTTGATAATCTAGTGGATTAAACATAAGTTTTGATCCCGCTTCTCATTTCCACCCCCACCCCCAAAAAAACAACAACAATAAAAAAAACAGCTGGCTAAAAAGACAAAAAAAGAAGAAGCTAGATGAGCCAAGTCATCTGACTATAAACAGTAGTAGTAGTAGTAGTAGTAGTAGTAGTTATTGTCGTTGTTGTTTTAGTTATGCCACTGACTCTGGTTGCTCATGACAACGATGATACTGCAGTAGCTGCTAGCTCTCCCAAGTGCCTGCACTTCCCCCCCCCCACTTTCTATTCCACCTCACCCTTGATTTCTTTTCCTTCTTCATCAAGGCTTCTAACTGCCGCTACTGCTGTGGGTACTGCGGGGAAGGGGAAGGGGGTTGGGGCAAAAAGGAATAGCAACAATTCATCAAATGGAAATGATTCTGCCAGACAAGTTGTTCATTCTTACAAGTCAATACACAGTACGCATGACCTGCCGCTTTACGTACACCTGATGGTAACTGCAAGCTAAACTGAAACATACCAACAATGCACTGCCTTGTACCGAAGCTACTCGGTACGGCACTGTATGACATGGCATCCGACAGCGGAAAATATATCGAATTCCAATCAAATAAAATATATCAGACGGTCAGACAAAGATCCAGATTCTTTCACCATTTAAAGTCCTAGAGAATTTTTACGAATCATTTTCTTGGACAGATTCTGACTTGCACAATTCCCAGTGGATCACCTATCCAGCCTAGTCATGCCTAGTCTTGTATTCCTTTTGTGCCAGTTTGCTGTATTTGCTTATGTACTGCCTTGTACTGTTTTGCATTCCTTTTGTGGTTTGTGTATATACCAATTGTTAGCATGGTCAAATTTTAATCTCTTGTACAATTTCAGTGGATCACCATTCCAACCCAGTCATGCCTAGTCTTGTATTCCTTTTGTGCCAGTTTGCTGTATTTGCTTATATACTGCCTAGTACTAATGCTACTCGGTATGGCACTGTATGACACATGGCAATGGAAAATATATTGAATTCCAAATTCTAACTTCCAATCAACTAAAATATATCAGACGATGAGACAATGATCACTTAGGCTAGACCGGCAGTCGGAGAGGCTCCCTCCGATCAATCAGCTGGTCACATCAAGCCCTAGCACCTATATGATTACCCCAACTCTACTGGCCTTATAGCAAGCCCTAACCCTTTTTAAGATATTGGTGCGAGAAGGTGGTAGCTGAGGGTCTTCATGTCCTCGGAATGATGTTAAAAACTATCTGATGGTGAGGTTCCAGTTCTGGAGGTTTGGGGAATGTGAAGCACCCCTTCATGACTATTGCTTCCAGGTCCATTCTGACTCGGAATGATAGTACCTGTTAGGGTCCCATCTATGGGTTAAATAGAAAAATGTGTTTATAAAAAAAAAATGAGTATCCATTAAGAATGAATTTATTCTCCTCAGAGTTCCAGAAGTGGAAACTCACCACTAGATGCAATTTAACGTCATAGCCAGGACACTATATGGTTTAAAGTAACTAATAATAAATCCTTAGTAAACAATTGTAACTTGAAGTAACTATTCTTAATACAAAGAATTTACAGTTATATGGCACCAAGTATTCCTTTCAAATATGAATGATTTTTGAACAGATTTATTTAACCAAAGATGGGACGAGGGTTGTACAATCTGAACACAAAAACTTGGATTCCAAATTGTCTTTATGTAATTAAGTGATTATGGCCTACAAATAAATATAAAACCAGGACTTTTTTTTATAATCTATTTATAAGGAGTGTGCACTGTATTACATTACCGACTAAACTAGGGCTATATAATGTGTAAATTCAACTGGTATAGTTAATTGACTCCTACTCCACGGCTCTGGATGGGACCCTAACAGGTACTGTCACTCTGGGTTGGAGTGGACCTAGTAGTAGTAGTAGTAAGCTATTCCACCCTCCCCAAAATCTTAAAAACAGGAGCCTATCAATTTACTGACTGGCTGTTATGATGATTAAAGTTTTCTTGAGAGAGTGAATCAAGGATTGGTTGCTGGCTTCTTTATTTCTTTGAAATTTAATATCAGTACAATTCTAAACATTTTATATTCTTTTAGTTTCTATGATATTTTTTTTCAAGGTTTATGAGGTTGGTTTAGGTAGGTTAAGAGTTGTTACACAGAATTAACAACATAATTACAACCTAATGAATACAAAACTCCCAATTCCTACAAACAAGTATTACTGTGAACCAGAGAGAGAGAGAGAGAGAGAGAGAGAGAGAGAGAGAGAGAAAAGAAAGAAAAAAAATCCAGGTTCAAAACTGGTAAGAAACAATGCATACCACTTCCTCCTTAAAAAAAAAAACAACAAAAAAACAAACAAAAAAACCCCAAAAAAACAAAAAAATGTTCACTGCTATTAAAACAGGTTTATGGCAAATTGTCGTATAAACATTTGTATAATATATGAATTTACCCAACCCCTCCACACAAGCAGGATGCAACACATGGCCAATTTCTAAACAGAGGGTAACAGGCTTTAATTTAAAGTTTTCTTTCTCTTAGACTGGTTACCATACCAAGGTTAAAAACACCAGTCTGCCCTACTATTTACTTATAGCTGGAGAGAGAATAGTTGGATGCATGCCTTTCCCATTATTATTGGCGCTAGGCAAAATGCAAACAGCCTCGTCCAGTTTAAAGAGTCCAGTCTGCCCTACTATTTATCCACAGTTGGTAGGAAAATAGTTGGATTCATACTTTCCCCCCAAGGGTATTAGCGCAATGTCAAATGCAAACAGCCTCGTCCAGGATTTGAACTCGGGCTGCAGAGTCCATTTCCTACGACAGTAACCATTACACTACAGGTTACAATATAGCATGTCACTAAAATTTTCTTATTTCTTGAAAGGACAGAACAAACACACAATTGTGTTCATAATGCTGGTGGTATTATTCATGACAATGATCGTAGTAATGGTATCAATGACGATGATGGTGGTAGCAGCATCAATTGTAATGATAGTCGTGATGGTGTCATCAGTGGCAAAAATGATATTATGACTACTGGTTCATTTTTTTGTTTAAGGGCATCTCAACCTTTCTTGGTTATTTAATGCCAATTGTAGAAGAACAGTAAGTAAAGTTAGCAGAATGGCCTATTATTGGTATCAGCCAGACATCGAAGGAATCTATCTCCTTTTCACTAGTGCTAAACAAGGAAGATTGTTTTTTTATCTGAGGTAGAATGCCACACCTACCATCAGCTCTAACTTTAATGTACCGATATAGGCTGAGCTATTTGTGCACTGAGTTGGTGAGGGCCAGTATTGAACCTGGAACCTTGTGGTTCCTAGGGGGATGCTCTACTGACTGAGCTAAACCAGTACTCTTTTAATGAAGGATTATCTGAATGTGTGACATATCTGGGCCTCAAAATTTGCACAGATAATAAGAAATAAATGTTTATTACTACTATTAGGGGCCGGTTTAGCTCAGTCGGTAGAGTGTTCGGCTAGGAATCACAAGGTTCTTGGTTCAATACCGGCCCCTGCCAACTCAGCATATGAGTAGCACAGGGATCTGTGCGGTAAAGTAAGGAGCTCATGGTAGGTGTGGCACTCCACTTCAGACACAAAAACAATCTCCTTGGTCTAGCGCTAGTGAAAAGGGGATAGACTACCTCGCTGATAGGCTGATACCGACTTTAGGCCACCCCGACGACTTTACTTTACTTACTACTACAACTCTCTCTCTCTCTCTCTTGGGCCAGTGTCAAACCTGGAACTTTGTGGTTCCTAGGTGAATGCTCTACCGACTGAGCTAGTGAAGGGGTTAATACCTTTCCGAAAGTGAATGTAATAGCATAACTGGAGTTTAAAATTGCTAACTACAATAATACAGTCCAGCACATTAACCACTGCATCATGGAGATTCCTTAATGCAAACTTGATGACTAGGTCTGTTATTTAGCAGCTCCCTGATGCAACCTGCTCCAAACTCAGGAAACCTTTTGCCTGGTCACAGTATCTAAGTCCCTTAACATCAACAAAATAATAACTTACAATAACCCCCTCCATGAAAATTCCACTTTCAAACATTTCTTTCCAAAAGGAACTCTTCCTCCCCTCATATTTGTAAATCCCCATTATTAAGTGCAGTATTGCTGGGGATCCCCCAAAACAAATATTTCTGAAAAGGCAATTACCACGGTCCAGTAATTGAAGCAGCTGGTTTGCATACAAGAGTAAATTCCATAGCACACAACACCCCACCCCCACCTCTCAACTTTTGCCACAGAACTGACTGCATGTCCAGCCAGTGAGGGCAAAGATTCTTGTCCACCAATTAAAACCAGCAAAGAGCTAAAAGCACCACAGGCAGTTTTATTAATGTGTGGCGCTGCTCATTGGTGCCTTAATGGAGAAATGATGCCAATGGCGAACAAAAATCCCCCCACCCCCACCCTCGCAAAAAAAAGAGGTGGCGGTGAGGATGAGGATGAGGATGAGGAGCAAGGCAAAGCTAACATTGCAGAGATATCAGAGAATCCATCAAGTCAGTGGCAATAGCAGAATTTGTTTGGCTCAAAGTCAATGAATTCCATATGGAGGGATTAATTAACTTACTGGATTGTAAGCAAAGCAGTTCCATGAGCCTTGGAAAATCCAGCTGATCCGAGAGAGAGAGATCGTAGGGCAAAGAGAGAGAGAGAGAGAGAGAGAGTAGGGCAAAGAGGGAGACAAATCTGATTGATAAATAGTGGCCAAGAGATCAACTGCCAATTAATCTTGTGAATGATTTTCAAGGATTTCCATGAAAGAGTCTTAGATAGTGACAAATTGTTGCAGGAATAATTCTTTCTTTCTTTCGGAAGTCCGTCGCAGACAACAATGATGTCACTCCACATCTTCAGTTGTGGACCCTCTGGTGGCTCGTTAGTCCAATTCTGGACTTGCAGATGCGTTCACACACATTGCAGGGGAAATCTCCATCTACATTTAGTTGTTCATGACAACAAAGACGTCGCCGCTCTGCAGTCCTGTTTATCTCAATATTGAGCTGCTTAGCTCCTGTGTGGCAGACATCTCACCAACCCTGTCTGTTAGAGGCCAGATCTTCCACGCTTGAAAGTGTGATAAACCTATCTTTGCCATGTTTTTTTTTGTTTTGTTTTTTTCCCCCTGCCTATTATTCCTGCAGGTGTGATGATGCTGAAGAAATGTATCATCAAACCTGCAGGGATAACAGGCAGAAATAAAAACATCAGTGGCAAAGAATGTTAAAGATAGGTTTTATCATTTTAGTGAAGGGACAGTTATGAGGTCTATATATGTCCATATTGACAATAGCCTTACATTATGCATTAAAATTGATATATTAATACTGCTGTTCCTAAATCTTCTGTCCGTTATCATCCTGCAACACCCTCTGGTTAAAAATGAGACCATCCAAATTGTTCAAGATGCAATGCAAAAATGTAAATCCTAATTATCTGGTATTGTTTAATCCCAGATTTCTTATTTGTCCCATTCTTATTTCACCCAATTTTTAAAATGGAACATTCCAAATGGTCTTGCGTCGCTTAAATATCCAACATGAAATTAAAATGAATTGAGAAAAAAAAATTACGTTTGTTTTATTTGTAATATTGAATTACGGAATATATTTTGGTAATTTTGATCTTATGTCGTCCCTGCCTCCTGCCTTAATTTCTGCTATGTTAAAGTGAGCCAGCATCAGGCAAATTTCCGGCCCAACTTAGATATTTTCCGAGTCATGTTTTTGTCGGCAAATTAATGTAGATATTTTAAACTCCTCCCCGAGATTTTTATAGGCAAATCAATGTTAATATTTTACAACCCCCCTTTTAAGAGGAGTTAGAGAGAGTTAAATCAAGATTAGTAGACTTTTTACATACTGAACAATTTTGCAATAGCTCTTAAGTAAACATATCAAATGTTGTAATAATTAAATTATCATACTGTGATATATCCACAGGTCCTGCTATAAGTTTGGTTTGGTTTGTTTTCTTTTACGGCATATCAACCTCAGTGGGTCATTTAATGCCGACAAAGTTTTGAAATAAATTCCTTCTTAATGAATACTCAATTTTTATAAACTCATGTTTTTCTATTTAACCCATAGATGGGACCCTAACAGGTACTACCACTCTGGGTCAGAGTGGACCAGGGAGCAATGGTAATGAAGGGGTGCTCCACATTCCCCAAACCTCCAAAACTGGAACCTCACCATGAGATAGAGTTTAATGTCATTCCCAGGACATGAAGACTCTCAGACACTGCCTTCTAGCACCCATATGATAAAAAGGGTTGGGCAATAGAGTCGGGACAATCATATAGGTGCTAGGGCTTGACGTGACCAGCCTATTGATCGGAACTGCTAGAAGTATATAATTATCACACACAATGACACCTACAAGCAATGATGCTAAAAGTAATCTCTTCTATACAACAAGTTATTTTTGTACAAGGCTAAAGAAATAAAAGATAGTATATAGCCAACCATTGTGTCCATTTTTACCAACTCTTACAATCTTGCAGACAAGTCTTATCATCATTTCTACAAAGAATATAAAAGAATCAATGATTATAGACACCTACACAAATAAGTAAAAGTAAAGTAAGTAAAGTTAACAGAGTAAAGTAAGTAAAGTTAACAGAGTAAAGTAAGTAAAGAGAGAGTCTATCCCTTTTTGCTAGTGCTAGACCATATAACATGTTTTTGCTAAGGTGGAGCGTACCACATACCATAAGCTGATACAGTTCAGATCAGATTACCCAATCTGTGTTACTCATGTGCTGAGTTGGCAGGGACCAGTATCGAACCGGGAATCTTGTATCAGATGGACAACAAGAGATTCTATCCTCTTTTTGCTAGTGCTAGACTATATCACATGTTTTTGCTGAGGTGGAGCATCACACATACCGTCTGCTCCCTACTTTATGGCACAGATCAGATCACCCAATCTATGCTACTCATGTGCTGAGTTGGCGAGGACCAGTATCAAACCAGGAACCTTGTGATTCCTAGGCAGGTGCTCTACAGACTCTACCAAGAATTTACACATAGCAGATTGATTTTCTATCTGGAACAGCATCATTCTGACACAACATGAAATGAGCATGAAAAGCTCTCTGTGTAGCAATTATAGATTCACCAGTCATAAAAATGTTTTAACATATAATGTGCACTGTTCCAAGCTATGATTGTATCTGGGGGGGGGGGGGGAAGGTGGGATAAGACATTAGCTAGATGGAGCTACCATTACCACTTGCACCACACAGGTGACAGTTTTAAGTGTGGGAGGCATTTCTGCTACCACCTGTATTATTATTATTGGCGCTACCATTACACTTCAACCACACAGGTGACAGTTTTAAGTGTGGGAGGCATTTCTGCTACCACCTGTATTATTATTATTATTATTATTGGCACTACCATTACCACTTCAACCACACAGGTAACAGTTTTAAATGTGAGAGATGTTTCTGCTACAACCTGTATTATCATTAGAGCTATCATTACCACTGTAGAACAGGTGACAGTTTTAAATGTGGGAGGCATTTCTGCCACAACCTGTATTTTAAACTAGCAGAGTTAGAAGAGACACAGAATATTTTTTTTTTTGGGGGGGGGGGGAATGAGAGGAAGCAGTATCATTACCAATCTATCATTACAGGATGAGCTCAATTTGTGGAATCATTTTTAACATGTAACAACACCTGCATGTCCTCTGAAGAGAATTGAAATGTCTCCTTTCCAATATCTATCGCCTCATCAAAGAACCTTTAAAACAATTTACCCTATGCAACATTTTTTTTTCTTTCTTTCTTTCTTTTACAACTGATGATTTTTCACAACTGGTTCCTTTATACTACAACAGCCAAAGGTGTCAAAAACAAACACCCTTTATAGTTTTATATTATCTTTTTTTTCTGAGAAATGCGTGAAAGTAATTATGTGAAAGACTCTACAATATCAACCAGTTACAAATACTTTCACATTTTTATGGTACATTTTCTGAGTAATGTCTTTAAAGGTATTTCTCTGAATGTTTGAGATGAGGCTTGAAGATTAGTATTATCTGCGTTATTCGGACTATTGTCCCCATCGTCATTGTTATTTGTACAACGTTTCGGCCGATATACCCTCCGGCCTTCTTCAGGTATTTCTTGTCTTGGTTCCCGAGTCCGACAAGAAATACCTGAAGAAGGCCAGAGGGTATATTGGCCGAAACGTTGTACAAATAACAATGAAGATGGGGACAATAGTCCGAATAACGCAGATAATACTAGTCTTTACAGGTATTTAAAAAAACAAAAAACAAAAAAAAACTATTAACTACTCTAAAGTTATATATAAACATGTCATCAATATATTCATCACTGTAATCATCAAACCTGCTTAAATAATTGACCTTGTGTCACACTCTACTTGTGCAGAGGGGCTGGTGTGTATGTGTATCTATACATATATAAAGGGCAGTTGGTGTGTATGTATGTATGTATGTCTGGATGAAACAATGAAAATAAAACAATTAACAAAAAAGTAAATATATATATATATATACACATTAAATAAAGATATTTAAAAATTAAAATATACATAGAAATAGTATTGAAATTCTACTTAAAAATGTCCAGTATTTGTAAATATTAAAAGTAAACAAATAAATTCTCCAGAGTTTTTGACACCCCCTCCTACCCAGACGATGTTGGGTAGCCACTTCTAGTATATATATATATATATATATATATATATATATATATATATATATATATACATATATATATATATATATATACACATATCATATATATACACATATATATATATATATATATACATATATATATATATATATATATACACATATATATATATATATATATATATATATATATATATATATATATATATATATACCACATACACACACACATATCCCTATCACCCATTCCTCTTGGGAAGTCCTCTAGTCGGCATCCAGTGTCCTCACAGAGCTGATGAATGTAAGTTTTTGCTGGTCGGCCAATATCACAGTGTCCATGTGTAGGATTCAATAGAGACATCAACCGTTCTTGTGTTCACTTTCTCAAGTCTAGTTAAAACCCAAAAGAACTTTAATCTCTATCCCTCATGACCATATTTCCACTTTATCTCCTTCCAAATTTATGAGAACTACAAGGGGACAAAGAGGGGGGGGCGGAAGGGGGGAGGACAACATTTAGGTGAATTATCAGTAAAAGAGCAGCAAACATTAAGACATAACTAATTCTCAGTCTGCTGAAGCTCTGAAGATGAGATATCATTATCACGCAATCTTCATTATTTTTATCGCAACATTTTAGCAAGTCATTTTTCTTTATCCTATTTATCACTTTATCATAATTTTCTTTATCGTAATATTTCAAGCTAATCATTTTTCTTAGTGTATGGAGGATTCAATGAATAAAAAGAAAAGAAGAATAAAAAAAAAAATGAAATAATTCTTTGATGTTGGGATTCTAAACAAATATTTACAGCTATTCACCAAAATAACAACATGCACCTGTAGACAATGAGAAAAATTGATCAGCTGAAAATGCAGTAAAAAGGATTATGACAATTGTCTAAAAATATTCAATGAATCATATCTGGATTAATATGTAAAGGAATTACCTTTTGTGCAACATACAGACATGACATTTTCTATACATCAAGGGCTGTTTTTTTTTTTTTTTTTTTTGGGGGGGGGGGGTTCTTTTTTTTTCTTTCCTTTTTTAAACTGAATCATTAGAATACTGGATCAGGAGAACATCTTCCACATTACAACTGGCAGTAACCTATATTTTGAGTGTTCGTTATTGAACACACACACACGCACACATACATACATACATACATACATAATATATATATATATATATATTGGAGGATATGTTCTTAATTGCTGATGATATATGTACATATATATATTAGCCATACATTTGAACATATATAAATTCATTAATTATTAACTAATTAATTTTCAAAATTAGGTATGACTTCAATTAAGCACATATGATATAGATAGATAACCTACTTAAGTTTCACCAAAATAGATCATCAGGTTTAATCGCAATGAATTAATCAAAATAATATTATTTAAGGACAATCTGCCATTGTCATTAAATAATCAATTATATCTATACCTTTCTACTTAATCTAGTCTACTAATGTATTGAGCACTTCATATTCTTTATAACCCTGACTTATTCAGTTAATATTTGTATCAACAGTTGATGTTGCAATTAACTCAATATTCTATTCCCCGGTAAGTCATCTTATTTATCATATATATATATATATATATATATATTTGGGAGAATATGTGCTTAATTGAAGTTGTACCTAATTTTTGAAAATGAATGAATTAATACGACTTCAATTAAGCACATATTCTCCCAAAAATTGTCGGCTAAAAAAAACCCATATCAAAACACATCGTCTGTTTGTTTACTTCTCATATATATATATATATATAATTACACACACACACACACACACACACCAAATGAAGATCAAGCATTAGCAACATAAATATGAATCATGACAATGACTAAGAAAATTTCATCAATGCCAAGAAATTCAAAATTTTCAAAGGAAATTTGTCAGATGTTTTAATAAGCAGATTATACAGCAGATTAAATTTTTTTAAAGTATTAAAAAATTTTTTAAAAACAAACAAAAAGATAACTGGATTATTTTAAGGAAACAACTGCTGAGAAAAAAGTTATTTATTAACACGATTTTATATCATCCATTACGCAATTGGTTTTATATGATACATTTTCAACTTGGGACTTTTCATTAACTTAAAGAGTTTAAATCAAAGCATTGCTTAAACATAGGAATTTATACATTAAGTCATTTAAGTCAATTACATCAGATAAGCTTCTCAATCCATAAACATAATTTTTTTTTACTAGTACTAGCAAGAATATGCCCCCTCAGGGCGTAAGTATTTAAGTTTTAATGTAATGAAATGAAATATAAGATTTTCTTATAGACATTGTTAATAGATAAGATTTATTCTATGTATTAATTGATTAATTAATGATTTTGACTATAAATCAAATACGCATTGATAAACTTATCCAATTCTTAAGGGTATTGTGATGTAAGCAGTGATGTAGTTTCGGTGACAGATAGACACCGAATCTCCATTATAATAAGATTGATTTCATATTCATTTTAACTACTTTTCATAAAAAAAATCATAATACCACTAATAAGACCGTTTTCCTAAAGATCCCTTTTGGTGACCTGAGTAGTATAAGCTTAAAAGTATTTATCACACTGTTATATCAGATACAGATACAATTTAGTATCATACACCCTTTTTTTCCCTAATCTCTAGGTCTAACATAACTCCAGATGGGTTGATATGCCATTAAATAATACACTTCTTTTTTTTTTTTCTTTGCTTTATATCAAGTATACTAATGACTCCCCTCTCCTTTCCCCCATGAGAGCAGCACCCACAAAAAAAAAAAAAAAAAAAAAAAAAAATAACACCAACTACTTTACCTCCTATCACACAAAAACCATCCAAGCAGTGATGTAGTTTCGGTGACAGACAGACACCGAATCTCCATTATAATAAGATTGCTTTTAATATTCATTTTAACTGCTTTTCATAAAATTTCATACATCCCTTTTTCCCTATAACCTGAGAGCAGCACTCTGAAAAAAAAACAAAAAAAAAACACACAACTGTACAGCTACTTACCTCCTATCATACAAAAACCATCCAAGTAAGACAAACAAGAGATATTGGACACAGCTAGGGAAGCAACGACGCACTTATAAGTGACATTTTCCTGTAGACACCAACCCATGGACACACTAGGGTAGGCCAAGCAGCAAAAACCTATATCAATCAGCTCTGCGCAGATACTGGATGATGTGCAGAAGACCTGCCAGGAACGATGACCGATAGAGACGAGTGGCAAGTGAGAGAGTCATGGGAATGCATGCTGTTAGTACGACCTGATGATGATGATGATACTAATGACTTGCAATAGTCCCCAGGTTATGTTTGTATAACAAAGTCAAAACAATTCACAAACTTATTGATAATCTAGAAAGCATAAAATAGCAGTTAGCAGTTCTGATTTACCTATGAATATAAAATAGTCTGGAGTGGAACAGACACTACCAAATTTGTGTGTGTGTGTGTGTGTGTACTTGTTTTACCCCCTGCCAACATGTCATGGACCAGCCTAGCAGGGTACACCCCATGTGTCCCAGACTTTGAAGAAAGTTTGTGACCTGCATTGGATTGAGAAAAAGGTTGATTTGACAATGAGATATATAATAAAAAAAAAATTTTTAAAAAAGCACTTACTAGTTGTAGACAATTTACTACTTATGTTCCCGGGGTGATTAGATATTTACTGTGCAATTGATAGTAGAACAATGCCTACATCACTGTTTTGTTTGCTGTTATGAATGACATCATGTGAATGATAAGTGAATTAAAAGGTGCAAAGACATGACCACTACAGGTAAATTTAGTTTTAAGCTACAGAATCAAGGTAGATAAAAAAAATTTACAAAATAGCTGTGACAGATTGTAGTAGTTAGGTAGCTAATGTGATTTGAAATAGTCATTGTTATGATTCATTGATTTTAATGGTATGTCAACCCATCTAGGGTTATTTTATGCCTAGAGGTTTGGGAATTGCATTAGTTTTTACAGGATGGTCTGAATTCATGTCACTCTTGAATATTGTTTTAACTTTCATTATTTTTTTTATTTTAATGATATATCATTAATTATGATGTATGATATATAATAATATAATTTTCTATTCCATTTCCAGTGGCTTATCTCATGGAATTATATTTGATTAATTAGAAATTATAATTTGGTAGACTGTAACAATACCTTCGACCAACCAGTATATTTATATTTACATTTTTGTGTAGTCATTTTTTATATTTTTCTTGTTGTTTTTTTTTTTTAACATGGTCCTATTAAATACAAATAATTTTTAAATAGATCTATTTGACCACTGGATGGGACCATAACATGTATTACTACTCCGCATCAGTGAAACTGGAAGTAATGGCAATGAAGGATTATTCAACACACCCAGATCTCCAGATCTGGGCCTTACCATCAAATGCAGTTTAATGTCATACTCAGGATACTCCTTGGGGGAGGGGTTTCACCCCTCTGCAGGGGATACAGTCAGTGTATTATACCCTTGAAGACAGGGCGGATGTGCATACCACAGAACAGCTCAGTGATAAGACGTAGCTAGAGAGGGTAAAGTGATCACTTACCCTGAACACATTCTTTAAGAGTGGCAACTTTTCAACAATTTTAACTTATTCGATCCTTTGTGTAATAAAAATTACTTTCAAAGCATCCGTCATAAATAATGAGAAAATAAGGATTTTAGTATTGTAGCCGAGAGAGTAAGAGGTTGGTGTTTAAGAATGGCTGGGTGGAAGCATAAATTAAACATTTTTATGATATGTTTTTTTCTGGGCTAATTCACTAGACAGACAGATGTTCACAATGAATTTAATTCTAAGAAAATGCTATTTTGAAAGAAAAAAATTTATGGAAATAATTTTTAAGTCCCTTTTTATTCAATTCTATGAGATCTCTATAAAATATTATATTGAATATAAAATCATTTATTTTATCATAATAAAATTAAGTGATAATGCTATTTTGTAAGAGAAAAAATAATGGAAATAATTCTTAAGTCCCTTTTTATTCAATTTTATGAGATCTCTATAAAATATTATATTGAATATAAAACAATTTAACTTATTATAATGAATATTGTATTAATAAAATAAAGTGATAAGGTATTTTCCTGACCTCCCATCAGGCTGGGATCAACACCAGGTCATTTTAATGTGGGGAGCCATGTACAAACTGAAGTTTATGTGATGACTAGTGCAAAAAATTATTGGTTCCTCTTTTGGGGTTGCCTCAGGCACCAGGCAATAAACTCAGCCTGCTCCTTTAAATCAAAGGGCAAGGGTTGCCTGGGGGCATAGACCCTAGGAACACCTGGGAAGAGTTTGCATCTTAGCCAAAAGGCCAAAAAGCAGATAATAAAGTAAAGTGAAAATGCTATTTTCTAAGAAAAAAATCATGGAAATAATCTTTAAGTCCCTTTTTATTCAATTCTATGATATCTCTGTAAAATACTGAATTGAATATAAAACTATTTACTTTATTATAATACTTATGCCAGTATGGTAGCACATACTGTGACAATAACCATCGTATATCATTGGTTAAGATATATCACCAGTTGAATAACAAAATATGTACCTTACTCAAGAGGTGGGGCTATTTCCTTTTCGGTGCTCACCCCCCTCCAACTCTTTCTCCACCCTTAGAATTAAAGGTCAGTCATGAGCATTTGAGATTTACCATTGCTAACTTCTAGATAAGAACATTCTTATTTAGGATCCTTTCCTGTCTGATTTCAAAGTTTCATTCTCCTATGTGAATTTCTTTTTTTTTTTTTTTTCGCTAATAAACTTCCTCGATGCCCCGACATCAGAAATTAAACAATGACCTTATAGCTTTAACAGTCCGATTCTCATGACTTGAGCTTTCCCCTCGCTAATGGAAGTGACAAAATGATGAATCACACAAAAATGAAAAAGGAAGACAATAAGGCTGAAAGAAGATTGATAAAGGCCATTGAATAAATTGCAAGAATAGAATATCATGTGACTGTCTAAAGCAGGGTGCGCGTGACCAACCATCATAAATAACCCTTAGATGAGGCACAGCACCCCCACCCCCCAGGATCCAAATGCATGTGACCATCTTTTGAGACTGCTTCATCATCAGCAGCAAATAAGGCCAACAACAAAATATGCACATACATCAAGAAAGATAAACATTTATTGCATCTTTTGACTATAAAGTAGGACATTTCTACAGAAAGAAACATCATCGTCAATAAGAATAATATTACTAGACGACCCATGAACCTGTTGGGTTTCCATTATACATATTTACCAACCCCTCCACACGAGCAGGATGTGACACAAGGTCAATTTCTTAAGCAGAGTTTAACGGGTTTGAATTCAGAGTTTTCCTTCTCCTAGACTGGTTACCTAGCCACGGTTAAAGAATCCAGTCTGCCCTGCTATTTATCCATAGCTGGAGGGAGAATTGGATTCATACCTTTCCCAAGGGTATTAGCGCCATGTGAAATACCAACGGCTTCGTCCAATGGGTTTCCATTATAACAACAGTTCAGGATGATATTGAGCCTTCTATTTAGGAAGGAGTGAAGGATTCTAATAAGCAGCATATTTTGACTATAAACTAAGACATTTCTACAAAAGAGAACCATTATCATCATCATCAATAATAACAATAATATAACTAGACAACCCATGAACCTGTTGGGTCCTTATTATAAAAACAGTCCATGATGATAATGATCCTTCTATTTAAGAAAGAGTGAAGGATTCGAATAAGCAGCATCTTTTGAGTATAAACTAAGACATTTAGACAAAAGAGAAGACATCATCATCACCAATAAGAATGATATTACTAGACGACCTATGAACCTGTTGGCTCCTTATTGTACCAACATCATCTTTTGACTATAAAGAGAACCATCATCATCATCATCATCAATAAGAATAATATAACTAAATGACCCATGAAGCAGTTGTTTTTTTTTTTTTTAAATCTTTTTTTATTAAGACACAGAATAAATATACTATTCAATTCGGAGGACAAAGTACAAATATTAAAAATATAAAGCAATAAGTTTTGAGATTTGAATTTACTTATCATAACCAAGAATTTCCTTTTTCATGGACATCCCTATATATATATATATATATATATATATATATAATTATTCTGATAGATTTTTAAACAGATTTTGACAAAAATACAGGAATCACTTATATTAATGTTTTAATTAAGTAGACAGTTGTATGGTTTGTTTATGTTTTTGTTTCCATGTTTCATTTTATTATTTTCATAAGGAATCTTTTTTTTTTTTTTCCTTGAGCAGAATGGAATATCTTGAATATCCCCAAAGATTTAAAACAAGAGCAGTAGCAGCAGTGAATAAGCAAAAGGTCTTTTTGCAAAATGTCTTTCAATTCACAAGGGAGTCCTGCCTCCTACTGACAACTTTGTTTGTTTTTTGTTGTTTCTTTTTTCTTCTTGCCTATGTTTGAGATATTATTAGTAGAGTCAAAGAACAAATGTGTTCAGTCATCCAGTTTGGGAGTGAAAAGGCCAGTGAGGGTTTAAAGTGATAGAAAAGGGATGTGGGAATCAAATTCTTGAGATAAGAAAAAAAAAGCAAAGTGAAAAGTAGAGAAAGAAAGAAAGAAAGAAAAAGAGAAAAAGAAAAAGAGAGAAAGAAAGAAAAGAAAGAGAAAAAGAAAGAAAGAAAAAGAGAAAGAAAGAAAGAAAGAAAGAGAAAGAAAGAAAAAGAAAGAAAGAAAAGAAAGAAAGAGAAAAAGAAAGAAAAAGAAAGAAAGAAAGAGAAAGAAAGAGAAAGAAAGAAAAAGAGAAAGAAAAGTTAATGTTCTGAGAGAAAGAAGCTAATAAAAAAAAAAAATAGAAATAGAAAATAAAATTTAAAAATATTTAGAAAAATATATATAAAAAAATTAAAATATCTTTAAAAATAAAATAAAAAATAAAAAATATATTTTTTAAAAAATAGAAAATAAAATCTTAAAAATAAATAAAAATCTTTAAAAAATTAAATAAATAAATATAAAAAAAAATCTTAAAAAAAAAAATAAAAAATATCTAAAAATTAAAAAATTAAAAATCTTAAAAAAATTTTAAAAATAAAAAAACTTAAAAAATAAAGAAAATAAAAATAAAAAAAAAAAGGAGAGTTGGGAATAAACCCGAAAGTTGAAAAAAAAAAAAAACAAAAAAACAAAAACAAAAAAGAAAGTTTTTTTTTTAAAGTAAGTTGACAAAAACAAGTTGTAACAGTAGAAGCATTTGTAATATATTGTTACTTCTGTATTACCAGTAATCCTCAAATATTTCTATCAACAACAGGGAATAAATTCACACCCTGCAAAAACCTACCACTTAGTTATTTCTTATTCTGCAAGTTATTAATAATATAACCAGGATTATAAAGCAACAGGGGAGGAACTGCCACTGGCTGGGATAGTTGTGTAATTAGAGGCACAAAGACCCCCCCCCCACTTGAAAGACTGGCCTTGTACCATACTAATCTTAAGTCAGACAAATAAATATCTACAAGCACTTTACAGTATTAAATGTTACAGATACAAAAATTTTAAATAGATTTGTTCAAAAAATAATTTAAATCTAGAGCAGATGAGCCTATTTGTTTTAAGTAAGCAGTCAAGTACAAGGGTCTTAAAACACTCAAACCTGGATCAACAAACATCTACTGCTACAGCAGGGGTCACCAAACCACAGCTTGCGGGCCGGATCTGGCCCATGAAGGTATTTTATCAGGCCCGCTACAATACTTGAAGTTTGTTAAAACGTACGATCACAAGATGTTATGATACCATTTAAATTTAAATATCATGTTAAGCTTGCTAAATCTTCATATTGGTTAAATTTGTTTTTGTGCATCTTACGCCACTCATCCATGAATATAACACGGAAAGATTAATTTTGCTTTACATCTTTTTCTCGGAGCTTTCATTCTGGCTAGCAAGTATTGAACACAATAATAATCTGGCCTACACTCATTATTTTTTCAATTATCCGGCCCACCATGAAAAAGGTTTGGTGATCCCTGGCCTACAGCATAACCATTTTTGCAATCAGTATTTTCCTTAAACTTGGGCATTTAATATTATCCCCCATCCATCGGCACAGCTTAGAATATGGTGACTGTATCCCCTGCAGAGCAGTAAAACCCCTTGAATAAAGGAAAGAAAGAAAGCAGTGTCCTGGGTATGACATTAAACTGCATCTGGTGGTGGGTCCACTTCTGGAGCTCTGAGGAGGGTAAAGTATCCCTTCATTACTATTACACTCAGGTCTACTTTGACCTGGAATGGTAGTACCTGTTAGGGTCACATCTATGGGGCAAATATATCTGTTTAAAAATTACTTGGATTAAATAGAAATACTTGAAAACATATATCTGTGTGTAAATCATTTGTATTAGGAGTATTTAATATCTGATGTGTAGGATTCCATAGAAGAAGGTCACTCAAGAGTTCTTTCCAGCAGTACCCAGTGTGTCTTGTTTATCTTACTTGGACGTGTTTGTGTGATTTGAGGTAAGTGGCCATACAACTGCTTTTTTGTGGGGTGCTGCTTCAAGGATTTGTTCAAAACAGCACACAGCATCCAGATGCTGATAGGTATGTGTCCTGCATCCGTGATGCATAAAAATCTAAAAGGACGCCTTCAAATCATATCCATGCATCCTAGTGTTTTTCTTTTTCTTCCCTCATCATTTCAAGCTAACTATAAATACATTTCAATAGTTTCTTAGGAATTAATTACACAGGATAGGTTACAAGGTAGGAGTTAGACAGCTTTAGTTGAGACCCATAAATTTTCCTGGGGACTCATTCAAAGCACATATGTGCATCCCAGGACACACTAAATCAAAAAGCTATCAGCATCACTTAGTATCCTTGTGTAGTTCCCATCTAGCTTTTTTCTACAAGCATTTTGTTCAAGTCCAATTTAAAATCCCTAACAATTCCTTACACTGTAATATTTTTATGGGGGAGGGGTTATGACCTTGAAAAAAGACCCCAAGGCTGTCAAAACTTTTAAATATATTCCCAATATGAATAAAACATGATGACATCTACTGTCTCCATCATTCAATAATAAAAGCACTTTTTTTATAACAGAATTGTTGATGATGGTAGAAGCCTTTTTTTTTCTTCTTCATTTTGTTTATTTAAAGAAAAAACCAAAATGCCATTGAAATAAAGAACAACTTTCTTATCCATTAAGCTTGAAATTCAATTTTTTTTTTAAAAGATGAATAACATTAAAACAAAATGCATGTCAGCAAAATGTTCTTAGCACCCCCCCCACCCCCAAGATCATCTTACAGAGTTTATTGGCATTAAATCAATAACATCCTTTTTTTTTTTTTCAGAAGAAAATCCTATCAGTGTTTTTAACATTTCACAAGGAGATGTGATAATTCCTCAACAAAATGAAAAGAAATTCTAACATATCAAATGATGAAACTTTACCTACAACACATTCACTTTTTTTTCTTTTCTAATCTCAGGGTAAGCAATTACTTATATATATATATACACATACACACACACACACACACACACACACAAGGGGTGGCATAAAAGTATCGAGATTGAAGCTGTATTTACCAATATAGAAATGAACAATGAATGGAACGTTAATTTTTTCACAATACAAGGTGTCATAAAAGTGCAAAGTTTGAAGCGGTATCTACCAATATAGAAATGAACAATGAATGGAATGTTAATTTTTTCAGAATACCAGGTGTGTCAAAAAGTACTTTCAATCTCGATACTTTTTTGACACACCTTGTATGTGTGTGTGTGTGTGTGTGTATATATATATATATATATATATATATATATATATTGATGTTATTCAGTAACCTAACACATTATATTTCTTAAAAGATAACAGTACAAGCTAAAAGCCAAACTACTGATCCAGGATAAAATATAGATCCACATGCTAATGGACCATGTCATCAAAAGTATCTCTCATTTGATAGAATAAGATTTGACAAATAAACTCTTATATCATTTGTCTGAATTATATATATATAACCTATTGTAAGTATCAGATGGATAGTGAGGGAGTCTACCCTCTTTTTGCTAGTGCTAGACCAGTGAGATTGTTTTTTTTTTCCTGAGGGGGAGCGCCACACCTACTGTCAGCTCACCACTTTACCGCACAGATCAGATTCGCCAATCTGTGCTATTCATGCATTGAGTTGGCAGGAGCCAGTATCGAACCAGGAACCCTGCAATTCCCACATCACACACACACACACACACAGTGGTGCAAATATCACATTACATTTTAAAAATGAAACAACTTTTTTTTTATAAAAATAAGTAATTAAATTTTTCTTTTAATTCTATTTTATTTTGACTCTTGGATAATACTTTGAACTAAATGTGGAATATAATATCCCTTAAATGCTATTCGTTTTCAGCTTCACAGAGCTTTATCAAAAAAAAAAAAAAAAAAATTGGTGACTTTTGTGCCACCATATATATATATATATATATATATACACATAATCTTCATACAATGACTGCTATTTACACAGTAGCATTGCAACCAACAAAGCCTTCATCAGATGGAGTGTGTGTGTCTGTGTTACAGACTAGTTGATTTTACACTTTATATGGCCCTAGTTTAGTCTGTAAAGTTATAGAGTGCACACTCCTTATGAATAGATTATTTAAAAAAATCATGGTTTTTATATTTATAAATACCAAATATTAAATTGGTCATAATCAATTGCATGAAGAGGAATCTGAGTGAGAGGTGCAAAAACAGGAGGAGAGACGGAGTCATAATCAAAGTTTGTTGAGTTCCGATTCCACAGCCCTGGTTATTATAATAGAAAATGCAGATGCCTATGAGTCAACTTGCACGCACATTGGATAAGAAAAAAAAAAGAAAAAAGAAAATTGAATTAAAAAGAAAAAAAATAGGATGTGAATATCACTTTGCAAATATTTTTATCAAAAATGGTCGTACCTAATCTCATACCATTTTTCAAAATTTGTTTTATTCAATACAAACTGAAGATTAAATTAATTTAGAAAGGAAGAGAAATTGGTCACTAATTGCAGATTGAAATGATTTCTCCAGGCCCGACACCCCCACCCCACCCCCTGCCTTTGGCCTTTAGGTAGGGCATAAATACAGGCAATAGGATAGGTTTATTTTGCAAGGAAATTAAACATTACCAACTGTTTGATTCATCAGAAATAGATTAAATTTATGAATAAGCAAATATGAATCAATGACTAACATTATGCAAATCACTTTATTTTTTAAAAGTTCTTATCGATATGTAACAAGTAAGTAATTACCATAGATAAATAAAGTTTTGTGAACAAGTTAAAATAGCTATATCATAGGAGAATGGTTTTATTTTAATAATACCTGTATTAAGTATTATTTGGATTTTGGGGACTATTGGCCTCATCATTATTGAAAGAAGGTGCCCGAGTTCGGTGAGAAGACGCCAGAGTTCGGTGAGAAGGCGCCAGAGTTCGGTGAGAAGGCGCCAGAGTTCGGTGAGAAGGCGCCAGAGTTCGGTGAGAAGGCCCAGAGTTCGGTGAGAAGGCACCAGAGTTCGGTGAGAAGGCACCAGAGTTCGGTGAGAAGGCACCAGAGTTCAGTGAGAAGCACCAGAGTTCACACCAGAGTTCTAAGAGAAACACCTAAAGAAGTCCAGAGGGCACCTTGACTGAAACATTGTGTATATAATGATAAAGATGAAGACAACAGTAAAAAAAACAAAATATATTATAGAAATTATCAAGACTCATCTCAAAAGTTCAGACAAAAACTGTATTAAGCAACTGATACACATACTCAATAATAAAATCCAACAGTGTTTGGATCCCCTCCCCTCCAAAGAATGAATTTATCTTTATCTAGAACAAAGTGAAGGACATGATTGCAGAGTACTGAAAGTAGAAGTTCAGCTGGGCTGGATACATGGCAAGGTTTACAGACAAAAGTTGTCAAGTGGTATCCGAGAGATCGGAAAAAGCCACCATGAAACTGGGAAGATGAAATCATCAAGCAATTCAGGTCAAAAAGGGTTGATATACCGTAAAACAAAGCAATCAACCAAAACCTGAAACCAACCAGAAATTCAATTTTAATAGGCTTTCTCTTGCAAAGGAGAAATACATTCCGATTCTAAATCACTTCATGGTTTTATGAAGAACATTGGCAAAGGCAGTCTAAGATGTCAGCCATGGAGAGAGTAACCCTTTCCAGTTCAAACAAACATAAAGAATCCATAGTTCCGTCAACATGAAATCAAGGGATAATAATTCATACAATATTAAAAGAGAAGTTTCAAAGATAGAAAACTCTTTCTCTGAATGTTTGAGATGAGGCTTTAAGATTAGTATTATCTGCGTTATTCGGACTATTGTCCCCATCTTCATTGTTATTTGTACGTTTCGGCCAATATGCCCTCCGGCCTTCTTCAGGTATTTAGAAACAGGTGGCCCCATTGGGGGGAGTCTTACCCCTCTGCAGAGGTGCAGTCGGTGCATTCTAACGCCCCAGCTGACAGGGCGGGGGGATAAAGGGGTTCATACATTTCCCAGAAAGTGAATGTAATAGTGTGAGTGGAGTTCAAACGGATACTTTTTGAACATATCTCATATATGCATGAATATAGAAGTATACACTTTGCGTGTGTGCGAGAGAGAGAGAGAGAGCGAAAGTGAGAGAGAGAGAGAGAGAGAGTGAGAGAGAGAGAGTGAGAGCGAAAGAAAGAGAGTGAGAGCGAGAGAAAGAGCGAGAGAAAGAGAGAGAGAGAGAAAGAGAGAGAAAGAGAGAGAGAGAGAGAGAAAGAGAGAAAGAGAAGAGAGAGAAAGAGAAAGAGAGAAAGAGAGAGAGAGAGAAAGAGAGAGAGAGAGTAAGAGAAAGAAAGAGAGAGAGTAAGAGAAAGAAAGAGAGAGAGTAAGAGAAAGAAAGAGAGAGAGTAAGAGAAAGTGTGTGTGTGTGTGTGTGTGTGTGTGTGTGTGTGCCATGATGATTTGGATAAGGGTGTTTATTTAATTTCACAGAGATGTGCAAGATACCAAAGTTCAGATCCAGCAGTCTTATTAAAACATACTGGACAACTCAAAGTTATTTACATAATTCTTTTTCTGCTACTGTCCTGTACGTTGATGACATCATGTACCCGATGACATCAATTCCATGCCTGACATTGCCTCATACCTGACCCTAATCGAAGACTAAAAAGATTCTGAAAAAGTTTTTTGACCCAAACTGAATAGCACCAATATAACTGCCAAATACTGTGATTGGCAAACTACTACTATGGCTACAAGTTTAACCCATATGTATAAGTAGAAGCAAATGTTCTTCCTTTTTTTTTTTTTTTTTTTTTTAAAATCTAGATATAAAATACTGTTTTATCTGCTGGACATATGGCAACATGTAGATATACAATTCACTATGAAAACATTCAGGAATATAACGAAAAAATAAAATAAACTCAGACTGTATATTTAACATAGAAGGTGTGATAAAAAATTTTTTTTTTTTTTTTTTTTTAAGTATAGAGACTGAATCTTTAAACTTTTTAGAATTTTCAATTTAAATGAAAACATATGTACAGCTGAGCAACTTATATATGATAAAGCATTTTTGAGGGGGTGGAGGTTTTACTCCTCGGTGTGTAGGGGTGCAACAGTCAGCATATTCTAACCCCTCCCCCTCGCCAAAAGGGTAGGATATTTATAGAATTTTGTATTTAGAGAGAGTGATAATATTGTATAATAAAAGTCTTTGCTCAGAGAAGAGACCGAGTTGGTGAGAGCCGGTATGGAACCCAGAAACTAGTGGTTACAAGACGGATACTCTACTAACTGAGCTAAATGGGATATTCATAAAATTTTGTATTTAGAGTAAGTGATGAAATTTTATAATAAAAGTCTTTGTTCAGATTAAGAGAAGAGACTAGGTTGTTGCAGGCCAGTATCGAACCCGGAACCTTGCGGTTCAGAGACAGGTGTTCTACCAACTGAGCTAAATCAGACCCTGTAAAAAGTTATAAATAGTTTCTTTCTTTTCTTTTTTTTTCCAATATCAAAAAATGAAAAATTATCCCCCCCCTTACATCAGATTGCCAAAAACTTATGAATGAATAGGCAAACAGCTGCATCAATAAGCGACTACATCTCAACTGAATCAATGCATTTATAATGAATTAGTATACCAGCTGCCTATAATGAATAAATGCTTTTTTTAACAAATGTTCAAGCCACATACACGACAAAAGTTTCTTTTAAGCAGAGGATAACTATAAAATAAAACTTTTTTTTTTTTTTTTAAATTTTTCTTTTGATATTATTTCTTTTTCTTATCTTTCCCAATTAACCAAACCAATACTCTGGTTTTACAAGTACATTTAAGTTTGGTTTATTTGTTTAACAATATATAACTCCTTATAGTAAGTCTTGTCTAAAGTCTGTAAGATTTCTTATGGCCTGCAGCTTCAGTCTTATAATGTATTATTTATTGCCCGCTAGAATAGGCACATCTCAACTAGATCTGGCCTCTTTAGTAAAATCCAGATGTTGATAGCTTTTTAATTTAGTTCATTCTGGGACGCATGGATTTTATATGAATGAGTCACCGGGAAATTTGATAGGTCCCAACTAAAGTTTCTTAATAAATTGTAGAGTTTTTATCTATGAACAACTAGAGCTGTCTAACCTCTACCTTGTACTCCATAGTGTGTAATTCATTTCCAAGAAAATATTGAAATGTATTTACAGTTAGCTGGAAATAGTAGGGGAAGAAAAAAAATAAAAACACATGAATACAATTTTACTGTGTCCTTTTAGATTTTTATGTGTCAGTGACACAGGATGCATACTTATCAGCATATCTACTCCTTATAGCAAGTATATCCAAAAGTCTGGCTGCAGTAAGATTTCTTATGGCTTGCAGCTTCAGTTTTATAATGTATTATTTATGGCCCACTATCAAACCAGACTTGGCCACTTTAGTGAAATCTGAATCTTAATATCACCCTTCCGATTAGTGTTAGCAAGTTATCAGCCACATAGTCATTTGAAAAAAATAAATATAATGGTTTTATTTACAAGAAGTGGCTACCCGGTGTTGCCCGGTAGAGGGGAGGGGTAAAAAAAAGTTAGTATTGCAGATCAATTGATTGCTTTGGTCTTCCATAATTGATTTGTTTATGTTTTAATCAGGAACACCACCTATGACAATCTCTTCTCTTACTATTCAAATTCTAATTTTTAAATATCTTCATGAATATGAATAAAATCTTTATTATTTTTGCACAAAAAGCAAGCTCTGGTGATAGCGAATGTGTATATATATTTACTTTTTTTGTTAATTGTTTTATTCTAGTAGTTTCCTCCAGACATACATACACACCAACTGTCCTTTATATATGTATAGATTATTTGAGTATATTTGCATATATTTCCTCAGAACTAAGTTTCCATTTCAAATTGTTTTATCTTTTTACTCCTTTAATAAATTTTATGATTTTAATTACTTATGATACAAACCTTCTGAGATTGAATTTTTAACTCCTACCCTGCTCACTCAATATCTTTCAAAAAATAATTTTTACACTGCCTGAAGGCCGTTTTTTTTTTTTTTTTTAATGCTAGTTTTTTGGGTTTTTTTAAATAAAAAGAGGTAGGAGAAACAAAGAAAGAATGGGATTAAAACAGTTGCAATAAAACGCCAAGCTGTTACAACATGCTAATAAGAAAAATACACCGAGTAGAGAATACCCACAACAAGAGTTAAAGAAAGACAGAAGGCTGTGGAAGTCGGCTTTGGTTCACAACTGCTCGATCAGATCAACATGCATCCCTCACAAGTTAAACACAAGATTATGAAGACATTCCCCTAATCCATCCTTCTTTGTCTTATCCTCTCGATACTATTGCACCACTACCCCCCCTCCAAATCTCAATGCCCTTCACTCTAAGAACATCTCCTTGGACAAGCTTCAAGAAGCTCACAATCTACCAATGTTAAGCCAACATGCCACAGTTGGCTGGATTGTGGTGATTGATAGTGCAAATCATAGATCGGCATGTGGCCAGTTACTTCAAGCCGTTCGTCCACTACGTATGCGTGTGCGCGGGGTTTAAAGGTGTGGGATGAGGGTGGGTGGGGTTGAGCAAGTGCCGGGAGAGGATCTGTTGCCAATAAACAAAATAAGTAATCCTTACATTGGATAGCGTGCATGACAGATCTTTTGCAATTATGATGACAAGAATGATTACATTACAGATGCCCCTGTTCCTCAAGAAAGGAGAGGTGTGTGTGTGTGTGTGTGTGTGTGTAGGGGGGGGTATTGTATCCATGCCCCTCCCACACACACACTTTTCAGTTTGGTCCTCAACTAAATGAACAACAGACTGTACAATAGGGTAGGTTGATTTTTCTTTTCTTTTTTTAAATATCAAATTGTCCATTTAACGAAAGTTGTGTTTTAGTATACGGATACCAAAAATTAGATCTTTTACTTGCACCATTGTTTGAGGAAATAGCATCAAAGATCGTCTACTAAAATGCACTAAAATCCTCGTTTATTTTTTTGTTTTTTTAAACATAAGTTTAACTCATTAAACAAAAGATGCCAAAATGTACCAAACTGTACAAAATCCGTAGGTGTGGGGTAGGTCAATTTTTCACTTTTTAAAAATATCAAATTGTCTATCTATGCGAAAGTTGTGTGTTAGTATACTGAATACTGATACCAAAAATTAGATCTTTTATTTGCACCATTGTTTGAGGAAATAGCATCAAAGATCGTCTACTAATTCACAAAAAACCTTGTTTTTTTACAACATTTGGCCTAGAAATTGGTTAGAAAATTTACACATTTTCAATTTTAATTTCATTTATAATATTTAATTTTCATTTTAATAAAAGAAAACATTTTCTGATATAAATGTTGAAAACGGTAAATTTTCTAACCAATTCCTAAGCCAACGATTTAAAAAAAATTTTTAGCTGACGATCTTTGATGCTATTTCTTCAAACAATGGTACAAGTAAAAGATCTTACTTTTGGTATCAGTATTCAGTATACTAACACACAACTTTCACATAGATGGAAAATTTGATAATTTATAAAAATGAAAAATCAACCTATCCTACTGTACAAGTGCACATGCTACTACCTTTTCACAACAAATGAGGTTTTGTAGTTAAAACATTCACCCTAATAAGATCCTTTTTCAAGTTACTTTCTCTAATGATTGTATAATTTGAACTAAGCCAGATTAACTTCCATAATATGGGCGGAGGGAGGTCACTGAAATTCCATCAGCATGAGTCATTTAATGTGAAGTTAGTCAAAGACAGTAATACTCAAATTATAGAATGTAAATTCAACTATGAGTGATAAATATTTTAGGAGGAAATTAAACAATTTTTTTTTTTAAGTGTCTTTGAAAAACGAGCTGCAAAGTAAAATCCAAAATTAAGAATTACAACTTTTTAAAATATGGAACTATAACTGAATGGATTATAAAGAATAGTATCCTTATCTTTAAAAAGTTTAAGAAAAATCAAGCTATAAAGAACAAAAATAAAATATTATTTAACAAATGAATAAATAAATAAAACATTTTGTAAACATCATTTCTCATACATTTTATATTATAACTCAATGGTTTTTCATAATAAATTTATATATATCTTTTTAGATATAAGAAGAGTATTGATTTATGAACAATTATAATTAGACAACAAAGCTTACTGTGTGTGCATGTGTGTGTGTGTATATGTATGTATGTATATGTAAGTTGAAAATGGAAGCAAATCCGACGGTATGTTGAAAGGAAAAATAAACAAAGGAAAGAAAATGCTGAATAGATAAAATAGATTTTATTTTATTAACACATGTTTCGGCCAGGAGTTTATTTATGTACACATGTATTCTATTTATTATTATTTTAAATAGAAAATAAAATGATAACAGAAAACTACAAAATCTTTTAGTATACAAGGAATAACGGCTTTCATCAGAGTAAATTCTTTGGTGTTTGAAATCAAAGCGGTCAAAATACAGAGAATTTTTTAAATGTTCGAAAAAAGAACTATGTGAAATGCAAACAGCTTCGTCCAGGATTTGAACGTGTCTCACTGAGTCTATTTCCAAGAATGATAACCCTTACACCAAGTGCCTCCACATATGGCTTGTATAGGACAAGCCACACTGTTTAGATGAGTAAATAACAGAAGAACTTTGAACTAGAGTGCCACAGATTCTCCAAATTACATACCTCAGGTTTAAATCAATCAAAGATCTGACTCTGACCAAAAAGATCCAAATATTTTTAACACCGTTAACATCGCATATAATCATATTATCACAACAAAGAAAACATTTTAAAACACTTATATTTTAAACAAATCATTTTATAAAAATACTGAATTTTAACTCTTAACATCCTTTTGAGAATTTCCCAAATCCAGAGCCCAATTCCTATCAGGATTTATACAAAAATGGCTAAAAATGGGCTTTTCATTTAAATTTACTGTTATTTCCCTTAAATCAAAGACATCTAAATATTTTTAATATTACATTTAAACAAAGGCTATCGTTTGGGCAGATGAGGAAAAAATGTGATTTCTGGCTAGGTGGAATGAGGCAGTATAGGGCGTTAAGAGTTAACATATCCTTTTTATGATAGGTTATTAGATTACTTTAGAAAAGAAGATTATTAAACTAGTGTCAAGAAGTGAACTCTTTTTTTTTTGGTAATTTTCCCTAATAATAAACAAATACAATAAACAAGAATAAATTTAAAGAATTTCAAATGCAAAATACATGTAACCAAGGATACAATTTTTTTTTTTTTAATACTTCAGTTTAAAACCAATTCTTTTATTCTGTACTAACAAGTGTCACAGCTCCAATAACTAGTTAGGTGAGAATCTAACATCTCTTAATCTTCGGTTCAGTACTTTTATGGCAAATTCAACAGTTAAATACAAGAAAATTATTTACTGCATTTTCACAGATTCACAGATCATTAAAAAATTAACTATACAGAGGAAAGTTACTTTATATTAAAATTTTCCATTCTCTTTGTATATACACCGCCCCCGCCCAATATAAGAAAATTATTTACATTCAGAATTCCTAGATCATTCGTGAATTAATGTGTATCAATAAATTGGTAGAATCAATAAAACTGGTGGGTGCCCCTCACTCACCACCTTCTAGAACCCATATTATAAAAATTGTTGGGGGTTTGCCATATAAGCAATTTGAAGAATACAGTCAGGACAATCATATAGGCACTAGGGCTTCACGATGACCAGCCGATTGATCGGATGGAACTTTTTTGACCACCTGTTTAGCCCAAGTATGGGCAGAAGTGGAGTGTGATCATCAAAAAATTAACTATACAGACAAAGATTTCTTTATATTAAAATTTTCCATTCTCTTTGTATAGGCACTGCCCCAAAAAAAAAACATATCTTGGATAGTCCTTTGCTCTACCACTAAACCAGCAACTCAATGTGTATAAATGTCTCCTCAATCATCATCATGTCATGCTGATAGTACAGATACCCATGATTCTCTTGCCACCAGTCCCTATTGATCATCACACCTAGCAAGTCCTCTTTACAACATCCAGTATCCACACAGAGCTGATCAATGTAAGTCTTTGCTGGTCAGCCCACTCTGGTGTGTCCGTGTGTAGGGGTCCACAAGAGAACAACACTTAAAAAGTTTATAAATCAGACTATGAAAATAACTCATCTTTAAATTGTAACATTTGTACAGGCTTTGTCAAAAGATTAAGAAACCATATATCTTGGATAGAACCTGAGATCTCTGGATTATCAGTCCTTTGATCTACCATAAAGCCATCAACTCAACGTGTGTAAATGTCTTCATCATGCTGATAGCACAGATACCCATGATTCTCTTGCCATCACTCTTGATCATCATTCCTAGTAAGTCCTCCTTACAACATCCAGTATCCACACAGAGCTGATCAATGTAAGTCTTTGCTAGTCAGCCCAATCTGGTGTGTCCATGTGTCCACTTAAAAAGCTAATAAAGCAGACTATGAAAATAACTCATCTTTAACATTGTAACATTTATACAGGCTTTGTCAAAAGATTAAGAAACCATATATCTTGGATAGAACCTCAGATCTCTGGGTTATCAGTCCTTTGATCTACCATTAAGCCATCAACTCAATGTGTGTAAATGTATCCTCAAAAGCCTATTACAGAAAGTATTGGCCTGTAAGCGATTTTTCCCGGTTTTTTTTAAATGCTGATAAAGCAGACTGTAAAAGCAGCTCAACTCTAACATCGTATTCTATAGAGAACCATCTTTAATTTTATAGTGACACGAAACACAAAAGCATCAGTAATCTAGTAAATTCCCCAAAGCACCGACCAATATTTTGTTTTTATTATGACTTTTCATTTCTCTTAATCTTATTTTAGCGAAAAGAGATAAATAAAACAAAAAATAAAATAAAATAACAAGAGAAAGAAAGAAAAAAACCCGCTATTTTTGTTCACTTTAAGATTGAATTGGTTGTGTCATGAGTCCTCCTGGGGATCACCGATCTGACAGGAGTTAATTGGCGAACACTTGAAGTTGTCCAAGTCATCATTATCTCCCCTTTCTTCGAGCTCTTCTCTCCACACACCAACTGTTTGTTTCACTTCAGACTCACAACAGATTATTAAGCAATAGATTGAGGCTCATTATTTTCCAGTCAATGGTTAACTTGCATGAGCAGGTAAAGCTATGTCCTCCAACTGCTTCAACAATTCAACCTCTTCCCACTACCCTTCACCAATCTCTCTCTCTCTCTCCTTTTATCCTTCTTAGTGAAAGAGAAAGAGGGGGGTGAATTTATACCTGTATATCCTTTTGGCAGTAATTAGAAATAAAGACCAGTAAAAGGGGCTAGCATGATATACCCTCACATCGGTTAATGATCACTAGCAAGAACAAACCAATATTATAAATGCAGCAGATACGTTCCCATACCAGAAAGTTCAAAACCACTGACTCTTGTAGATAATGATACCTTACTATAAGTTTGATTTAGTGTATGTTTATTCACCATGGATATGATTGGCTTCGAGCTACATGTCTGTGTGTGTGTGTGTAGTCGGTGTTTCAAAAAGGATGCAACAGTCTCTTTGATAACTTGTACTTAGACTATTTAACTTCTTTGTAGCTATGAAAAACAATAGTTATAGACAAACCAATTTATAAGAAAGGTTTTTAAGGGGTTTTCTAAGAGTGAGCAATCTAAATGCTCAAACACATCATAAACAATTCACTCTCACCAGAAATACACATTTTCTAATGCTACAATATGAAAGATCTATTTGAAAATTTACTAGTTTGGTTTTGTTTTACGACATCAACCTCAGTGGGTCATTTAATGCCGATAAAGTTTTGAAATAAATCAATTCTTAATGGATAATACAATTTTTTTATAAATACATTTTTCTATTTAACCCATAAATGGGACCCTAACATGTACTACCAACCCGGTCAGAGTGGACCAGGGAGCAATGGTGATGAAGGGGTGCTCCACATTCCCCAAACCTCCAAAACTGGAACCTCACCATCAGATAGAGTTTAATGTCATTCCCAGGACATGTAGACCCTCAGTCACCGCATTCTAGCACCCATATGATAAAAAGGGGTTTGAGCTTGCCATAAGGGCAATATGGTTGGGAAAATCATATAGGTGCTAGGGCTTGACGTGACCAGCCGATTGATCGGATGGGGCCTCTCTGACAAACCTGTCTAGCCCAAGATAGGACCAAAGGGGAGTATTGCAAGTCATGAACTGCTCACCCACCTGGGTTCTATGCTTAAGTATCACAGGTGGCCCCATTGGGGGAGTCTTACCCCTCTGCAAAGGTGCAGTCAGTGCATTCTAACACCCGCTGACAGGGCGGAAAATTCACTAGTATAAACTGATATGTGTGTATTTGTCCAATCAGCAGCATTAGCCAAATTCTGTTACTAAAATTTGAAATGCAAAACACCTCATTCAGGATTTGAACTCTGGTTGCTGTGCCCATTTCCAATGAGGATAACCATTATACCAACACACACACACACACACACACACACACAACACACATGCTGATATGTACACATCCTGCATTCCTGATGCACAAAAATCTAAAAGGATGCAGTAGAATCATATCCATGCACCCCAGTGTCTTTCCTTTTTCCCCCACCATTTCAATCTAACAGTAAATACATTTCAATATTTTCTTAGAAAGGAATTACACAGGACAGGTTACAAGGTAGGAGTTAGATGGCTTTAGTTGCTTCCCCAGATCATAAATAAAAACCCTACAATCTATTAAGAAACTTTAGTTGGGACTCCTTCAAAGCAAATATGTGTGTCCCAGGAAACACTAAATCAAAAAGCTATCAGCATCAATCTATTTATTTATATATATATATATATATATATATATATAATGTAGAAATAAGAAAAAAGTATTCCAAAAGATAAATTTATTTGTAGATGGCGAAGTTGATGTTAGAATGTTTCGGTTTGTTAAAAAAAACCTTCATCAGGACATTAGGATGATTATACAACTTGATCAGCAGTGATAATGTTTCAAAAAGGAAACCATGTCTTTTGACAACTTGTTCGTAAATAATTTAACTTCTTTGTAGCAATGACGGCAATTCAATTTCTTTCTAATATAGGGAAGTGACAAAATGGGGATAGAGGTGAGAGAGAGTCAAAGGAAACTGTGCTGTCGGCACGCCTTGATGATAATGAGGATTCCTAACTGTTTCAGTATTTTGCCGAAATCATTCAAAATATGTTTGGGTATTATTTTTTGCTGTGATTACCCAACTTCAGACAGAATATGAAGTGGGTGTGTAAGGCTGTGTGCAGCTGCAAAAATACAGTTACCTCCATACTCACTTTGATGCAGAGTAAAGTTAATGTTTTATGTCTTTACCATCTTTTGAGGCATTCAATTTACAGTATTATATATATATATATATATATATCATTGACACAAATTTGAATGAGACATCAATGGCTTAGATACACATAGTAAGTGATAATTTTCCTTGATAATTGATGCCAACATTACCTCAGTTATAACAAAAAGGTCTAAAAGTCTACATAGTTACATAGAATTAATTGGCTATCTTTTCCTTCTAATTTGTTAAATACTAACCCTTCATTATATATATATATATATATATATATATATATATATATATATATAGATAGATAGATAGATAGATAGATAGACAGACAGAGAGAGTATTGGGCAAAAAAAACAGTGAAGAAATAAATGAACCAATTTTTATTATCGCCTAAAAGTTTTAATGAAACTTCAATGGTTTAGACACATATAGGAAGTGATTATTTCCTAGATTGTTGTTGTCAAAGTTCTTAGTTTTCTAAAAAGGAAATTCTTAGAAATAACCAAAAAATAGTAAATTTCTTAGAATTTTCTTTTCCTTGATTTCATATCCTAATCTGTGATTATATCTTTGCTAATAGCCAGTAAAAAAGTTATCTTCATATGAAAAAGATCAAATTGTGGCATACAATGATTGTGGACTGTCACTTTGCTATATTGGAGAGAAACTGAATCACCATCATTTAATAGAAAGAAGAAAATTCCATGTGTAGTATATATAAATGCCTCTCATTCTAATAAAGCCCATATTAGAATATGCATCACATAATTTTAATATGGGCATTATTAAAACTAGATAACAAATTCTCTTGAGCAATTGATGTGTATTCAAGCCTAGTAAATGGGTAACTAGGCTGCAAAAAGGTTTTCCAGTGATAATCTTGTTCGGCTAAAAGGTTAAGAGTTTAATATCAGAAAATGATTAATCTGACTATAATAAAAGAGACATATAATGTCTCTTTTTGGTTAACATGGCCTAAAACAGTACATGTATGTAGATGTTATGGAGTTTATTTGGATTGTCTGCCCTTGAGCAGATTTTTTTTTTTTTTTTTTTGCCACCAAGAAATCATTGTGGTGACAGCAGGACTTAGGAAATGAAGATCCATCTTCAGGTCTTTGGCAATTTAATGAACCAAGCACTGAAAATGGAGCTTCCTGTGAAGAAACTCAGTAGACTTCATTTTTTTTTTTTTAAATCTTTTTTTATTTTTATTTTTTTACTTTGAAAAAGATTTTGTTTGTTTGTTTGTTTGTAAAATCAGATCCCACAAAGACCTACTGTTCGTGGCCTGTAATAATGGGGCTTCTTCACCCAGGGAGGTTTTTACAAGTAGTCTTAATAGGCAATTGCTTTCTGGGAGCTTTCCCACTGATAGATTTATGAGTGGTTTCCTTAGCATGAGCCATTCTAATTGAATATATATATTATGGACTCACTCGTCGATGAGGGTTCACACACACACAATGAACACCCACACAGTGATTTGTTTATAGTAGTGAAGGCTTGTGTTGGACCATCCACAGTTTTTGGCACAGTCGATAGGAAAGAATTGGTGCATCAAGGGTTGCCACAAACCCAATCAACGACCGACCTCAGGAATTTTGAATTCAGAGTTATCCCTCTCCTAGACTAGTTACCTATCCATGCATCCCAGTGTTTTTCTTTTTTATCCCTCACCATTTCAAGCTAACTGTAAATACATTTCAATAGTTTCTTAGAAATGAATTACTCAGGATAGATTACAAGGTAGGAGTTAGACAGCTTTAGTTGGGACCCATAAATTTTCCCCGGGTACTCATTCAAAGCAGATATGTGCATCCTGGAACGCACTAAATCGAAAAAGCCTATCAGTATCACTGGAGACGTACACACAGGTTATCTCAAAATGAATTTATCAAGAAGTCAAAGATCTTTATTTTTGGTAAATTCTCCATTGGACATTTTCTATTGTACTTTAATACGTGTCTATGTATGCGTATGATTTTAAACAATTCATAATTACTGAGTTGCAGAGATGCTTAAAATTGCTCACGGTGACCTGAATATAAATTGAGAGTTAATTCAATTTATTTAAAACTTAATTGTAGACAAAAGTTCTAGAATCAATAGTCACAGAATATTGGGAAGTTTCAAATCTCATTTAATTTGGTTTGGGGATAGACAAATTCAGTTTTCCTATTTATTTTACTGATTTTTATGTTTTCATTCATACAAAACTTTAACTGGTTCAATCATCATTGGATAAAATGTAATGTTTAAAGTTGCTTGTGGGGAAATTTCTTTAAATCAAATGCATAAGTTTTTCTTGAAACAAAAACTGTTACATTTGCAATAGAAAAAACTGTTTTTATTGGGTGTATAGAACAGTAAGGTTTTTATATATATATATATATATATATATATATATATATATATATAACAAGCAACTATCCAGTGAAATAAAAAAAATAATATCTTTACAAAGTCCAGATACTCATAAGGAAAAATAAAAGGCAGGGAGATATACACCAATGGTTATGTTATGGTTATATATATATATATATATATATATATACACACACACACACACATAAGTGAATATTATTAAACACGTCACACAGAAGGTATGTGTGTGCATACACACACACTTTATATATATATATATATATTAATATATATATATAATATATATATATATATATATACACATACACACACACATTCATGACCTGTTTGGTTACTGTTATAACAGTAGTCCATATGTTGACATTGATGCTTCTATTTAGGAAGGAATGAAGGATTCTAATTAGCCTCTCATAGTTATCTCTATTCTATCAAGATTTTGAATGATTGAAAAATAATGACATTCAGTGCAAAAGTATATCACAAGATCAACATTTTGTTGCAAATTGGATCAGAAATTGGTTTAAACTCAAAATTAGAGCATTTTAAAGTGTATTACCCTACTAAAAATGTTACTAAGATATACCTACCATTATTGCTTAGTTATATATATATATAATCTCAGAGTAGAGCCAGTCTACATTCCTCTGAAGGGGAGTCAAGTCTCCGAAATATTAGAATGAAATAGAACGAAACTTAACATTCCACAAACTGAGTTTCTTATATATTTCACATGCTTCACACTAAATCTTAAATAATATATATTATAAACATTTATATATACACAATGATATACATAACTCTTAACTTTGGTTAGGCAACCGGTCTAGGAGAAGGAAAACTGAATTCAAACCTAATAAACTCCGCTTGGAGTAGTCATTACTAGAACAGGCTCAGTCCTAATTAGTTATCTATTTCACTATTTAAATTAATAAGTTAGAATTTTCTTCTAACCTAGAATTTTCTTTCTTTATTACTAACTGTTGGAACCTGTTCGTGCAACAGTGAGCAATTAACTTGTTTGAATGGCATATTGGCCCGGGAAAAATTCTTCATTATTTTTGGTAAGGAAGTTTATTTTGCAGAATGGCGGTGTTGTGATGCAAATGCAATGTAGCAAACGATCATGGAATTATAATGGTAAATTCTTCCACATACATCACATTATCCTAACCTGTCACCTTCGGGCTATCACTTGCTTCATTCTCAGCAACACTCCGTGCCTGGTCAGCAAAGCTAACAAGTCAAAGACATCAACTTTGCCAGAGAATTCTTCAAATCAAACCAAGAATGATAAAATCTATTATTTATGTTTAAAGTAGCATCAGGAGGTCGTAGAAAGCCAGGGGAAAAGACTTTAAGAAATGAATAATGAAACTATGAATTTTTATGAATGAAAGATTTTATCAGAAAATGGTGGAAATTTTTCCATACTGCGAGACGCATTTCCATTCACATTTTCCAATATTTATTTATAGGTAAATATATATATATCATTTATTTATAGGTACTAGCAAAAATTAAAATCCTCCAGGCAGTGTAAAGATTAATTTATAAAAGATATTGCCTGAGGGGGTTGGGAGTTAAAGATTCACTGTCAGAGGGTTTGTATCATAAGCAAAATCATCAAATCTATTAAAAGAGTAAAAAAAAAAAAATTAAAAATAAAACAATTTGAAATGGAAATTTAGTTCTGTTCCCCTCAAATAAAATGTTGTGTGCATCTATTAAGTAAATAATTATTTTGAATATTTTACACATATATATTACACACTATATATATAATATAGCCAAATATGTATTTACTACCTCACATGATGTAATGGTTAGTAAGCTAGATTTGTAGTTCATTGTTAGTAAGTTCAATTCTCAGTGGGTACCCATACTTCTGGCCTTGTGCCAATATCTAAACTATGCTTAGTAAATATATGTATATATATATATATATATATAAGTAAAGAAATAACAAATGACTTAGAGATTTAGCATTATAGTCTATTTCAGGGAGCTTAGACAAAGAGTCTAACTCTCCCGACTCATCAGATGCGAATCGGGAGAGTTAGACACTTTGTCTAAGCTCCCTGAAATAGACTATAATGCTAAATCTCTAAGTCTTTTGTTATTTCTTTACTTATATATTTGCTCCATGACTCTAACATTAAGAGCACACATTGAGCACTCAAACTGCAACAGGTTTTTAAAATAAAACTCGTGTCGTAAAGAAGATTTCTTCTCTGGACTTTTGGATTATATATATATATATATATATATATATAATATATATATAAATAAAAGTTCAAATCTAAGACAAGGCTGTTTGTGTTAATGCCCTTGAGAAAGGCATGAATCCATCTCTACCTTACTGCTTCAAAGTAAAACTGGTTGAAATAAGAAATTTTCCATCTGGACTGGTGGCTGAACCATGTTTAAAGAACCCAGTCTGTCCTGCTATTTTCCCACAGCTGGAGGGAGAAGAGATGGATTCATGCCTGTTGAGATTTTTGTATATAAGGCGTGTGTTAAAAGCCCACTCTTACTTATAGACTCGCCAATAACCATGTGACCAACCTATTGGCCAACCACTCTCTGCTGCTGATATTGTTATTTATACTGGCTGTTCTGGTCATACCTACTCATAACTATTTGAACCTTCGTGGACGACGTAACATAGGATTATATCACTGGACCTTTGACACTACGTGGGATTCCAGAACTCAGGACTTATTAACTTACCAAAGGATTCTATAACTCAGGACTTACTTACTTAAAGTCCTTTACAACTGGCCAAGGATGGCGGTCAGAAACTTAAAGGGCATTAGTGCAAAATGAAATGCAAACAGCCTTGTCCAGGATTTGAACTCTGACTGCTAATAACCGTTACGCTAAGCACACCTAGCAGTAGGTAGATTGCTCTTCGCCAAGTTAAATAACTTCTCAGTACCATTCATACATTACCCACTTGAAAGAAAAAAAGAAAAGAAAAAAATTGCTACCACTAAAAAGTTGAGCCATAACTATATGAAACTAAGTTAACAAACACATACATTCATTTTTATGTAGGAGATAATATATTGCCAATGGCTGGCTTTTCTTCTTTCTCTAGTTTATACTGAACACTGACAGAATGCCAAAGAAAGAAAGAAAAAAAAAGTATTTTAAAAATATCTTTTGTTTTCTAAGTAGGCCTTCCAATTTTAGCGGTTTCATTTAGGAAATTGTCAAAAGTTCCTAAAAAAAAAAAATTATTTCTCTAAACTAATTGGATAGGTTTACTCTCTAATAAACTGTTGGAAATTAAGGCAAATTGCAGAGTTCTCTTAAAAGCAATATTGGCTAAAAAGACCTTTTCTCAAATGAATTGCACCTAGGCTGTTATTTACTTACTTACACCAGTGCCTTTTCATACACTGTACAAGTCATCAAGCAGAATTCTTTTATTCTAACTAGTATCTTAGTATACATTAGAACTATTAGAGATGTGCAGTTGTTGGTAGTAAATTTCAATGATGGAACAATAGACAGATAATTAAGAGATCTTGGACTCATTACAGAAACTTAAGATTTGAGAAAAAACAACAACATAATAAAACAAAAGGCTTTTATAAAAGAGCCTTTCTTTTTAGTGGACAGTCTTCTGCTTGCAAGATCAATAATGCTCTGATGATTATATATATATATATATATATATATATATATATAGATAGATAGATAGATAGATATGGTTTGTTTTATGGCATATAAACCTTTTAATGCCAACAAAGTTGTGAAATAAATTCATTCTTAATGCATAATACAATTTTGTTTATAAACTCACGTTTTTCTATTTAACCCATAAATGGGACCCTAACAGGTACTACGACTCCGGGTCCGGGTCAGAGTGGACCTGGGAGCAATGGTGATGAAAGGGGTGCTCCACATTCCCCAAACCTCCAAAACTGGAACCTCACCATCAGATAGAGTTTAACGTCATTCCCAGGACATGTAGACCCTCAGTCACCGCCTTGATATATATATATAATATATATATATATATATATATATACTTTTACAAAAGCAATCTATACATTAATATATGAATGTAACTACATACCCTACTGTCATCATATTGTTGTAGTTTGAATTTCCTGTTGTTTAAATTCTAAAAATTATTTTTATATTTTTATATTCTATTTTCAAATATCCACAAAAAAATGGTTTAAATTTAAGAGCTTGATTAAATGATAATGTTAATGTGAAATCTGTGCAATCCAACACTGAAGAAAGTCAGGACACAAAAGGAATTACTTTCTGAAGAAATATTGCTTATCACAAAGTTTTAAATCCAGGATTTTCAATTAGCAGATTAGCAGACTATCGGACTGTCTGGTGCAATAATCTTAAATGGATTCAAGTTTTTAAAATCCATTAAAATTTTCTATTGCTATCAAATTTCTAAAACTCAACTACAAAAATAATCCAAGTAAATAATAGAAAAAAATAAAAGGTTTTAAATATCATACTCATAGAATTTTGAAAGTCTCTTTTTAAGTCAAACAATTTGGAAGTGCGTGTGTAGGGGGGGAGACATTCTGACATATGGAGAAAAGGGAGCATAGAGCAAAAAAAAAAAAAAAAAAAAAAAAAAAAGAATGAGAACCACTATTTTAAACTTATTTCCATATATATATATATATATATATATATATATATATATATATATATATACACACACACACACACGTTTCGTTAAACCGTACTGACGATTCGTGTCGGACGAGTTTTTGTTCGATCCTTTCCAATTTTCTGGCATCTTTCTCTTTTAATGTCAGGGTGAAACTGGTGTAGCAATCCACCAAAGGATTCTTTATGAGCGCTTTTGGCATGTCCATCTGCCATCTTCAGGTATGAAACTGATGGAATGTTTCAGGTGTCTCGATTTTAAAAACAACGAGCAGTAACGTAGGAATTGGTAGTGGGAGGTATTAGGAATTGGTAGTAGGTTCAAACAATGATAGCAGTAGAGATTTTTGTAGGAGGGGGGTCACAAGTTTGTGAGAATGAAAGGGGAATAGTGGAAGGAAAATAGGCGGGAAATTATATATATACATATACACACACAGATGCTGATAGGTATGCATCCTGTGTCTCTGACGCATAAAAATCTAAAAGGATGCAGTAATAACAATGCCCAAATAACACTATACACATAGTAAAGTAAGTAAAATTAGTGGAGCTGCCTAATTTCACTATCAGTCGGATAGCAAGGGAGTCTTCCCCCTTTTTGCTAGTGCTAGACCAGGAAGATTGTTTTTGCTGATGCTGAGCGCCATGCCTACCATCAGCTCCCCACTTTACTGCCCGGATCAGATTACCCAATCTGTGCTATTCATACGCTGAGTTGGCGGGAACCAGTATCGAACCAGAAACCTTGCGATTTCTAGGCGGCCGCTCTACTGACTGAGCTAAAAACTTTTATACCCAGAGATGCTGATAGGTACACATCCTGCATCCCTGATGCACAAAAATCTAAAAGGATGCAGTAAAATTGGATCCATGCATCCCAGTGTTTTTCTTTTTTCTTCCCTCACCATTTCAAGCTAACAGTAAATACATTTCAATAGTTTCATAGAAATGAATTACACAGGATAGGTTACAAGGTAGGAGTTAGATGGCTTTAGTTGGGCCCCAGAAATTTTCCCGGGGACGCATTCAAAGCAAATATGTGCTTCCCAGGACACACTAAATCAAAAACCTAATAGCATCACTGTATACCTATACAGTAGTAGTTATTCGGTTATAGAGATGGAATCCTGTTCCAACTCTTATGAAATAATAAAAACAATACCATATAACATAGTTGGAGAGAAATACAGCATTTCACCAGATCAATGACGGGCAATTTTATAAACTAGCCATAAGGTAAAGGTCTATCAAAGTAAATATAATTCTTTCTCAATCCAACAGCATTCAGCTGTCTCTTGCCTACAATTTATTCTATCTGAGCAGAACTTTGGATGTACATCCTCTGATGCTTATTTGACCAGGGCTTCTTACATTTAATCGTCTCTGCCGACATTCAGCCAGAAATGAAATCTGGTGTATTGAGCCAGTTTGATTTATGGGTCTTTTTAAGGGGCTTTACCATTTAAAACTCTCAGATGCGTAGATACCCTGTACTGAAGTTCACAAAATCCCCATCAACCATGCAAAGAGCACAAAAAACATTTTCAATTTTGCTCCAGGGTGAAGCTATCCATCAAAACTAAGAAATATTTATTACTAATACAAAGATGCTGATAGGTACACGTCCTGCGTCTCTAATGCACAAAAATCTAAAAGGACGCAGTAAAATCATATCCATGTATCCAGTGTTTTTCTTTTTTCTTCATTCACCATTTCAAGTTAACTGTAAATATATTTCAATAGTTTCTTAGAAATGAATTACACAGGATAGGTTACAAGGTAGGAGTTAAACGGCTTTAGTTGGGACCCATAATTTTTCCCGGGGATTCATTCAAAGCAAATATGTGTGTTCTAGGATGCACTAAATTAAAAAGCTATCAGCATCAGTGCCAATATGAAATATTGGTTTTAAATAGCGCTAAAAAATATTGGGTTTGGTTTTGTTGTTTAACTCCTTTGGTAAATCATCTCTAACACATATTTACCAACCCCCTGCACGAGCAAAGTGGACACAAGGTCAATTTCTTTAGTGGAGTTTCAGAGTTTTCCTTCTCCTACCCTGATTGCCTAATCAAGGTTAAAGAGCCTAGTCTGCCCTACTTTACCATTAGCATGATGAGATGAGTTCAAATCTTGGATGAGGCTGTTTGCATTTCACATAGTGCTAATACACTTGGGAAAAGTATGAATGAGGTGGTATGGGACTTTAAGAGTTAAGTAAAAAAGTAAAAAGTCATCGGGGCGACCAAATGTCAGTATGAGCCATACAGCGAGGGAGTCATTCCCCTTTTTATTAGCGCTAGACCAAGGAGATTGTTTATTTTTTTTTTTTTGCATCTGAAGTGGCGTGACACACCTACCATCAGCTCCTTATTTTACCACACAGATCCTGTGCTACTCATGAGTTGACAAGGGCCAGTATCAAACTAGGAATCTTGTGGTTTCTCGCCAAATGCTCTAACGACTGAGCTAACCCGGCCCTAGTTTCTTAAACCCCTAAAATTTAATTTAATTAAAAGCCTGATTCAGATTACGATTATAATTTGAATGTAAACATTCCCCCACCCCCAGGGAGAATTTTCTTAATGAAGATTAGGATTCAAACCACATTTCAAGCTCAAATCTAGTTATTTATTGATTAAATTTTAAGTAATCAACAAAACCATTGCAAACTAATATGAGCTAAGAACCTTTTAAGTAGGAAATATATCATGTAGTATTTAAGACGGTTTTTAAAAAGATTACTCACATAAGCTAAAAAGGGGACTGTGGTTGTTGGTTGAAGAACTTGAGCAAATCTTTGTGATTAGAAATTATAATTCATCAAGCCAATATATTCAACATTCTGATTAAATATTTAAATTACATCAAATCAGGGATGCATAATCTGTTGCACTGAACGCTATCAGAAGAATGACTCATAAGGGACAGGAGAATTAATCTTCATAATTAAATCCTGAATTTGAGCTTTAATACTTCTATGTATTTGTAAAAAAAAAAAAAAATTGGATGGGTTTGTTGGATTTTATGGCATGTCAACCCTTGTTGGGTTATTTTATGCCAAAGATGTTTTGTTTTATTTATGCTTCAGTGATGCTGATAGCTTTGATTTAGTGCGTCCTGGGACACGCATATTTACTTTGAATGATTCCCCGGGAAAATTCATGGGTCCCAACTAAAGCCACCTAACTCCCAACTTGTAACCTATCCTGTGTAAGGATCAGCTGAAAAGTTCATAGTCTGACTAAGATACTCTGATGGAATGTGATTAAATGAGGTTTATTTTTCAAGCATCCCTCCTTGTGGTCGACACACGTTTCTTCCATCGGTGTTGCAATGCTTGGATCCCATTGATAAAAAAGTCATCAACAGTTCATATGATGTCATCATATGAACTTTTCAGCCCACCATTATATATATATATATATATATATATATATATATAATATATATATAAAAATGGGATCAGTTGAAAAGTTCATAGGCTTACTGAGATAATCTCATGGAATGTAACCAAATGAGGTTTGTCTTGCATCATAGTTCCCATTGCGATCCATATACTTCTTCCATTGGTGTTGCAGTGCTTGGATCCCATTGGTCAAAAAGGACACCAACAGAAGATGTGTCATCATAGGAACTTTTCCACCAATTCAGTTAATGGTCAGAATCAGCAAGTAAGTAAAGTTGGCAGGTGGACCTAATATCGGTATCAGCCATACTACGAGAGAGTCTATCCCCTTTTCACTAGCACTAGACCAAGGAGATTATTTTAGCGGCTAGGGTGGAGCACCACACCTACCATCAGCTCCTCACTTTACCACACAGAAGGCCGGTTTAATGGTCAGTCTATCCCCTCTACACTAGCCCTAAACCAAGGAGATTATGTTAGCATCTGAGGTGGGGCGCCACACCTATCATCAGCTCCTCACTTTACTGCAGAGAGGACCAATCTAATTGTCAGAATACAAGTTCAAAAATGTTTAAGGATCTAACTCTGATGTCAGATCGGTGATATTCATTAACATACATATCAAAAGAAAAACTTATTTTCACTTAGGTATTGCTAAACTACAAGATATAAATACCTACGTGAGCAAACGGCTAAGAAACGAAATAGAGATGTCTTCCCAATGATCCAACAAATTTTGTTTTACCCTTGATATTTTATCAGTTATTTGAGTACTACACAATATCATTATTGTCTTTGCCATATCAGCCATTTTTAAATGGCTAGCCCACAGGGATAAATAAAAGATAAGAATTCAGTTTCTTCTTTCTCAAATGTATAGCTGTCGACTTCAACTATTCATTCTTTATCACTTTGTTACTGTATGTACAAAACTTGGGGGGGGGGGTGATAGCCAGGCAAAAATGTCTGCATTAGACCAAAGCAGAATGGTTACTTCTCTTACCCAGCTTCTCAGAAGAGAGAAAGAGAGAGAACAAAGTCCAGGGTTGAGAGAGGGAGAAAACAGAAAGTAATGGGTAGAGGGAGAGAGAGAGGGGAGGAGGAGAAAAATCATAGGTTGAGAGAGGTGGAAGGAGAAAACAAAAGGTCGTGGAGAGAGAGAGAGAGAGAGAAGAGAGAAAGTCATGGGTTGAGGGGAAGAGAAAGACATGGGTTGAGAGAGAGAGAAGAGAAAGTCATGGGTTGAGAGAGAGAGAAGAGCAAGTCATGGGTTGAGAGAGAGAGAGAGAAGAGCAAGTCATGGGTTGAGAGAGAGAGAGAAGAGCAAGTCATGGGTTGAGAGAGAGAGAGAGAAGAGAAAGTCATGGGTTGAGAGAGAGAGAGAAAGAGAAAGTCATGGGTTGAAAGAGAGAGAAGAGAAAATCATGGGTGGAGAAAGAGAGAGAGAAAGAAAACAGTCATGGGCCAAGAGAGAGAGAGAGAGAGAGGGGGGGAAACAAAATGCATTAAGAGAGAGAGAAAACAGAGTCAAAAGCTGAGAGAGAGTGGGAGAAAACAAATTTATGGGTTGGAAAAGAGAGAGAAAAATCGAAAGGGCATGTGGATTGCATGTCACTATTTATCTAACGACTAACATAGTGCCCATCAAAAATTGTGGAATTATTTATGTATGATTCAGCACTTATAGTTAGGCACTTGTGGTGTGATAGTCATTATCATAGGAAATGGATCTGATGACCTAAGTTCAAATCCTAAACAAGGGTGTTTGTATTTCACATAGTGCTAATACCTTTGGGAAAGCTATGAATCCAACTATTCTCTCCTCTGATACAGATAAATAGTAGGTCAGACTGGGTTCTTTAACCTTGGTATGGCAACTGGTTTAGAAGAAGGAAAACTCTGAATTTAAACCTTATATTACATTCTGCTTATCCTGTTTATGGAGGCGCGTGGTCTAATGGTTAGAGTCATAGTAAATGGACTTGTTGACCAGAGTTCAATTCCTGGACAAAGCTGTTTGCATTTCACATGGCACTAATACCCTCGGGAAAGGTATGAATCAGATTCTCCCTCCAGCTATGGGCAAATAACAGTGCATACTGGGCTCTTCAACCATGGCTAGGTAACCAGTCTAGGAAAAGGAAAACTCTGAATTCAAACCTGTTAAACCCCGCTTAAGAAATTAACCTTGTGTCACCTCCTGCTCATGTGGAGGGATTGGGTGTGTGTGTGTGTGTGTGGAAATGAATCCGACAATATGAGGAAAAAATGAGTAAAGAAAAGAAATGTAGATGGATAAAAATGAATTTTATCGATATCACTTTTAATCGATATCATTTACACGTGTTTCGGTCTGTTTATCAAAATGTATACGGATTTACGTTATTATTATTAAAATAATCAGATGGAGTTGAAATGATGCTGATAATAATAATAGGAAAAATGCATAAAATGTTCCGTACACAGATTTTGCCGACCTTCATCAGAGTAGTATATATATATATAATATATATATATATTACATCCTGCTTATGATGGAGGGGTTTGGTAAATACATACTTAGGATAAGAGTGTCTTTACAATTAATCTGAGATCAAATCCCTTTCTGCCTTGATTAGTTTTTGCTATCTGCAGACAGTATAAGTTTAACTTCAGAAAATCATTAAAAAAAACTAAATAGATAAATAAATATATGTTCAATATCAATATCAAACTCCATTTTAGCAATGTAATAATAATTCACTAGTAGGACCTGTGCATATACTACAGTATGATAATTTAATCATTACAACATTTGATATGTTTACTTAAGAGCTATTATTGGAATGTTAGAGTTGTTCGGGTCCAAATTGATAGCTGGATGTTCAATATTATTGAACAGACCAATATAAAGTATACACAGATGCCTGTGGGTACAAAATAGATCTATAACCACAAAATGGTCAATTTCTAAGCTTATTTCTTTATCAATATATATATTTGTGTGTGTACACATAAGGTAACACCAGTTTATTGAATTCTCTTTAAGAATAAGTAAGTAAGTAAAGTCATTGGGTGGCCTAAAGTCGTATCAGCCAATCAGCGAGGGAAACTATCCCCTTTTCACTAGTGCTAGACCAAGGAGATTGTTTTTTAGAATCTGAGGTGGAGCGTCACACTTACCACCAGTTCCTCACTTTACCGCACAATCCCTGTGCTACTCATACGCTGTGTTGGTATCAAACCAGGAACCTTGTGAGTCCTAGCTGAATGCTCTACTGACTGAGCTAAACCAGCCCTACCCTGCATATAAACCTATGAAATATTCCAGAATACATAAACCAGTTTGGCCTTGGAGCATGTGTGAGTGTATGGATCCTGAAGCTAAACCAGTTTATTCATTATTTATTGTTAAAAGAAAAAAACATTAAATAGATTGCAAAAATTAAATACAGCAAAAACAAGTGTAAATTTATTCAAATGAAACTGATAAAATCTTAAGTACATTATATAATTATGCAAGTAAAAGCAAACAACATACTTTATAGTCAATATTAGTAATATAGTGCTATCTGTTAAGCTGGGGAAAACCAGTTGAATATTAACTACAAATACATTAATATATGCATGTTTTATCACTAGAAAAAATGATACTTCGGTAATGCTTATTATCTTTTTTTAAAATGCAAATAATTGTGCAAAAGTGACAGAGAAAATTTCTCATAGGTAAAAATATATTTATCAAATTTCACACACACACACCTACATTTAGATTATACAAGGTCTGTCATAAAAGTATCAAGATTAAAGCTATATTTACCAAGATGGAAATGAACTATGAAGGGAACATTAATTTTTTTTCAAAACAAGGTGTGTCATAAAAGTGCAGAGTTTTGAAGCAGTATTTATCAAGATAGAAATGGACAATAAATGGAACACTATTTTTTTTTTCAGAATACAAGGTGTGTCAAAAAGTACAAAAAATATTGATACTTTTTTTGACACACCTTGTATATACATTATTGGACAAAAAAATATTTATGCCAGCTGTCTGAGCAGATATCATCATCAGGTCATGCTGTTAGCACGGATTCCCATGACTTTCTTGCCAACTGTCCCTATCAACAATCACTCCTGGCAGGTCTTCCTTACAGCACCCAAAATCCACACACACTCACAAAAAAAACAAAAAAACTATTACTATCTATTAGATGGTACTTTTATCTTTTCCTCTCATAAGCATCATCATCATCATGTCGCACTGACAGCATGGATACCCATGTCTCCTCTTGCCAACCATCCCTATTGGTCATATTCCCTGGCAGGTTCTCCGTATGACATCCAGAATCTACACAGATATGATTGATCTAAAGTTTTGCTGGTTGGCCTCCACTGGTGTGTGTCTATGTGTAGGTGTCCATAGAAGAACGTCATTTATGAGTTGGTCCTTGCTTCTCCAACAGTGTCCAGCATATCTTGTTTGTTTTACTTGGATGGTTTGAATAATAGGAGGTAGGTGATCGTATAGCTGTTTTCTTGTGGGATGTGACTTCCAAGATTTGTCCAAGACAGCACGCAACATCCTTGTGTAGCTCCCAACTAACTAAATAAAAGCATGAATACATTTATTCTCTCTCTAGCTATAGGTAAATAGTACAGAGGACTAGCTTTAGCCTTAGGCAACCAATATAGGAGAAGGAAAACTCAGAATTCAAAACAAGCTGTACTGCTAAAAAAAAAAAAAAAATGACGTTGTTTCACATCCTACTTGTGACATAGGAGCTGGGTATATACATAAAATACTTATCTATAAAAGTTCTTGTCTAGCTTATATAATTTCTACTTCATCTAATATTATTTCAGGTTGTATAATACGATGTATTACATAATAATTAAATGATGTTAATTACTTTTTAAATAACTTTTCAATTACAACAGTTTAATTAACAGAAGTTAGACCTTATGTTATATAATTATTACATTAAAATACTCTCGTAGTTTCTTTAAAATCAAAGTTTCAACATGCTTAGAATAAAGATAATTACCAACATTGAAAGTTTGAAAAGCCCACGTATGAACCAGATACAATTACCAACTTAACAAAACTAATTCTTTGATATCAACTGAATAAGGCATTTTGTTGTTAAGATCAAAGAGGTACACATAATTATGTATTATAAAATTATATATATTATATATATATATATATATATAATAACAAGCGATAAGAAAAAAAAACCTGCTGATCATAGCAAATTTTAAAATCATTTCATGGAGAATTTGATACAATTTCCTGTAAAGTAGATAAATGTTTAATATATCAGAGATTTGTTGAAGATTCAGCACATATTTGCTTTGAATGAGTCCCCGGGAAATTTGATGGGTCCCAACTAAAGTTTCTTAATAAATTGTAGGGATTTTATTTGTGATCTGGGGAAACAACTAAAGCCAGCTAACTCCTACCTTGTAATCTATCCTGTTTAATTCGTTTCTAAGAAATTATTCAAATGTATCTACAGTTAGCTTGAAATTCTGAGGGGGAAAAAAGGAAAAACACTGGACAATTTTTATGCATCAGGGATGCAGGACGCGTATCTATCAGCATCTCTAAGTTAGGTACTGTGACATGAAGTCAATGGCACTTGGTGGTTACTGATGGTCTCTCACCATCTGTCAACTGTCAATAACCAAATGCCATTGAATTATAATTATTATATTGTTAACATAAACTGAAACACAAATAGCCTTTTCTAGGATCTGAGCTCAGCTTGTCAAGTCCATTTGCTTACAATGATAACCATATTAGTTGAATATCAATAAAGAGAAACAAAACTTACCTCGATCAGATAGATATGAATAGTGTCCACAGAGACAAAGTTGCTGAAGTAGATCTGAAAAAAACAAAAAAACAAGATACATGAGTAATTTTATAATTATTACATATGTGGAAAAATGTAGATAAACATGGGATGTTACAGTGGATAGAAATTTATTAGTTGTAGTGTCGATGTTCAAACATTTCGGTTTATAAAGAAACCTTCTTGAAAACAATATGAAACAAGTAAAGGAGAAAAAAGAGTTATGTTGTTAAAAAGATGATGGATGTTTTGAATGAGTTGAGTTTAGAAAATATGTAGAAAAGGTTTATTACATATATAAAGGATTAAATAACCATACATCTTTATTCAAATTGTATTTATTTCTATAAGGACATTCAACACTTATATTCTAATAAAGCATTAGAACTCTTTATAGAATTTCTATAAAGAGTTAGAATGTTTTGAATCAGGGCTGTGGAATCAAAAGCAATTAAGAGGTCACTGGAGTCAGTAAAACTATAGACTCAGACTCCAGTTGAATTTACACCTTATATGGCCTTAGTTTAGTCTATCAAGTTATTCCTATAATAGATTATTAAAAATATCATGGTTTTATATATGGTTATAAATCACAATCACAAAAAGAGGAGTTGGAGTCAGAGTCAGAGGTACCAAAAATAAAGAAGTCAGAGTCGGAGGTTCCCAAAATAGAGGAGTCAGTCAAAGGTTTTGTGTTTCCTGCTTTAGATATATATGTTTATATATTCTATATTCAGGTTTAATACAAGTTAGTTCTTAACCTTTTGAATCAATAAGCCCAATATACTTCAGGCTGAGCACTATTTTACTATACACTGTAAACCTGATATTTCAGACTCACAGAGATCATATCAAATATAACTAATAATAAAAGGCTTAACTCTTTGTGTCCTGAGCTCCTGAGCCTAAATTTACCCTATTCTATCGACTCCTACACAGGGACACACCAGGGTTGGCCAACTACCAAAAATTTACATTCATCAATCTGTGAGGACACAGGATGCAGACGAGAAGACTTGCCAAGAGTTAAGATGAATAGGAATGGATGGTGAGAGATAGTCAAAGGAATTGGTGCTATCAGCACATCTTGATGATGATGATATACAAAACTGACTAATATATTTAGTAAAGAAATTAAAAGATGCTTATGATAATAAAGTATTACTGAAGCGAGGTTTCCTCAAAGTATGTACAGGCTAATATGGAAGTTTAATTATATCACTGTATAATGTAAACTGCAGTGTATCACATATCAAGCAAGTCTTTACAGCAAATCTCTTTCAATATAAAAAAAAAAAAAAAAAAAAAAAAAAAAAAAAACATTCTTAAAAAAAAAAAAAAAATAACTCCCAAGATACAGACTGTATGATTATCTGTGGCTTCAATCATTTTTAGTGCCTAAAACTAACCAATTAATGTTCTATCTATCAATACTTGAATGTAATGAGATTAAAAATGTCAGATAATATCCTTGCCAGCAACAGAAATTAATTAGCAAAAATAAAATGTTAAGGGGTTTCACTAAATCACACAGGAATTATTAACAAGAATATCTTGAAAATACATTTTTTGGCAACTTTATTTCTGGTGCTGATGGCGTAATGGTTATCAGCAAAGAAAATTAAATCATTAAGCCCAGGGACCAGTTTAGCTCAATCGGTAGAGCACCCTTCAAAGAATCGCTAGGTTCCTGGTTCAATGCCGATCCCCGCCACCTCAACATATGAGTATCACAGCTTGGGTTATCTGATCCGTGCGGTAAAGTGGGAAGCTGATGGTAGGTGTGGTGCTCAACCTCAGCAAAAAAAAAAAAA
>CM042163.1:47287801-47295301 GCA_023376005.1 Doryteuthis pealeii
AAGTTTAGCACAAACACAGAAATACTTCTGGGCTTGTGCTAAACTTAGTATATGATTACTATTATTGCTGTAGCTAAGTCATTTTCAAATGTTGCTACGGGGCACCAGGGAGACCCTAACTCACTCACAATGGTCTGTTAGCCTAACTTGTGAACCATTTAAAAAAGAAAAAAATTTTTTTTTTTTTAGTGAAATAGATTACTGATTAGGACTGAACCTATTCTAGTAGTGACCATTTCCTACCATTACACCACTAAATTAACCCAGAAGACACACAGAACCTTGCACTTTACCATAAACAGTGCATTTTTTGTATCTGTGTATTCCCACTACACGCTTCTTCTTCTTCCTAGTATAATTCAGGAACTTATGCTTTACAAATTTAACAAGGGCCATAACACTGTGGAAGCAACCAAAAATATCTATCGTGCAAAAGGTGAAGGTGCCGTTGATCACAGCACAGTAACCAGATAATTCAAGAAATTTCACTGAAGGGCTAAAATATAGAATCAATTAAATTTGGAAGATAAACCAAGTAGAATACTAAAATCTAACTTATGACTAAAAATGCAGGGCTGTGGAGTTAGAACACCAGACTTTAAAATCCAATTCTTCTATTTTTGGCACCTCTGACTCCTCTTTATGTAATTAAGTGATTATGGCCTACAAATAAATATAAAATGATGTTTTCTTTTTTATCATTTATAAATGGGTATGTACTGTACATGTAAATTCAACTGGAGTCAGAATTGGTATAGTTTTACTGACTCCAACTCCAGTGACCACCTAATTTAATTGCTCCCAACTCCATGGCCCTGTAGAAATGTACTTAGAATAAATCAATAGAAATGCAATTTTTAATGCATAATTAATTCTCCTATAAAGGGGGGGGGTGATCCAAGTATTTATATAGTCAGATACTAAAGTGAACAATGGATGCAAAATAGGAATCTCTTTATCATCATCTTCCTAGTTGGTTCTCATTTTGTTAACCATGTTATACGTGTTATGTTAAGTATTCTATGTTAAGTATTCTATGTTAATTTTGCCTGTAGTCAGGATTAAACATCAGCCTACTCCAATGGATTAAATAAAGGGTTCAGCTCGAAGTTCCATCAAGGCTCCCGAGTTAGACAAGAAATAACTGAAGAAGACCGTAGAACATATTGGCAGAAACGTTGTGTATATTACAATAAAGATGAGGACAACAGTCTGAAAAAAAAAATCTATATTTTAGCTCTTCAGTAACACATACACATGTGCTTTCTGAATAAATCAGTTTGAAGTTCCATGAAGTGCTCAGGAGTTAGACAAAAAATAACTGAAGAAGTCCATTGGGTACATTGGCCGAAATTGTGTGCATAACAATAAAGACAAGGACAATAATCTAAAAATCTAAATAATACAAATCTTCTCTTTTCTTTGTGTATTCGTCCCAAAGATTAATCATTGAACCCCATACCTCCCAGTCCTCTGTTTCAACCAGAAAACATCTTTCTGCTGGGACTGATACACAATAATACAATTAATTATGCAAGATATTTGTGTTATTAGCAGTAACAAAAAAAACAAGACAAAAGACTAAAAACAAAACATTGATTTAAATAGAGAATTGAAGGAGGAATACACAAGCAGCTTGTATAGGTAGGTAACAATTGAAGTAAAAGACAGAAATTATTTCTTTTTTTCCAATTATACGCCAAGAGTAGGAAACGATACAAGAAATTGTAATCCATTTTAAAATCATCAGGGAATCATATTGTTTCTATAAAAGAAAAAGAAGAAGCCTTTTCATGATATTCTTAAATAGAAGCAAAGAAGATTCATTTGCTTTTATTATTATATATATAAAAGGGCGGATCAATATATGCAGAGACTGACATAGATTTATCTTAAACTTTCACTTGTATACTTATCAATTTCTCTGATCTAAGCATTGGGCTAAGTGCATTGACTAAGAAGGAGACTATGTTTAAAAATAAATATTTGTTGTGTAAAATAGAAACTTTTTTTTTTTTTTCATCATTACGAGACATAGCTAAATCAATAAAATCTGTGGTTCCCAACCTGGGGGTCCATGTTTACAATGAAAGGGGAGGAGAAACTCTCAAAGTAGTTTTGACTAACAAGAAAAAAGCCCCTTTGGTTTAAATTCAGAGTTTTCCTGCTCCTAGACTGGTTGTCATACCAAGGTTAAACAGCTCAGTCTGCCCATCTATTTATCCATAATTAGAGAGAGACTAGTTGGATTCATAGCTTTTCTAAGAGTATTAGTGCTATGTGAAATGCAAACACCCATGTCCAAGATTTGAACTCGTCTTACTGTATCCATTTCCTACAATGTATTAATTGCAGTATTTATTTCAAACTTTCTCATGCATATTTAACTGCATTATATTAAACAGAGACTATAGCCCTTTGTTCTACTAACTGAGCGATCACAAAATGCTTTTGATTTTAATGGCATGTCAGTCCTCTTGTGGTTATTTGATGCCTAGAAGTTAAGGAATTGCATTCATTGCACATGTATAAGTACATAATGCAATTGTTTAAGTGGGGGGTTTTTTTGTGGTTTTATTTTTTTTTTGCACACAGTTATATACCAAATATTCCTATCTAATACTAATAATTAAATGGTTTCAAGCAATTAATTCTATTTAATAATAGTCATTACTTTGCGCACAGTAATATTAATTTTTTTTAAAATATATATTTTCCTGGCCTTCCACCAGGCCAGATTAATGCAAGGTCATTTTTACTTGGTGATTTTTATACAGCACCCAGTGAGGATCAAACTCCTTATTCAGTAGTAATGGGTCTGTGGGACGGGCTTGCTAATCCTTAAACCATGACAGGATACCCTTTTTATTATTTCTATTCAATAAGTCATTTGTTTGCAGTTATATGGTTTCCAGTAACTAATAATAATCCTTAGTAAACAATTATTGTTTCAAATAACTATTCTTAATGCAGTGATTTAATTTTTTTAATTTAGTGCATCCTTCAACACACATATTCACTTTGAATGAGTCCTCAGGAAAATTTATGGGTTCCAATTAAAGTTTCTTAATAGATTGTAGGGTTTTTATTTATGATCTAGGGAAACAACTAAAGCCATCTAACTCCTACCTTGTAACTTATACAGTGTAATTCATTTCTAAGAAACTATTGAAATGAATTTACAGTTAGCTGGAAATGGTGAGGGAAGAAAAAAGAAAAGCACAGGGATGCATGGATATGATTTTACTGCGTCCTTTTAGATTTTTTTGTGTCTGGGACACAGGACGCGTACATATCAGCACCTCTTTTAATACAAATAATTTCTTCAGAAAAAAACTGATATGATAGAATTATCCAACAAAATGTGAGAAAACTGCAAGTAGAGGAGTAATTTTCATGATGGTTAAGTGTGGTAAATGGCTTACTTAATAGAAAACAACAGATGCCCTAATGATAGGGCCAACCTGATGCGTTATTGTACATATAGAAACAAACCCAGGTGGAGAAATAGAAACTGTTGTTAAGTCTTCAATTACCAAACCATATCCTTAATGAGAATAACAGAACAGGAAGAAGGAAGCAAAGATCTGTATTTTCCAGGAAGTGGGAATTTGTTTTCTTAATTTAAATACATTCTTTAATGTGTATATATAAGTTATGGTAGCTAAGACATTAAGTCAATGGCACTCGGTAACTGTCAGTTTTTTTGCAAATGCAATTTTCCAACTATGTGAATTATGTGTATTCATATTTTTCATTATATACTGTTGTGTTGTGTATCATTAGAAGGGTGGTCAAGTTTGTGGGGCATGACGGGAAGGCAAGTTTAGTTTGTGTGTGTAGAGATTTGTGTAGACTGATCAGTATTCAACTATCTGACAATCCAGACTTGGTAAGTGGTTTAAATAGCAAGTTGGGCAATTCTACTATGTGGCATGGTCAAGTCTATTTCCAGGATTTTGGTTGGCTGTTGGTTTTAGTGTGTATATTTTTATCCATATATACTGAACCATGTTCTGTCAGTTGCTACAGAGTGTATTCAGTTACATTGCCTTTTTTTATTTTTTTGTCTGGTGACTGTTAGACAGCTAGCTTGAAATGGTGGGAGAAGAAGAAAAAACACTGGGACATATGGATAAGATTTTTATGAGTCAGGGACACAGGACACGTACCTATCGGCATCTCTCTCTCTCTCTTATCTCTATATATATATATATATATATATATATATATATATATTATATATACACATGTCACATACAAGTGTGTATGAAGACTAAAGTTGTATTTACCAAGGCAGAAATGAACAATCATTGGAACATTAACTTTCTTCAAAATAGTTCTCTAGAGATTCCACACACCCCAGCAAGTTCTCCATTGAGAGAGAGAGAGGAGAGAGAGAGAGAGAGAGAGAGAGAGAGAGAGAGAGAGAGAGAGAGAGAGAGAAGAGAGAGAGAGAGAGAGAGAGAGAGAGAGAGAGAGAGAGAGAGAGAGAAAAGAGAGAGAGAGAGAGAGAAGAAAGAGAGAGAGAGAGAAAGAAAAGAGAGAGAGAGAGAGAGAGAGAGAGAGAGAGAAATTTTAAGACTCAATATTTCAGTACTCTTTTCAAATTAATCATGTTACTTTTCTTCAGTCACAGACTCAAATATACAAATTAAATATGAAGATAATGTAGAAAAAGTAACTTCAATATTTCGTTTTACCTATGTCTTTCTCTACGCACACCCTATACTGTCAGATACACAATTCTATGAATGCCGACTTTCAATCTAAACACCCACCCACACACATTATATATATATATATATATATATATATATATATTACTTCTGATTGTATGTTTCTGTATGTGACTTTACCCATGTCTTTTCTCTACACACACCCTATACTGTCATATAGACAATTCTATGAATGCTGTCTTTCAATCTGGCCACAAACACATATACACTATATATATATATATATATATATATATACACACACACACACACATACACACGCTACTTTCCGTGTATGTGTGTGTGTGTGTGCACGTGCATCTGTGCGCCCAAACATATTCTTTTTGTAATCAAGCAATGCCTTTTTATACTCCTATAAATATCAATCTATTTCTATCTACACCTGTCTGCATTTATCTGCAGTCACCTTCAACTATTTTCCTACAACAAGACAAGCGGGGCAAGGGTGGGGTTTGTGGGGGTGGGTTATAAACAGAAAGGGCAGAAGGATCTATGCAGCCAAAATAATTTATGTTAATGCAGACGTCTGTACATAGGTACAATATGCAGTTCCTTGTAGCTGGCATAACTCCCTGCACGCACCGGTGATTATTCACTGCACCCTGACCCATTAACCATCATCAATGGAGAGGGAAGGAAAAAGAAGAAAAAAAGAAGAAAGAAAAAGAAACATCAGCCGGCTAAATCAATTCTAATAATGCAGAATCCCATCTAAGTTATTTATCTTCGTATACAAAGGAAATTAATCTAATTCAATCTTATGCATATGACTCAATTAACTCTGCTGCGGACAATGTTTCATTCTGATTTGACTAAATGTGCACATGAAATGGTTTCACTAAAACTGGATTATTCTAATAGTTTATGTCTGTATATGCACAGAATATAAACAAATGAAGTTGTGTTAATAAAGTAGTCTAAGATGAGATCTAAAACCAACCAATCCAGTAAGTATATATATATATATATATATATATATATATATATATATATATATATACACACACACACACACACACACACACACATTATAATGGTATATACAGGAATAACCTACTCGTGTTTCACCATAAGGATCTTCAGGGTTAAATCCACTGAATTAATCAAGATATTGATTAATTGTAGTTAACTGCACGAGTCTGTATGTACCATTGTAATAAATTTGCTCTACTACATATTGAGCACTTTATATTTGTTATATCGCTGCCTTATCATTGTGAAACTTGTATCAACTAACCATTGAGACCAATTTCACTGGTAAGTCACTATTTTCATACATAAAATTATATATATATATATATATATATATATATATATATATATATTATAAAATATAAAAAATTATTACTAATACATATATTAAAATCTATTTTGATTTATTGTAAAAATCATATATACATTAACAAATAGTATATACATATATATATATATATATATATATATATATATATATATATATACACCAACAAAAGCCCTGAAGATGATCTAATTAATAGATCGAAACACTGCAGTGTCGGCCAATAAACTCACTACTTAACTCACTTAAACCTTTGTTTTTTCAATTTTACATATTATACTACATACCGTCGGATTCACTTCCTTTTATTCACACAAACACATATATATATATATATATATATATATATATATATATACATTGCTTTGACTAAATGTGCACATGAAATGGTTTTACTAAAACTGGATTATTTTAATAGTTTATGTTTGTTATATATGCACAGAATATAAACAACTGTGAGTAGTAAGTACCCCAATCCTACTACTGTCAGTGTTCCTGAAAAATGAAATGAAATTAGGAATACAGTATATTTTGCATTGGAGTTTTAAATGGTACCACATGGAGAATGCCACGTGGTATCATCAAACATTAAGTTCTCAATCTTGAAAAAGATCTTTTAGGAGGGTGGGGAGTTAGTCACTATTATTTTGGGGATTGGGGGGAGTTCCAGAGATCAGAACAAAAAGAATCAATGGTTATTTCCTATAAGTCTAACATGATCAAAGGGGAACCACTCTTGATTGATAAATCATATATTTATTTATTGATCTACTAGGAAAAAAGAAGACTGGGTTTAGGGTTAGGTTTTAGGGTTAGTTTAATGGGAAAATAAATAAATAATTTATCAGTCAAGAGTGGTTCCCCTTTGATCATGTTAGGCTTATAGGAAATAACCGAATCAATAATCTGGAAGAGACCGCTTCTCTTTCCTCTTTTTTTTTTTTTTTTTTTTTTTTTTTTTTTTTTAAAGATGAAATACAAAACCAAATTATGTCGTCAGTCCATCCTAAATAGCTGACAAATGGAGCCTGTAATGTTTATAAGTGAGCGATAATCTTTGAACCCAATCCTGTTTGCCTGCCAGTACATAGCCGACTGTTTGATAGGGATAAGACTTTTCCTTCACCACATCTAGGCCTACCCGCCATGCAAAAAGAAATCTCCCAACCTTCAAAAAGGTTAATACGGCTCCCAGGAGCCATATCACTATCATTCAATCCAAGAGAGCCCACTTAAGATATTTAGAACAAAAAAGCTTTTTTTTTCTTTTAAAAAGTGTCGTGTGTGTGTGTGTGTGTGTGTGTGTGTGTGTGTCTTTTAACCCATTTGCATGCTGTTTCAAGACTTTTTATTCTTTTTTTCTTTTTTTTATTAAACAGAGAGAAAGATTTTACTATTTAAGAAAATATAGTAGGAAGCTCAAAACTCTAACAATAAACCCTGTGTTTACAGAAATATAATAGT
>CM042163.1:47300301-47315301 GCA_023376005.1 Doryteuthis pealeii
TGATATTAGTTGGATTTGTACCTTTCCCAAGGGCATAGATGCTGAGAGGTATGCGTCCTACACCCCCGACACAAAAAAATCTAAAAGGACACAGTAAAATCATATCCATGCGTCCCAGTGTTTTTCTTTTTTCTTCCCTCACCATTTCAAGCTAACTTTAAATACATTTCAATAGTTTCTTAGAAACAAATTACACAGGATAGGTTACAAGGTAGGGGTTTGACGGCTTGAGTTGTTTCCCCAGATCATAAATAAAAACCCTTAAATTTATTAAAAAACTTTAGTTGGGACCCATCAAATTTCCCGGGGACTCATTCAAAGAAAATATGTGTGTCCCAGGATGCACTAAATTAAAAAGCTATCAGCATCACTATATATATGTGTATACACACACATACACACACACACAGATAGGTACACACACATTTGATAAAGTATCATGTTAAAAAGTGAAATAAAGATTTTTTTTAAATCTTATTTCTAACAAGACTTTAAAAAATACATTAATTAACAGTAGGTAATGATACTCTCATATACAAGAATAGATAAGAAAGACGCAGTAAAATCATATCCATATTGCAACTGAAAATGAAAGCTCAGACAGAATAATATCAAATAATATAATTTTACTACTTGTAGATAATAATAACTATAGGTTTCTATGTTTAATATAGCTAACAATACACCATTGAGATGAGTAATTAACGCAAGCTCTTCATAGTTATAAATTCAACTAATTGTGGACAGAGACAGGCAAATTGTGCATCATTTTTAACTTAATTTCATTTCTGGTCGAGTTTTCTTAACACATGATAGAAATAAAGAGTGGATCAAAAGCAGTGCAAATTGGAAAAGTGCTTTCTTCAACAATGATTCATGTGTATTGATTAGCAATCAATGAGTGAACTACAAAATCCATCACAATAATAAGTCTATTATTAGTATGTAACTATCAAAGTAGACTCTCTTAAAAGATGGCCGCTGAATTTTCCTGACAATAGATTACTAATGAAAACCAATACAGAATATAATTTTGGACAGAAGGCTAGTGTCCATCTTCTGTGATAGCCATTTGCTATTTTTAAGAAGATATATTGATAATGTAAAGTTATAGCTAAGTACCCAGAACAGTGAATCATCGCTCAGAAGATCTTAAGCTTAAAATACACAGTTTCAGAAAAATTGATATAATTTTGTAAAATGATAATAATCATCATCATCATCATCATCATCAACATCATGTTGTGCCAGCAGCACAGATATCCATGACAATCTCTTGCCAACCATCCCTATCACTTATCGTTCAAAGCAGGTCCTCCGCTCAATATCCAGTATCTGCACAGAGCTGATCAATGTAGGTCTTTGCTGACCCCCTCCCACCCCACAGGACCATGTGCTTATATCAGCCCTCTATGTGAACTCTGCTAAAACTGAGTTCATGTATTTTAAAAAAGAATGGGGCATTTCCACACTCGACAGTAGGCCACTAAAATCAGTGGAACAATTCGCGTACCTAGGTAGTAATATCTCATCACAGAAAACAATGTAATGTAAAAACTTCACTACATATAGAAATGCCATTCACTGGGGAAGAAAAGGGTTTGTTGGTTGGTTGGATTTTATTACATGTCAACCTTAGTTTATTTTATACCAAAGACCCCCTCTTTCTGGATATAAGGATTTTGATCTATTTAAGCAATAAATGGGACCCTAACAGATACTGCCACTCTGGATCAAGGTGGACCCAGGAGTAATGGCAATGGAGGGCTACTCCACACTCCCCAAAGCTCCAGACCACTAGATGCAGTTTAATGTCATACCCAGGACAGTAGGTTGGATTTTATGGTATGTTAACCCTTGGGTTATTTTATACCGAAGACATTTTTGTTTTATCTATTTTTGGGCATTCAAATTCTTTTAAGATATTTTTTTATCTATCTAACCCATAGAGAGAGTGAACCTGGGATTTATGGCGATGAAGGGATACTCCACACTCCCCAGAGCTCCAGAATTGGAACTTCATCATTAGATGCAGTTTAATATCATATCCAAGACTGACATAGGTAGGTACACAGGTATGAACAGACTGAGATAGATAGATAGATATAGGTAGATGTGAATAGATAGATAGATAGATATAGATAGATGTGAACAGATAGATAGATATAGATAGATGTGAACAGATAGATAGATATAGATAGATGTGAACAGATAGATAGATATAGATAGATGTGAACAGATAGATAGATATAGATAGATGTGAACAGATAGATAGATATAGATAGATGTGAACAGATAGATAGATAGATAGATAGATAGACAGATAGATAGATAGATAGATGATAGATAGATAGATAGATAGATAGATAGATAGATAGATGTGAACAGATAGATAGATTGACTTCAGAATTGAAATTCCACTACTAGATGAAGTTTAGAGACATACCCAAGACACTGATAATTTTGTTAACTAAAATTAGTTTGATTTTAAAATAAAACAATGGTGAATGTGGCATTAGTTAAAACTTTTATAAAGTCAGACAAGGTTCATTAGTTTTATTAATTTATCAAATATTTTCTTTCATCTTTTAAATTTTTTTGTTTTTTTTCCTCCATTTCAACTCACTTGGGTTTTCATTCTCTAACAGCAAAGAACAGATGTTTTGTGCTGTCATAGAATGACAACCCAAGTGAGTTTCAATAAAGATAAAAATAAATTGCAACTTAAAATTAAAAGATGAAAGAAATATTTGTCAAAATTAATAATAATAATTCATCTAAAAGTAGTTTCAATTGAAATCTTAAACAATAAAAAAAAATTTAAATATAAAAAAAAAAAATGATTATAATATTCTTCATGATTTAATAACATATCAGTTTTTATAAAATCAGCAAAGATGAAACATCCTCAAAAGTGGAGTCTAACACACTCGAGACTACATAACATATATAAGTAAAGAAAAGTAAAAGAAAAAATACCCTAGTTGAGTCATGGTGCTACTGAGGGTCAACTGAAAAATTCATAGACTGACAAAGATACTCTCATGGATTATGACCAAATATTTTAACAACGCCCCTTGTGGTCCACACATTTCTTCAATTGGTGTTGCAATGCTTGAACCCCATTGGTAAAAAAAAGTCATAATCAGCAGATATGATACCAACCTATGAACTTTCCAGTTTACCCTCATAGCATGACTTGGGCAGGAATAACCTGGCAGAGCCCATCCCTCTCAAGGTCTACAAATTGTTTGAATTCAAAGTTTATCCTTATCCTAGACCGGTTCCATTACCGGGATTAAAGAATCCAGTCTGCTCCACTATTTACACATAAGTGGAGAGAGAATAGTTGGGTTCATACCTTTCCCATGGGTATTAGCACTATCTGAAATGTGAATTCTCTATTGAGCACTTCCCAATAGTATAGAATACTAAGTCCAATTACTGTTGAATTGGCGGGACAGGACAGCAAACAGTCGTAACTCAATACGATTCTGAGATGCCGTAAAGACCACTACAAAATGGCAGGATTTATGGAGCCTCAGAGGATCCTACAAACCAGGCAGCCAATCAGGACTCAGGGAATGGACTCACCCAAATGCATGGGTGGACTGTTTTGAATTCCCATAGATACCAGTTGTCCTGACACTGGTGCAGTTGTGCTTGGCCAGTCACATTGCTCAAACCAATTGTTGACTGACTGACTGACTTACTTCAATACAGCACAATATATTTTATTTATAATATTATGGAGGCACGTGGTCTAATGGTTAGAATCATGGGAAATGGACTCGTTGACTCAAGTTCAATTCCTGGACAAAGCTATTTGCATTTTACATGATGCTAATACCCTTGGAAAAGGTATGAATCTAATTCTCTCTCCAGCTGTGTAAATAGTAGGGCAGACTGAGCTCTTTAACCATGGTCAGGTAACCAGTCTAGGAGAAGGAAGAACTCTGAATTCAAACCTGTTAAACTCTGGTTAAGAAATTGACCTTGCGTCACATCCAGCTCGTGTGGAGGGGTTGGTAAATATATATATATATACAGCACAATATATTTTCTAACATAGACAAAATAAATATGTTTTCTGCAACCAATAATAAACAATTCTTTTCCCTTTACAGACTAAAAAGAGCTTCTCTATTATGCTTTTTGCCAGGGGAGAAATTATCCATCGGAAGTTTTATAGATAAAAGGGGATAGATAATAAGATCCCATGAGGGAGAGATGCAATTTATTTCAACTCCTGAAGGTTGGTTTTGCCTGAAGAGCCAATTTGTTTTTCTTTTTGTTTTTTTTTTTTTGTTTTCAAGAGATGATGCTATGTTACAAGTGCTACATAATTTTTTTATATTATGATGCTATGTTAGATGTACTACATAATTTTTTTATATTCATTCATTCATTCTTTTTTAAGTAAAATGATAGAAAGATCTAAAGAAATTCTGCGGAAATTGAAAGCAACTTGAGATAGAATAAGAGTCTACTTGAGAAAATGATGACATGACCAATGAGAATTCCAAGGGAGGATTAAGTGTCCTTGTGTTGTCCTCATCAATCAAAACTATTATACATCACACACATATGAACAGAAGGAGACAATAATTAATCCAATTAAATCACTCTCCTATTATCTTAATCAACTAATTGCAAACAAATCAATTCGCAAAAATAAATAAATTATATATATATGACGGTGAAAAATGACCTACAGCCAAGAAACATGAAAGTTATTCATATATTCATATATTCATCCTATAGTCCAACACACTTGGCACATTGCTTCTTTCTTTAAAAGAAAAGAATCATTCCTTTTCTTGGTTGGGCTAAGACCTTTTCATCATCACCCATATGTGTGTGCGTATATGTACACACACGTACACCCACCCAATATATTATATATATATATATATATATATATATATATATATATATGAAAAGTATATATTTACTTTTTTGTGTAGTTTCTTGAGGGGTTTTTTTGCACATGGTCCTATCACATACAAATAATTTTTAAACAGATTTATTTGACCCATAGATAGAAGCCTAACAGGTACTATACACTCCGGGTCAGAGTGGACCTGGGAGTAATGAGAAATATCTCAGGAAAAAACACAGAGAAGACAGAGACAGACAGAGATATCCTTAAGGATTAAAAAGTTCTCTGCCTCTCTCTTCTGTTTTTTTGGGGGGGGTTTTTGGTGGGATTTAGAATATGTTGACTGTATCCCCCTGCAGAGTGGTTAGAAAAAAATGAGATATATAAGGATAGCATACACTCCAAGTCAACAACATTATAACAGTTGACTGCTATGATATACATAGCATTCAACAGTTATTATCCAAAATGAAATTTATCTCAATTTAACTAAGGAATTACACCAACTTATTTAAGCGTAGGGTAGGGTACTGATAAAACCCTTAACTCTTTTCCTCTACTGATATTATTATATCATCATCATCATGTCACGCATGCAGCACGGATATCCATGACAATCTCTCGCCAACTTTTCCTATCATTCATTTCACCTGGGAGGTCCTCTGCGGAGCAACCAGCATCTTCGCATAGTTGGTCAATGTAGGTACTTGCTGGGCGACCCACATTTGCATGTCCATGTGTTGGTTTCCACAGGAGAACGTCGCTTATGAGCTCATCCTTGCTTCTCCAGCAGTGTCCTGCATGCCTTATCCGTCTCACTCGGATAGTTTGTGAGATGGGGGGCATTATCATATAAGCAGTAAATAAAATCGTGATTCATTTGTACCAAGATTCCAAAAGAAAATAAATGAATAAATAAGAAAGAAAGAAAGAAATCAAAGCAAAACTTGTGGTAAGAAATGAATAAAAGAGGAAATTTCTGTGACCCAAGTAGCAACAAAGAAAAGAATCAGCAATTTAGGATCAGAATATACAGAATGGGGAGGGAAGGCAGAAAAAAAAGGGGGGGCGATATAGCCATTATCTGATGATGACAGGATAAGACCAATGGCTTTGTTGCTCTTAACTAATGACCTAATAGAATCGCTAAGAAATAACCATGGCAACAAGCAAAGATCTTTATCAATGATAATGACACACACTAACACATAGATAAAGATCAATATACAGGTAGGTATTATGATAACATATACACTATACCTTTGCATTTAAATACAGGTGTGTATTTCAGAAGGAAGAAAGACCAACCGTTAGATATGCATGTTCACATGATTAAAATGATATTATTCATATACAGGGTGGCTATAAAGTCTTGCAGCAGTTTAAAATGTAACAACAAAAATGGCAGTCTTGTTGATATGCAATAATAAAACATAACATAAAACAAAAAACTACAAGAGTTGAACTTTCATATGTTTTTTATTATATGATACTATCATTTATACAATGTCAGTTGTTAAGTTTTAAAACTGCTGCAAAACTTTATTAACACCCTGTATATTTATATATGGTGTTTCAGAAAAATTGATATCATTTTGTAATCTTGACAGATATTAACAGCATGTTTAGAAATGTGAGTTTATAATATTCTTAGGTTTTATACCTGGTCTGTTATAATAGAATCAGGTACTCTTTTATGCATTTCTCTTTATATATATATATATATATATATATAGATAGATAGATAGATAGATAGATAGAGAGAGACATTTGATACAATGATAAAGTCTTTAAAACACCCATGATAATGGTTCAAAGTAGAACCAAAAGTACTTGGAACAATTCTTTCAGATTTTTTATAAATTCTTTTCATAACGATAATATGAAAATATGATCAGAAAGATTAAGAAAAAAAAATTACAAACAACAAAACTGGATTCTGTTATATTCAACAAAATTTGTTTGTGTGTTTATAATATATACACACATACACACACACACATTAAAAACTATTAAGTAATACAAGATATATATGTGCACATACGTAAGCCAATATAAATGAGTCATTTTTGCTAAAATAAAACACCATTGTCGACCAACTCGGAAGAGAATCTTGAGTAACATCCTCTGGCCTCCCCACCCCACACACACACTCTCGTTCCCTGCAGAACCAAGAAAACTGGACATAGTGAATGTGTGTGCGTGTGTGTATGTTCCAAGTGGGAAATTCCATCACCTGTTATTTCCATGCGATTGCAAAATACCAAGGACAAGACAATCAGTAGTTGCTTTCAACTGCAGCCTGCAATGGCCACTTCTTGTTGATCAGTTGAACAACAAAGAAAGAACAGCAAAGGAGAGCATCAGCCAATCAGCAGCCCTTCTTCATTCATGTCACTCTTCAACTGAAGAGGCACTCAAATAGGATACACGCGCTCAAGTACATGAAACCTTGTTAGAAAACAGACCATTTTTGGAAGGAAGCGTTGGAATAAGTAAAGAGACAAATTTCTTTCATGTACGTGCTAATATGGGTACAGTTTATTTTATGGACTGACAGTTAAGTAGAATGTTGTTTATAGACATTTATAAGAGGCTATGCAAACAGTATGCAAAGAGTGGGCTATAGTTAAGGATAATGTATAAATAATGTATATTGATATATAAACAAACAAGGTTATTCAATATATAATCCGGATTAAAATTACCTCTTTAAAAAAAAATTTAAAAAAGAGAAAAAAAAAACTTTAATGGTTAATTTTATTTACATTTAAAATGGTATTTAGTTAAATAGATGTTTGTCTGAGACTTTGAGATATAGTTGTTTATATTCAATGTGGCTAACAAATGCAGACTATACAGAGTATGTTTAAAAAGTATAGACATTTAAGCTGTATCTATAAAGTTGTTGCATTAATATTGTATCATTAACATATTCTATGCAAAGACATTTTTTTAAAGGTTACTGTGAGAAGATAGAAAAATAAAGGAGATGCATGAGGAGGCATAACAAACAAATACTAATAATAATGATGATAATAATAATAAAAGACAGATCATTAGTATTATTTGTATTATTCGGAAAATTGTCCTCATCTTATTGTTATCTGTACAGCGTTTCATACAAATAATACTAATTATCAATAATATTACTCTCAAAAATTCAGAGAAATAAAAGACGGATTGCCATATCCCAGCTAGAAGACCAGACCTAGTATTGCTTAACGAGAGAGAGAGAGAGAGAACTTGTTAACTGGTAGATTTTGCAGTTCCAACAGATCACAGGGTGAAGATGAAAGAAAACGAAAAGATAGACAAATACTTACACCTCGCTAGAGAATTGAAAAAAACTGTGGAATATGAGGGTGAAAGTGATACCAATAGTAGTTGGGGCACTTGGAATGGTCCCTATAAACTTAGAAAAAAGACTAGAGGAACTGGAAATCAGAGGAAGAATTGATGCCATCCAGACAAGAGCATTGTTAAAAATCAGCTGGAATACTCAGGAGAGTCCTGAAGACCTGAGGAAACTTATTATCACTCAAACTCCAGTGAAAGACCATCAGCTAATGCTAGTGTGAACAACTAATAATAATAATAATGGGGTGTCCATGAAGCTATATTTACATAGACAGAAATGAATACTGAATAAATTACTGGATTGTAGCTAAAGGACTTACCAAGAAAAATGGCCAATAGGGACAGATGGTAAGAGAGAGACAGGGAATTTGTGCTGTCAGCACACCATGATAATGATGAATTCAGTAACTGCAGACCTCAAGAAATAAATGGTACTCTTCTTTATAGTCCTTATACATGAGTATAAATCATGTTGTAAAATAGTTTTGGGGGTAGAGCATTGGACTGAACAGAGTGATAGGGTTCAATAGCTTTTTATAACTTAATTTTAGGAACTTTTATAGTTGATTTTTAAAAGTAACTTTTAAAGAGAGCTCTTTAACCTTGAATTAAATCTACTTGGAACATGCAATGTCAAAACATGATGAGCCATTTTATATTTGAAATAATATCAAGTGCCCCAATCCAAATCTTTTAAAGAAGAAAACTATTCTTAAAATATAATGATGCACAAATGCAAAGTTGAAATTACAGCTAAAAAAGAAATTTAAAAAAAAAATAATTTTTTTTTTAAATGGACGGAAGAAAGAAAAAGCAAAAGGAGAAAAAGAAAAAAAAGAGAAAAAGCAAAAGGAGAAAAAAAGGAAAAAAAGAGAAAAAGAAAGAAAAGAAAAAGAAAGAAAAAGAAAAAAGAAAAAGAAAGAAAAAAAGAAAAAGAAAGAAAAAGAAAGAGAAAAAGAAAAGAAAAGAAAAAGAAAAGAAAAAAGAAAAAGAAAAATAGAAAAAAAATATGAAAAAAGGAAAAAAAGAAAAAAGGAAAAAAAAAAGAAAAAAAAAAAAAAAAGAAAAAAAAGAAAAAAAGAAAGAAAAAAAAAAGAAAAAAAAAGAAAGAAAAAAAAAAAGAAAAAAAGAAAGAAAAAAAAGAAAAAAAAAAAAAAAAGAAAAAAAGAAAGAAAAAAAAGAAAGAAAAAAAAGGTTTAATGATTATCTTGAAAGCCATTTTCAGCTAAAGGCAATGTAAGGTAGCCATGCTAGTTTCCTATACACATTAAAGAGATGCCTTAAACATTTCACACTATTTTCTTTCTGGAAATTTATGTTTTCTGAATATTTCCAGCAAGAAAATATTCAGTGCCTTGAGACATCTCAGCAAAAGGCAGGCGGGTTTGTTTTTTTGTCTTTTTATTTATTTATTTTTTTTTTTTGCTTATTTTTTGTAACTATTTATTTTTCATAGGTCATTATAAATGGCCGATGAGTCATCTCTACTACAACTGTATGGTGTGCAGGTCCTTTATGCCGACTACAAGTGCCCCATCACATTGCAAATCAATATTTCTGATAAAGACTGCTTTATCTTGCAACAGGATTCTCTGAAAGAACTCACTTTTTCTCCAAATTTGTATGCAAGCAAATATCTCAGGCCAGAAGGGATTGGGAGCGGGGTGGGGTTACCAAATAATGAAATAAATCTATTTCACTTAATAATACATGCTAATACAAGTAGATTAATCTTCTTCAAGCCATTTTCTCTCCCACTGTAGAGAACACAGTTGTTTAAACAATACTTGAAATGATTACTATTGCCCATTAAAAACTCCCCAACCTTCGAGTACAATTTACATAATTTGATGAATTATTTTTAATCATTCTTAAATGTGCCCAAGGCATAGCAGAAATGTTTGATGAATTCCAAATGAATCAATTCTCTCTCTCTCTCTCTCTCATTTATATATATATATATATATATATATATTATATATATATATATATGTATATATGTATATGTATAAACTTCTATGACTTCACTTCTCTTTTGCAGTATTTTATACTCTTGTAATTTTTTTACACATACTGAACCACTTGTTTAGGCAATTACTGCAGAAACTAAAATTCCAGCCTCAATATTGATTAGTAGTCAAATTATTCATTGACTTTCTTCTAATAAATATACAAATAAATAAATATACATAAATACATACACATATATTTAAACAATGTATGACCAAAAGATATGAGGAATATTACATTAATAAATTTGTCAAAAATCAATGGTTTTTTTCACTTTCCATACACAAATACATACAATAGTTTTACTGTTTAGTGAAGCAATTATCTTATGGCCTGAAACCACACAACCTCCATTGCAAGTGAATTATCTATACAAATATTTATCCTTTTCAATTGTTTAAGAACAACTATTGTCTTTAAACCTAAGATTCACAGACAAGAAAAATACTTAGAACAAAACCATAGCAATAAATCTGACTATCCTTCACCATATCTCTTGGTATATCGGCTGGGTTAGCTCAGTTGGTAGAGCGTTTGGCTAGAAACTGCAAGATTCCTAGTTCAATACCGGCCCTCGCCAACTCAGCGTATGAGTAGCACAGGGATCTGTGCAGTAAAGTAAGTAGCTGATAAGTGTGGCGCTTTACCTCAGATGCAAAAGCAATCTCTTTGGTCTAGCGCTAGTGAACAGGGGATAGATTCCCTCACTGATTGGCTGATACCGACTTTAGGCCACCCCGACTACTTTACTTTTATTTACTTATGAAATAACTCCAGACAGGTTAACTTGCCGTTAAAAGCAAGCAATCAATGTAAATTGGCCTTCTCTTAGTATTAGGATATTAAAGCATTACCATTTAAAATATACAAAGATCTTAAAATATTATATAAAATCTATATGAATAATTCTGAAAAGTTTGTTTGTCTATCCTCATAGGCAGTAGATGATTAATGTATGTATTTATCCAATCCTCTGCGAACATAATTCAGAAATTTCATTTTCGTCATTTCATTTATTTCATCTTGATTTAGAAAGTTATACATAACAGACAGATAAGTGTAATATTTCTAAAAATATGATGCCACAGGATACAAAAAATATATATATATATTATATATATATATATATATATAAGAATTTAAAAACCTATTTAAAGAAATGTGCTCAAATGCTCAGTAGCAGCTGGGAGAATAGGATAAAGATGCTCTCATCTGAAGATTGCAATTTTTTTCTTACCCCTTCAAAAAAGATTGCATGGAACTCATGGTGATGGGGCAACCAAAGAGGGGTAAATGAACTAAGTTTATTTTAGGTTTTATATATATATATATATATATATATATATATATAATATATATATGTGTTCGAGATACGACTGACTAATCAGCGTCATCAGTTATGTTATTAACTGGTTTCATAGGGGGGTTTCGGGTCTTCCAACAATACCCCCCTCAGCCAGTCAGACCCCATTAGAGTTGATCAAAATCTAACTCGCTGCCTTTTTGTACAATGCCAATATGTGTGTGTCTGTGAATGACATCAAGTGTTCCCTTGAAATGGAACAACCAAAATTGAGAACTCAAATGTACATATAAAGATGTGTGTATATATTTTTACCTATACAGGTCATTATAAATGAATACCTTAGTTCAGATACAACTTATTTTGTCATTTTTTTTTTTGGTCTCTTTCAGTCCGATTTCCTCCACTAATCCAAAGGTTTCATATCTGGTCTTATTGCTGATTTCCCTCCCTCTCATTCATATATATATATATATATATATATACACACACACACACACTTTGCTATTTTATAAGTAAAGTGTGCTCAATATGATTGGTAGAGCATGTATATCTAAGTTAGAGTAACGAAGGACTGTCAGTTACCAAGCGCTGTTGACTTCATCTCCAGCAGTTTAGAATAGCTTAACTGACAGCAACAACACTTACCAGCTCTCACCATTATGACTACTAAGAAATTGTTTTACTGTCATCATAATAAAAGTTCTGATCCAAATCTTGGCCTCTGACCCAGCAAAGATATGCACTTCTACACCAACTGAATACAAACTGACAATGAATTTAATGATAAGCATACAAACATTTTTCACTTTTTTTTTTCTAAATAAATAAAAGTAATAAAACTAAATAAATAAATAAAATTGAATGAAGGCCAACAGTGTACGAGTAATGTGAAGAATGAGAGTTGAAGAGTCTGTCTATAATTATCTTTGAAGAAAAAGCTATTTGTCTTCTAGGTTGAATACAACAACAGCAGAGGAAGAAACAGGTAGTGATACAAAGCGCCTAAAACAAAAACAAAAAAATGGTACGCCATTCTTAAATACCTTAACTAACATGTATAACACCCCCCCCCAAAAAAAAATAAGGATTCGATTCCATTCCAAGGTAAATGAGCATACGCCAGAGAGAGTACTTGACTGTAAATTTTCAGAAGATTGAATAACAGGGTTATAGAATGAACATCACATTCACCTTCACAGAAAGCATAACATCCAGTCACCAGACAAAAAAAAAAGACAGAGCGTAACCGAATACACTCTGTAGCAACTGACAGAAAATGGTCAAGTGTTCAGTAGATACGAATAAAAAACATCCACACTAAAACCCCTAGCCAATAAAAATCCTGCTCGCAGCGCCATGTAGAAATTTATTCAACTTGCAATACAGTTGAATACTGATCAGTCTACACACATTTGTGCAAGAAAAGACCCTTTTTTTTTGTCTCCCTCCCCCCCTTATCTATTTACAATCTGCATTTATTGCTTTCATTTCTTGGCATTCGGTTTTTTAAAGTAATTAAAAAAATTTTTTTTTAAACTGAAAAGATGAATAGATGGAGTGCCATGCTGCCCATTTCTTTTCATGGCATATTTCATAATAATATGGAGGAGGGGTACTTGGCAGTACCCATCTTCTTTCCAAGTAACATTGGACAGGCTGTTGGTTAGTTGGATGGGATGTTAACCCTTATTGGGTTATTTAATTCCAAAGTCAGTCTTATAATAATACTCTTATCTAATGACTTATGCATTATCATCCTCATCATGTCATGCTAGCAGCATGGATATCCATGACAATCTCTCACCAACCGTCCCTATCATTCATTGCTTCCAGCAGGTCCTCTGTGCAGCATCCAGTATCCACACAGAGCTGGTTAATGTAAGTCTTTGCTTGACAGCCCACACTGGAATTTCCATGTGCTGGCTTCCACAGGAGAATGTCATTTATGAGTTTGTCCTTGCTTCTCCAGCAGTGTCCAGCATGTCTTGTCCATCTCACTCGGATGGTTTGTGTGATGGGGCATGTGACCATACAACTGCTTTCTTGTTGGGTGTTGTTTCCACAATTTGTTTAGGGTCGCACATAAAAAGATTTTAAGTGATGGAATATATCCCCACAATAATAAGTAAGTAAAGTAGACTGAGTGGCCTATTGTCATTCTGACAGTAAGAGAGTCTACCCCCTTTTCGCTGGCACTAGACCAGGGAGATTGTTTCTACGTCTGAGGTGGAGCATAACACTTACCATCAGCTCCCCACTTTACCACACAGATCCAAGCCATGCTACTCGTACACTGAGTTGGCCAGGGCCGGGATTGAACCCAGAACCTTGTGTTTCTGAGTCTGGTGCTTTACCGACTGAGCTAAACCGGCACTATGTAATTAAAAAAAAATAGATAAAATCCCACATGATCTTTTATGTACTTGTAAAATCTATGATTTCCATGAAGCAGATATATATATATATATATATATATATATATATATATATATATATCAACTAAGCTTCCAGGTAAGTGGCTCATCTGTGCTTAACTATATAGACAGGAAGCAAACTATTTAATTTGGAGGTGGGTGGGGATTCAGCATGTGAAGAAGAAGAAAAAAGCAAGAATTCACTTGTGATGTTTTATAAATAGTCTGTAGAATTCACTAAAGGAATTCAGGTTACATGGAACGGTAACTTCCACTAATTTTTTTTCTTTTTGGCGCTTACTTCGGTAATACAGAAGAGACAAATTAATTAGATGAAATTTCTAATGAGTTACAAAATATAAAATCTTCAACAGATGTGTGCGTCTGTGATTTTTATATATATATATATATATATATATATATATATATATATATATATATGTGTGTGTGTGTGTGTGTGTGTGAATGATAGTTTGCTATAACTATTAGTAAAGAGTGTTCAATATTGATAGAGCATATATATCTAAGATAGGGTAGTGAAGACAAAGTCAATGCCACTTGGTAACTGTCAGTTTCTAACCTATGCAATTTTCAGAGAGAGAGAGAGATAGAGAGTGTGTATCAGTACATTAGTTCATCAGATATAAATTTATTTTGGCACATTTGCCTCTTCAAGTCTGATTTTGAAAATGGAAGATGATTTCATATCAGGTCTGAAAAGATTTTTCCATCTCACTGATTTTGTATTTTCAAATTCCTTTTGAAGAGGCAAAAGTGGCAAAATAAATTTATATCTGAACAACTAAGGAACTCAATATATTCATTTATTTATAATACTCCGCATATGTAAAAATATATAAGCAAATATTTATATGTATGTTTGAGTTCTCAATTTTGGTTGAATCTTATCATAGAAACACCTGATACCACTCCCTAATATTAGTGATAGTAATATAGGAAAATAGTTAAGGGTCTACTCTGGTCTCAATCCAAATAATTTTATCAGAACCCTACACTATGCTTAAGTA
>CM042163.1:47320301-47325301 GCA_023376005.1 Doryteuthis pealeii
ATGGCGCATTAGCAGTTATCCAAGTTTGAAAAAAGTTAAAATAATCTCTTCTCACACATGTCTTAGCCATTAAGTTTTATCAAAATGGTGTAATTTTTGGTAATCCTTAACTTGTTCCTCGTAAATTCCTACCATAAAATAAACTGAACCCTCATTTTATGCCCGTGTTTTTGTAATAAATGTTTTATTTTTCTTGCACCCGTTATTTTACAATACTGAATATATTTTCTTTATATTCTAAAAGTTTTTATTTTGTGAGAATGAATTTACGAGTAAAAAGTTGAATATTAGCAATTTGGTAATCCTTGAGGATCCAATTTATGCCTAAATTGTAAAATGAGCCCCCACTCTCTTAAAGTCCTATACCCCCTCATTCCACCCGGCTGGAAGTCTCTTTCATTTTCTTAATCTACCCCAAACGATAGCCTTTGTTTAAATGTAATATTAAACATATTTAGAAGTCTTTGATTTAAAGGAAATAACAGGTAACTTTAGATGCAAATGTCATTCTTAGCCATTTCTTTATATATCCTTATAGGAATGCTCTGGACTTAGAAAATTCTCAACAGGATGTTAAGAGTTAAAACTAACCATTCTCACAAAATACAAACTTTTAGAATATACAGATAAACATTGAAGTGAATATTAAAATAAATAAATAAAATATATTCAGTATTGTAAAATAACGGGTGCAAGAAAAATAAAACATTTATTGCAAAAACACGGGCATAAAATGAGGTTCAGTTTATTTTATGGTAGGAATTTACGAGGAAAAAGTTAAGGATTACCTAATTTTTCACAGTTTTCTTTGATGCTTTGTTTTATTAGGTTTTTTTTTTTTAATTAGGGAATAAATGAAAATAAGAATGAATTCTGTTGCCTTTTAGTCAGTTTGCATAGCATCATAGTTGATCTTGTCATCAGTATTACTCTCCTTATACTCTCAGACTTCCTCTCATTTTCCACACAATAATTCTTTATTTCTCTTTCTTTCTCATTGTCTAACTTCATCTTTTCTTCAACTTTTTCTCTTTTTTTTTTAAATTTCTTTTTTTAATCTTTTTTAAATGGCACCTGGTTACAATCTGTTTCTTGTCTATACGATCTTTGGTCTGAAGATCGCATAGGCAAGAAACAGACAGTAAACCAGGTACCATTGACTTCATGTCCACACTACCTTAACTTGAATGTGTGTGTAGTGTGTGTGTGTGTATCTCCAAATACAAGTAAATAAGTGCTTATACATCTATCCATGAATATACATCAGATTTGTTTCTTTTTGTTTCTCATTGTCTAACTTCATCTTTTTTCTTATCTTTATCAACTTCATCTCTCTTTCTTAACTTATTATTTTATTTAATCTTTTTTAATTTCTGTAAGTCCTAATTGTTTGTTATATTTAATATTTAAAAAATATTTGTTTCATCTTCCCAATGTTTATTGATCATTTTTCTTCTTCCCTTTTCTTACCCTCAATCTCCATTTTTTTTTTTTTTTTTCTTTTTATAGCTCAGTCAGTAGGGTGTCCGACTAGGAACCACAAGGTTCCTGCTTCATCAACTCAGCATATGAGTAGCACAGGGATCTGTGCGGTAAAGTGAGGAGCTGATGGTAGGTGTGGCGCTCCGCCTCTGACGCTAATACAATCTTCTTGGTCTAGCACTAGTGAAAAGAGGATAGACTCCCTTGCTGTCTGGCTGATACCGACTTTAGGCCACCACTACGACTTTACTTCTTTTTTTTTTTTCAACTCTTTTTCTTTTAAAAAAAATTCTCAATTTACCCATCTCACTTTCTTCAATTCTTATTGACTTCCTCCCTTTAATCTATTTCAGTTTTTTTTCTCCCCTCTTTTTTTTCTTCCACTTAATCTCACAATTTCTTTCTATCTTTTTATTTTCTTCTTAACCCCCCTCCCCCACCCAAAGAGAAATTTGACAAGTCTTTGATGGTAGTGGCAGGTGTCCAGAAAACAACTTCTGTGAAATAATTGAATAAATAGAAAGCTGTAATGAAAGAAAGAAAAGATAGAAAGAAAAAAGAAGGGGGAAAAAAAGAATGGATTCAAGACATGTGTCTCATCAAACAGATGAGCATGTACAGTCAAGCAAGCATCACACATTTATGTCTCAGGGCAGGTGTTTAGAATTCAATAAAACATACCCAACCAGAGTGCACAGTATCTTTTTTATCCTTATGTGTAGGTGGGGGTGTGGGTGTGCAACTACAAGTACAAAAGTTTTAATTATTATATACAACTACAATACAATTATTATAAACATCTACATATGTATATACAAGGGCCACCTGAAAAGTTCATAGGCTAACCAAGATATTCCTTTATAATGTGACTAAATGGGGTTATTTTTCCACATAGTCCCCCCTTGTGGAAAAGTCATCAATATGATATCCATTATATGAACTTTTTAGCCCACTCTTTATATATATATCAGATGAGGTGCATAAATACATGCTAACATAAGCACATACTCTGATACTGTTTATTAATTCCATAAAAATATGCCTGTTCTTTCTGTAGAAAAATGCATCTACATTTAATATTTATAGTTATCCTGGATCCACTCATGAATTTTGATGTTTCGGATTACTGTAGTGAACACTTTTCACCTCAAGGGACAGTCATACACACCAACACAAAAAAGAAGAAAAACAATTTTTTTTTTTTTTAAACATCTGACAAAAAGTTAAATGCAGGTGTCGAGACACTGTAATGCTTCTTTTCTTTTTTCTTTCTTTCTTTCCTCTCCATCCCACCTGACAATCCACATAGAATCCATTTTTTTTTTTTTTTTTTTTTTTTTTTTTTTTATATATCTATAACACACACACACACATACATAAAAAACACACACACACACAGATAAGTTTAGCCTAAGAGAGGGTCAGGCATACCATGTCTTGTTTTGGTTGAAAATAAAACAAGCACACATAGTACAAATATATTTTCAGATTTTAAATAATGGCACGTGGTTTTTGAATTCCAAGGTAAGTTTTTGCAATAAGATGAGTTAATTTTCTCAGGGTTTTTTGTTTTTTTTCTTTTCCTTTTTTTTTTTTTTTTTGGGGGGGGTCCCAGTTAAAGGCAAAGATTGCTGTGGACATGGCTTGTTTTTTTTAAGGCACCTCAATATTTTGCCATGGTGCCACTGTCTGAGCTCATCCTATATATGATAGCGTGTGGTGTAATGGTTAAAGTCATGGGAAATGGACTCGTCGCCCCGAGTTCAAATCTTGGATGTGTTAATTGCATTTCACTAAGCACTAATACCCTTGGGAAAGGTATGAATCCTACTCTCCCTCCAGCTATGGGTAAATAGTAGGGCAGACTGGGCTCTTTAACCTTGGTTAGGCAACCGGTCTAGGAGAAGGAAAACTCCGCTTAAGAAATTGACCTTGTGTCGCATCCTGCTCGTGCAGAGGGGTTGGTAAATATATGTATTTGATATAGATAGATAAAGATATATAAAATTGCATTGGATTAATGTATCAATAGCTTTCAGTTGATTTGTGATAAATTTTCCTTGCATCTTTGAAATCTTATTTATCAAGTATAAACTGACCAACAGAGAGGATAGTTTTGTGGTGACAATGTAAAGTGTGCTGCAATAATGGAAATGGTAAGCAAAATATTTAGACAAGGCAAAAATGGCAAGAGAAGAAGAAGATGAAGTAAATTGCTCAGTCAGTTTGTAAGGAGAGACAAGTTAGAAGTATGACATTAATCATTTCATCTGGTTGGACTAATTGAACAATGGAAGTAAAGTCAACAATCAGGGTGATAAGGGCGGAGAGGGGATTTGTGGAAAGGGTTATAAAGTGGCAAACTCTTTTGTCAATTGAAATGGTCAGTATACAAAGAAAGTAGACAAAAATTGAGGAAATGAAATGAATGAAAATAACACAAGAAATGAAAGTAAAAAAAATGGCTGACTGGAAAAGAAAAAAAATCATGAAAGGAATAAAAGCAGGAAATGAAAGAAGAATAAGAAAAAAGAAAGGAAAGAAAAATTGTTGTGTGGAAAAAGAATTTGAAAGTATTGTAGAGGAAAGGAAAAAGTAAAGCCAATAAAAAAAATGAAATAAGGATGAAAAAAAAATTTTTTTCAAAGTGTAAACTGAGCTAAAAACAAAATATAAATGTTTGAAAAATGGGATGAAAGAAAAAAGAATGAAAAAAAAGGGGGATGAAAGAAAAAAGATGGAAAAAAGGGGATGAAAGAAAAAAGAATGAAAAAAAGGGGATGAAAGAAAAAAAGAATGAAAAAGGGGATGAAAGAAAAAAAGGGATGAAAGAAAAAGACAATGTAAAAGAATGCAAAGAAAAACAGTGGAAGTAAAAAGAGTGAAAAAAAACAAAAAAAAAAAAAACAGTGGAAGTAAAAAGAGTGAAAGAAAAAGAAACGAAGAAAAAATTATGGAAAAAAAAAAAAAAAAAAAAAAAAAAAAACACCAGAGAATTTTTTTTTTCTTTGCTCTTTTCTTTCATAACTTTTTCTCTGCTCTTTCTTCTTTTTTTTTTCCATAATTTTATGAAAAAAAATAATAGCAAAAGAAAAAATTATGAAAGAAAAGAGTGGAAGAGAAAAGTGTGGAAGAAAAAAGAATTTTAGAAATGGAAGAAAAAAGTGTGATAGAAAAGTGAATAAAAAAAGGAGGAAAGTAAAGGAAGAAAATAAGAAAAAAAAGGATGACAGAAAATGATGAACAACAAAGGATGCAAGAAAAAAAGGGGATAAAAGAAGACCGAGAGGAAATAAACAAAATTAAGTGAGAGTATTTGCACCATAGTTGTCAACCATTAATGCTAAACTATTAAATCAAATATGAGTAAAGTCAGTGATCAAATAAGACCCAATCAGCCAACAACAATAATGGGTCAGCCTCACTCCCACCATTTACACTCTTATCATGATAGGGGGGGGGGAACAACAATTATTGATTTCTTTCCACCACCCCCTAACTTGGTTGGTTGGTCCCTG
>CM042163.1:47330301-47345301 GCA_023376005.1 Doryteuthis pealeii
ATCAGTACCTCTGTATGTATGTATATATATATATATATCAGAAATAAACAGAAAATAACTAAATTTATATAAACTGTTTAAACAAGATGGAGGTACCTGCATACTGGATGATAAGCCTCTCACATTAGTAGACCAGTTCAGATACCTAGGTAGTAATATCTAATCTACAGAAAGCGATGTCAATATATGTATAAGAAAGGCATGGACTGCTATAGATAGATTATTGATCATATGGTAATCTGATCTCTCTGATAAGATAAAGCAAAAATTCTTTGAAGCTGTAGCCATGTCAGTGCTACTGCATGGCTGCATTACTAGGACTAACAAAATGCTTAGACAAAAGGTTAGATGGGAACTACACAAGGATGCTGTATGCTGTCCTGAACAAATCTTGGAAGCAGCACCCCACAAGGCAGCTGTACAGACACTTGCCTCCTATCACACAAACCATTCAAGTATGATGAACAAGACATACTAGATACTGATGACAAAACAAAGATGAATACATAAGTGATGTTCTCTCATGAACACCCACACACGGACACGCCAGTGTAGGTTGACCAGCAAAAAACCGACATCAGTCAGATATGTATGGATTCTGGATGTTGTGCTGAAGACCTGGCAGGGGAAATGAGCATTAGGGATAGTTGGCAAGAGGAGACAGGGGTAACAGTGCTGTCATTTTTTTTAAAAATGAATACATTTTTTTTTTTAATGAAATCATTATTATTTTTAATAAAGATTTTTTTTTTCTTTTTGATGATATTTATGAAATGACAAAAAAAGTACCATAAATTTTTTTTTTTTTTCTTTTATGAAAAAAAAAAAAAAAAAAAAAAAAAAAAATTAATTTTTTTTAAATGAAATTATTTTTTTTAATGATGATGTTTATAAAACGACAAGAAAAAGTAGGATCGAAAAAGATAGGAATAAATTTTTATGAAATTATTTTTTTTAACAGATTTTTATTTTATTTTTATGAGGATTGTTATGAAATGACAAGAAAAAGTACCATCTATAAAATTAGGAATACTTTCTTTTCTTTTTTTATGAAAAAAAAAAAAAAAAAAAAATCTAATAATATTTTTTTTTTTATGAAATTATTTTTTTGATAAAGATTCTTCCTCTCCCCCCATTTTTTTCTTTTTTCAAAATTTGAGAATGTTTTCAGAATGTTAATATGTTTAAAAATCATTTCCTGAAAGTGATCTAAATGCAATAAAAATTTTCTAATTTTTTTATTTTTTTAAATAACATTTTTTTCCGATAGGGCTCAAAAAAGAAGCTGTGAATTATTTCCTGGCAGGAAGATCAAAATGAAATGGTATAGCTTTTCAAGCAAGAGGTCAAAAAACAAGCAACAGCTTTTGGTCGAGAGATAAGCAGATGTTTAAAGTAAGAAAGGTGTGTGTGAGTGTGTAGACACACACACACAAGGAAAATGGTTTTAAGCACCAAGTAGAAGCATCCGCTCGAGATTAAGCGAAAAGGGTATTGCTTTACTGGGCCAAGCATAAAGAAGATGCAGAATTTTTGAGAAAGACAAACAACTTCTCTTTGGTAATCGCAAAGCACAGCTTAAGTAGACAAGAATGGCTATGAAAAATTGCCAGCAACAAAAGCAGGACGAGATTGGAAGACTTTAAGTTAATATGTTAGGATTAACCAAAGATAGAAGTTACCTAATGTGGAGGCATCACGAAAAACGCAAAGTAGATTACATTTATTATCCATTTTGTTTTAGGAGATATGTATAGGATAGAAATACTTCACTACAGATAATAATAAATGAATGAATAAAATGAGGAGGTAAAACCAAGGAACAGAAGAAGATAAGATGAATTAGATCTATAAATTATAACAGGCAATTTTAGGTTTTGGTTTAGAATACTGGGTAGCAAAGATATCCTACAGGTTGGTGGTCTAGCCACAGATTCATACTTTTTACTGGATCTGACAGATTTCAAATAGATTTTTTTTTTTTTTTTTTTAATCAGAAAAATGGACAAAATACAGTGGTATCAGGACTTACAAGTTTAATTCATTCCACTTGTAATTCATTTTCCTCATATAAGAAATCAATTTTCCCCCATTGAAATCAACTGAAATGCTATTCACAGTGATGCTGATAGCTTTTTAATTTAGCGCATCCTGGGACACACATATTTGCATTGAATGAGTCCCGGGAAAATTCATGGATACCAACTAAAGTTTCTTAATAGATTGTAGGGTTTTTATTTATGATCTGGGGAAACAACTAAAGTGGGCTAACTACCTTCTAATCTATCCAGTGTAATTTGTTTCAATAGAAACTACTGAATTGTATTTATGTATTTCAAGCTAACTGTAAATACATTTCAATAGTTTCTTAGAAATGAATTACACAGATAGATTACAAAGTCAAGAGTTATGTGGCTTTAGTTGTTTCCTCAGATCATAAATAAAAACCCTACAATTTATTAAGAAATTTTAGTTCGGACCCATCAAATTTCCCGGGGACTTGTTCAAAGCAAATATTTGCATCCCAGGACACACTAAATCAAAAAGCTATCAGCATCACTGCCAACAGTCTCAATACTGATTCAATACAAATGGTCGTAATATAAGTTAATGTTTAAGAAACATAAAATCACAAACCTTATTGCTAAGAGAAAAGGTTCTTTGTTCAGGCATCATCAAGTAAGTTACTTCCACTTCCTGTTTGGTGTCATTATCAGTTTAGAATGGAAACTAATATCACTCATCTACCAATTCAATATTCTGCTGCTAAGGCTTACTAATAAGTCACAATGGTACTTTGTGTTAGTAGTGATGTCGATGATGTCATCAGGGTGTGCTGAATGGATTTCCAGTAAGCAAGAAAAGTAAGAGTGCGGAATAATAATCAGTAAAAGAATGAATCTGACAAGGTTTATTGTTATTCATCACTTTGGATATTTTTGGCTTGTCACTGGGTTGGTTTTGGTTTTTTTTTTTTTTTTTTACGCATATCAACCTTGGTGGGTCATTAATGCTGATAAAGTTTTGAAATAAATTCATTCTTAATGGATACACAATTTTTTTCATGTACACATTTTTCTATTTAACCCATAAATGGGACCCTAACAGGTATTATCACTCTTGGCCAGAGTGGACCTGGGAGCAATGGTGATGAAGGTTTGGTTTGTTTTGTTTTACAGCATATCAATATCAGTGGGTCATCTAATGCCGGCAAAGTTTTGAAATAAATTAATTCTTAATGGATACTCAATTTTTTAATTGTTTATAAACACATTTTTCTATTTAACCCATAGATAGGACCCTAACAGGTACTACCACTCCGGGTCAGAGTGGACCAAGAGCAATGGTGATGAAGGGGTGTTCCACATTCACCAGACCTCAAGAACTGGAATCTCACCATCAGATTGAATTTAATGTCATTCCCAGGACATGAAGACCCTCAGTCACTGCCTTCTAGCACATATATGATAAAAATGGTTGGGGCTTGCCATAAGGGCAAGGACTGGTGGACTAGAAAATACAAACATTACAAATCCTGTATTTAGACAGAATAATTCCCAATTTTTGTCTAAATTTCTGAGATGTGGAATCATTATATATAGATTCTGACTTGCATTCTCATTTTGGTTATTGTTACAGTGAGAATGAACCTAGGAGTAATGGCAATGAAAGAGTACTCCACACTCTCCCAGATGTCTAGAAGTAGAATGTTATGGCAATGAAAAAGTACTCCTCACTATCCCAGATGTCTAGAAATAGAATTTTATGGCAATGAAAGAGTACTCCACACTCCCCCAGATGTGTAGAAGTAGAATTTATGGCAATGAAAGAGTACTCCACACTCTCCCAGATGTCTAGAAATAGAATTTTATGGCAATGAAAGAGTACTCCACACTCCCCCAGATGTGTAGAAGTAGAATTTTATGGCAATGAAAGAGTACTCTACCATCCCCCAGATGTCTAGAAGTAGAATTTTATGGCAATAAAAGAGTACTCCACACTCTCCCAGATGTCTAGAAGTAGAATTTTATGGCAATGAAAGAGTACTCTACAATCCCCCAGATCTCCAGAAGTAGAATTTTATCGATGTGCAAATTTCCAGTCAAATGTGCTTACTTTTAAATAGGAATCAATATTGATTTTTATTTTAAATTAAAGCAGTAATTTTTTTCCTAAACAAATTATATATTTCAAGATAGATTTATTCAAAAAGCCATTTTTTTTTTAAAATAATTATGTATAGAACTTAGATTTTATATTTCTTGGTCTTTGTTGGCAGAGGTGAAAAGGTGTTAATGAAATCATAATTTCTATTGAAATACCATTCATACCCCAAGAGGTCATTTGTTATGGTGCTTACAAAGCACAAAGAGATGGAATTATTATTATCATTATTATTTACTCTTCGTTTATAGCCGTCCTTCTGTGGCCATTAAACTATATATTGAGTCAGATCCTATTTATAGAATTTATATTACCATTAACTGTATACTAATAAATAAAAAGATATAATCTAATTAGCATTTAATATATATCTCCCATTAGAAAATTTATGTTAGGTTTTGGTTGCTTTGTTTTTTAATGGCATATCAACCTTCTTGGTTATCTAATGCAAAAGCCATTTTTGCAGAAAGACAGAAGTGGTACTATTTAACCCATAGCTGGAGGATGGTCATGTTTAGCTCAGTCAGTAGTGTGTCCGACTAGAAACCACAAGGTTCAATACCAGCCCTTGTCAACTCAGCATATAAGTAGCTCAAGGATCTGTGTGGTAAAGTGAGGAGTTAATGGTAGGTGTGGCGCTCCACCTCAGGCGCCAAAACAATATCTTTGGTATAGCCATAGTGAAAAGGGGATAGACTCCCTCACTGTCTGGCTGATACCAACTTTAGGTCACCACAATGACTTTACTTTTACTTATTAATCTGAAAATTAATGTAATAGCACGGCTGGAGTTCAAATTCACTTACTACAGTCCAGAACGTTAGCCATCATGCCACGCCTCCACCCAAGAAATTATGATTATGTTCAATGCAAATGCAGATCAAATACCATTATTTAGAACAGCTTAGGAAATTAATTTGTTCTGATTTAAAGTAATTTAACCCTATAATACGGGGAAAAAATTGCTACAATATTGTTATGTGTTTAACTCTTAACATCCTATTGAGAATTTTCTAAGTCTATAAGGATTTATCACAAAATGGCTAAAAATGACCTTTTCATTTAAAGTTACCTGTTATTTCCCTTAAATCAAAGACTTAATATATTTAAAATTAAATTTAAACAAAGGCTATCGTTTGGGTGGATTAGGAAAATAAATGTGACTTCCAGATGGGTGGAATGAGGTGGTATAGGATGTTTTAATATACATCTAACCATGTGTCATGGCGGTATTTCTTCTTCCTGCTGCAGTCTTGTTTCTACAATGCACCATGCTCTTACAGGAGGTTATTCTCTGACCTTACTCCCCAAAAGGAGAAGCTCTGGATCTTTTTTAGGGTGACCCTAACAAATACACCATTTTTATTGTGCTATGGTAATATAGATATAAAAACCTCATCATTATAACAAAGAATATATTAATACAATGCAGGTTAACTGGAAATCCAAAATCAATAAATTCTCCCACACAAAATGGCAACAATGCTGGAATAACAACATATACAAACTCTTCCTGATAAAACCACATTAGGAGAATGGAAACTAGCTTTCAGAAAGTCCAGAACAGAATAAATTACTATATCCCAATTGTGCATTGGTCACACTAGACTTACACACTCCTTTGTGAACAAGAACAACAACACTGTATAGTATGTCAACCCCCCTTACACTGTTAAACTTTATTTCATAGAATATGGAGATTTAGCTCTTATTAGACAATGTTTTTTGTTTGAAAGCAATTAATATAACGGACCTATTTGAAAATGTCAACATGGTTTTTTTGTTTTTTTTAAATGTTAACATTTCTTTGAGATGTCCTTTACAATATTCAACAGTCTCCACCTGTTCACCATCTCTGTTGCCTTATTCAAGGGATCACCAAACTTTTTTCACGGTGGGCCGAAAAATTGGAAAAAAAACATGCGCAGTCCACATTATTATTATAACAAGTCGTAACAAGTGAAAAATTTGGGATCATATAAGTAACAAGTGAAATGTTCACATGCACAAAAGTTTGTAACCTACCTACAGTAGTTAAGTCCATGAAGATTTAGTAAGCTTAACATGATATTTAAATTTAAATGGTATCAGAACGCCAGACAACTCGGCAAACACCATTTGCGACATCCGGAGCACTGGACAGCTGTTTCCACCTCCTTTGGTCTCATCAGCAGTGCATTCCACAATCTCCGCCACTAGAGATTGAACCAGTGGACCACAGAGTGAAGAGCGGAGACTCTACACCTGATGAAACCAAAGGAGGTCGTGAGTGTGTGTGTGTGTGTGTGTATATATATATATATATATATATATATCAGAGTTAAAGAAAACAGGATGCCAGATTTGACAGTAATTTTCTTAAGAGTTCCAAGTTCACAACTGAACAAACATTGGAGATGGTGATTTTTATGTCAAAATCTAAAAAAGATGCTATTTTAATAAAATAAAAAAATAAAAAATTTAAAAAATAAAAATAAATAAAAAATAAACAAAAAATGAAAAAATAAATAAATAAAAGCACATGTCTTCTTCAACAATATCTTTTCAAGTCTCTTTATTGTGGTAATTGTTTTTCAAAAATGTTTATTCAACCTGCCTAAAAAAGACTGGTGGTGTGTGTGTGTGTGTGTGTGAGGGGGGTGCTTAAAATGGCACATTCCACATACCAATAAACAGACTGAGAATCCATTATTTGAAATCTCTTCTTGCAAATACAAATGAGTGAGTACCAAGCATGGCAAAATGTCTAGTCTCACCTGATTTACCTAACTGGCTTCTTGTCCCTTTCACTTCAAGCAGCACATTGCTCCAGAAAAAAAAAAAATGAAAACCTGCTCGAGATATTTATATAACACCAAGGAAATGATATAGGAACTGTGTGTGTGTGTGTGTGTGTGTGTGACTTCTAGTCGTGGGCAGAGAAGTATGAAAAATTTGCATATCTAAAGGTATGGCTCTTGCTTTATTTTTTTTTTCTCTGCTTTTTTCTCAGCACAGCAACTTAAGAAAAACAAAGTTTTGTTTATCAGCTAAAGCATATCATTTTCATTATTACTTTCAATAGTAATTTATTCATTATTATTTCTATGTTGCTTCTTCAAAAGTAATATTCATAGGTATTCATATAAACAGAAGGTTACAGTATTACTTGGACTGTTGTTCTCATCTTCATTGTTATCTGTACAACATTTCGGCTGATGTGCCCTCCGGCCTTCTTTAGGTATTTCTTGTCAGACTCGGGAACCTCCAACAAGAAATACCTGAAGAAGGCCTGAGGGCACATCGGCCGAAATGTTGTACAGATAACAATGAAGATGAGGACAACAGTCTGAATAATACAAATAATACTAATTATCAAACCTCATCTCAAAAAAAAATTAAGAGAAATAGAATGTTACAGGTTTTACAGGATGAGTCTAGCAATAGTTAGCACAGGATATCTACTCTTAATGGCTATACACTAATACATAGTTAGCACAGGATATCTAAGAAAGGCATGGACTGCTATAAACCAATTATTGATCATATAGAAATCTCATAAGATAAAGCTTCAAAAGCTATAGCCATGTCAATGCTACTGTATAGCTGCACCAATTGGACTCTAATGAAAAGCTTAGAGAAAAAGCTAAATGGGATCTATACATGGATCCTCCATGCTATCTTGAACAAATCCTGGAAGCAGCACCCCACAAAAGGACAGCTGTATGGTCACTTGCCTCCTATCATACAAACCATTCAGATAAAACAAATAAGACATGCCGGACCCTGCTAGAGAAGCAAGGACGAACTCATAAGTATTCTCCTATGGACATTTACACATGGACCAACTAGTGTGAGGCGGCTAGTAAAAACCTACATCGATCAGCTCTGTACAGATACTGGATGCTGTGCAGAGGACCTTTCAGGAGTGATGGCCAATAGGGACAGCTGTCGAGGAAGAGTCATGGAGATCAATTTCCCAGGGACTCACTCAAATCAAATCCACACATCCCAGGGCGCACTAAAATAAAAAGCTATTAGCATCATTGCACAGACAGCTTCATCTGGGATTTGAACTCATATTTCCAATTCTGCTTACTACCAAGGATAATTGTCTCCACTAAGCACACCGCTATGAATGAATAACATTAAAATACTTATTTGGAGATCCTGATACATATGCGTCCCTGATGCACAAAAATCTAAAAGGACGCAGTAAAATCATATCCATACGTCCCAGTGTTTTTCTTTTTCTTCCCTCATCATCACAAGATGCATTGAATTAAAAAGTTATCAGCATCACTGCACAGACAGCTTCACTTGAGATTTGAACTCAGATTGCCAATTCTACTTACTACCAAGGATAACCGTTCCACTAAGCACACCTCTATGAATGAATAACATTAAAACACTTATTGTATGATGAAAGATTTTGTTACATGAAGGAAACTTGTATTAAGTAACTGAAGTTACTTCCGATATGGTAATTTTGTAAATTTAAATAACCGAAAGTAAACGATTGCCAAGTAGAGTAACAAGTGAACTTGGATTAACTTGCAAGCAGTAATGAGATACTATCAGAGGTTAATAGTGAATTTAATTAATCCTTTTATATTTATGTAGTAAAGACAAGACAAAAGATTGTGTTAGATTTTGGAAAGAATACAAAGGAGAATAAAAAGTAATTTAAAAAAAAAAATTAGTGTTTTGTACTAATTGCTCGGTAGATTGAAGAGTGCGATTTTTTCTTTTGTTTTTAATTTAATTTCCTGATTTCACTTTAAGTAAAAGGTTTGTATTGTTAGGGTTTTTTTTTTTTTTGCAAAGCCCCTTAAAAAAAGGAAAATAAATTTTTTAAATGAATAAAAAGTTTTATGAATGGTGTATATGCCAAATTAAACTAATGTTTAAATTATCAAATATTCAAATACATTTCTAGATTACTTCCTTTAGAAAAAATTTTTTTAAAGAAAAGAAAAAAAAATTATCAGTCAATTAGACTGATTTTAAAATATGATTTTTTTTTAGTGACAATATTACATCATATTCTTTGTGGTTATGGAATTATATTTTTGCTTTTTCTATCCCAAAAATAATGAGATAAAATAATAAAAAGACACTGGGAGAAGCTGATAAAATAATCCAAATTGAGAGAGAGAGAGACAGACAGAGTGTTTCAGAAAAATTGAAATAATTTTGTAATCTACTAACTTAAACAATTCTCATTCAAATGATTTCAAATTTTAACGTGTAGAAACAATTCAAAATTCAATGGATTAATGTTTTGTGTGTTTTTCTTTTCAGATATAGAAATGCCATTTACCAGAAGAGAAAAGGTATTTTACACATTAAACATAGAATTTTGAGTTCTTTCTAAACATGTTAAAATTTGATATCATCTTAATGAAAATCAGTCAAGTTGCTAGATTATGAAATAAGATTACATTTTTTTTAAACAACCTGTGTGTGTGTGTGTGTGTGTGTGTGTGTGTGTAGTGAACAAATAATAAAAACATTTTTTTAAATCAGAAGTGCTCAAATACTAGCCATTAGAGCAGGATAAAACCTAAAATTAATGTTTTCCGACCATCTCATATTAGTGTAATAGGTAAGAGTGTTACCTCCCCTACTTTATGATTCCTCCCCTTTGGAGAACTCTCTAAGGAATACTAGACCATACAAACTCTCAATATGTTATCATTTGTCATTACAGTTAGTCTCATGGCTATAAGCTTCATATATTCATAAAAAATACACTCACATGTTTCATCTAAAGATAGTTTGTTTGTTTTTTCCTTCTTTTATAAATACATAAAATTCATAGTCATGACATCAAGATGAGAAAACATTTATTAGAAAGAGAGAGAGAGAGAGAGAGAGGATGGAGGCTCATAAATAGAACATTTCACTGTAAACATTCTGGGCACTGTTGGAGAAGTAAGAAAGAACTAATAAGTGACATTTTCCAGTAGACTCCTACACATGGACACACCAGAATTGGCCAACCAGCAGGAGATGCCAAGAGTCTCAAGGGAATCTTTCCCATCAGTGATGATAGTGATTTAGTATCTACTTTTCAAATACACATCTAATGGACAAATGCCTATTTAATTGCATTCTAATGCGGTCTTGATTTCAAACCAAGAAAAAAAAAACCTTGTTACCCTCTTTAGCAACAGTGAAACTAATAAAGAAGAAATTTAAAAAGAAGAAAAATAAGTAATTGTAAGGTAAAAAAAAAATCACATGAAAACTTAAAGCAAATCATGAATTATTCATTTTTATTTATTTTTTATTCGTGATAGAACATGTTGAAAACTGAAGATAGCATCCAAGTCAACAAGTACTGGTCACAGCAGGATTTTGAATGATAATTAATTTATTGAATTTTAAGTACAACCATACAAGCATTCCCAGTCTTAGATGATAACCAGTACAAAAGTTTATATATATACAGAAATGCTGATAGGTATGCGTCCTGCATCACTGAAAGGATGCAGTAAAATCATATCCATGCGTCCTAATGTTTTTCTTTTTTCCTCCCTCATCATTTCAAGCTAACTGTAAATACATTTCAATATTTTCTTAGAAATGAATTACACAGGATAGGTTACAAGGTAGGGGTTAGATGGCTTTAGTTGGACCCATAAATTTTCCGGGAGACTCATTCAAAGCAAATATGTGCGTCCTAGGACGCACTAAATCAAAAAGCTACCAGCATTACTGTATATGTGTGTGCAGCTCATTGTTGAACTTTTTGAAGCTCACCGTTATATTCTTTTTTTTTTCTTTTATCAAGCAATGGCAATGCTTGAACATGAGTTTGCTGCCATCATATATATATATATATACATATATATATATATATACACACACACACACACACACACACACATATGTCGTCAGGGTGGCCTAATGTCGGTATTAGCCAGACAGCGAGGGTGTCTATCCCCTTAGCTCAGTCGGTAGAGCACTGGACTAGGAATCGCAAGATTCTTGGTTCGATACCGGCCCTCACCAACTCAGCGTATGAGTAGCACAGGGATCTGTGCAGTAAAGTGAGGAGCTGATGGTAGGTGTGGTGCTCCACCTCAGACAAGAATAATCTCCTTGGGTCTAGCGCTAGTGAAAAGGGGATAGACTCCCTCACTACCTGGCTGATTTCGACATTAGGCCACCCCGACAAATTTACTTAGACCAAGGAGATTGTTTTTATGTCTTAGGTGGAGTGCCACACCTACGCCAGTATCGAACCAGGAACCTTGCGGTTCCTAGTTAGATGATCTACCGACTGAGCTATATATATATATATATATATATATATATATTATTAAAAGAAAATATCTTTAAAAAGTTTTGAGTTGCTTCTACACATGCTGTTAAATTTTGAATGAGAATTGGTCAAGTTATTAGATTACAAAATAATATCAATCAAATACCCTGCAAATCTCAAACGATATCACATGTTTTTTTAAAGCACCCTGCACATCACAAACAGTATCAAATGTTTTTTTTAAACACCCTGTACATCTGAAATTATATCAAATTCTTTTTAAACACCATATATATATATATATATATATTATATATATTCTTCATACTATTGATCTCATGCCATCTTCATTCTGATAGCAAGTAGAGTATTTTAACTACAAATCATTTTCTTTCAACAGCTGTTCCAGATGGGAAAATCAACTCTAATAAAGTAGAAAGCAAAATTACTGATATATGGTGACTTTGGTTCTAATTGGTTACACCAGAACATGTACCTTTTTATGTTAAAACTTGGCAGGCCAAATAAAACAGCTGGTCTAGATTAGTAATCAAAGCATTTCGCACTTCAATATTCACAACAATTTAAGTTCTTTTAAATAACAACCTACATTAAAGTCTATTAATCTTAATTTCTCACACTAAAAAAAAAGGCAAGAAGCAAATGATTTACTGCAGAAACTTTTACCAATGCAGACTACATGGATAATCTAGTTCTTCTTGCAAATACACCTGCTTAAGCCAAATCTCTGCTATATAGCCTGAGCAAGCAGCAAGAGGCATTGGTCTCCATGCGAACTCAGATAAAACAGAATTCAGGTGTTTTAATCAAGATGGTGCCATCTCATTAAATCACAAACCTCTGAAATTAGTAAACTCATTCATACACCTTGGTAGTAATATCTCATCTACTAACTTAATTGCTCTTTTAGGCTTTATTTGTAAATGTTCCTTACAATAAATATACAATAGGAGGTGCACTTTGCGTAATGGTTATCATTGTATAAAATGGAATAGGCAATCAGAGTTCAAATCTTGGTTAATGCTGTTTGCATTTCACTTCATACTAATGTCCTTGGAAAAGGTATATCTTTTTTTCCTCTAGCTATTGGAAAATAACAGGGCAGATTAGGTTCTTTAGCCTTGGTTAAACAACCAGTCTAGGAGAAGGAAAATACTGAATTCAAACCAGCTTTACTCTGCTTAAAAACTAACCTTGTGTCACATCCTGGCTGTGACAGAGGGGTTGAATAAATACATACAATAAATAAGAACCATTGGCCTTCAAAGACTGATAAATTGTATCAGTAAATATCAACAATAATTTGGGGAAAAAAATCAAGGCTAAACATTGAGAAATAATTATATATAATAACAATGGTTAAAAGCTTCAATAATATCTGTACCAAGATCTGTAAAAAAAATAAGATATGTTTGAGAGAGAAAAATCTACCAAAAATAGAATATCCCAGACAGGTAATAACAGCTAATTTTTTAAAATCTTCTTACTACTATATTTATTTGTATATAAGACGCACTATTTTTCAGCCTAAAAGTTATCGGTGAATATTATACACAAGAACTATATAATTAACTTTTTTTTCCAGCCGCATGCTTCACCATATATTTGGGATGGGATGACTGAAAGTAATCTATATCTATACAGTGATGCTGATAGCTTTTTAATTTAGTGCGTTAAGTGAGTAGTTAATAGCAATATTTCTTAAAAACTATCTTCCCACTTTTCTAACCACATTCATTAGTTCCTAATATTATTAACAGTATTATCGTTATCATCATCAATGGCATTATTATCAAAACCAAATCATCATCATCATCATCATGGCATTATTATCAAAACCAATCATCATCATCAATGGCATTATTACCAATCATCAATCAATCAATCATCATCAATGGCATTATTACCAAAATCCTGCATCATCATCATCATTATAGAAGTTGCAACATCAGAAGGCTATTTATTTATTTATTGTTTTTCACGAAACAATAGTTTCACTAAGTCATCCAACTGCCTCAAATTGATATTCATTTCCCCTACCACCACCCCCCACCTCATTTTTATCTTTTATTCTTTTCATTTACTTTTCCAAATGCTCAATTTGGGAAATATCTGTAGTTGGCATCAGAAAAAAATAAAAATAAATAAAATAAATAAATAATGATATTAATAATAATAATAATAATAATAATAGCAATGACTTGAAAGACTAAAAAAAAAAAAGAAAGAAAAAAGATGATGAAACTGTTGATGCTGTACAAAATATGCTAATGTAATATGACTGTCAGCACACACACACACACACACACACAGCTGGAATGATCAGAAGAAAATCAATAACAAAATTCTGCTTTCTTCAGATTGGAATCAGCAGCAGCAGTTTAAACTGAGCCAGTGTTTCTTGATCCGTGGACAGCAATATGGCAGCCAGGCTCTAGTAGAAATGGAAGTGGCAGTATTGGCATTTTTATTTCAAACATGATCCTCATCATCATAGTTGTTGGTTTATCTCATGTGCATAAAATTGGGGATCCGTTTTTATTGTTAATCATGTACCAAATCAATTACTCCTTTAACTAACTTAATATCTGCGAGATAAAATGACACTAGCATATTTTGCAAATGAAATCCACAGGTTTATATATTTCATAGATGTAAAGTGTCCAACTGGTTTGTTATGAATTCAATATTAAACTACCTAGAAACTTAAGTATCCTTTTTCTTTCTTTTTTTTTTTTTCTTTTTCTTTGTTAATAAGTATAATTTACTTATATAAATTGATAATCATAGGATAATATCCAAGGTCATTCTATAGATTATATATATTATCCTTTCCTTTGGACCACAGTGGCAGTGTGGAGAAGGGGGACCTGCTGCTTGGACAACAGCACATCTACCATAACAACCTGTCCAGGCTACATACTAAAAAATTTTTTTTTGAAATTGGGACACTACGTCATCGTCTTTCGCAGACGGAAGGACCCAAAATATTTTGGTTTGAAAATCACACAGGCAAGAAACTGACAGTTACCAAGTGCTATTGACTTTATGTCTTTGCTACCCTAACTTATATATGCTCTATCAATGATATGGAGCACTCTTTACACACACACATCACACGTGTGTGTGTGTGTGTGTGTGTGTGTGTGTTGTATTTGGGCCGCATTTTTTCATTTATGCATGTTGAATTAAACAAAAGACATCTGTTTAACAATTTTTTTGTGATTTTTTTTTTTTTCAAGTTTAAAACTTGAAAAAAATCACAAATGTAATTGTTAAACAGGAGATGTGTCTTTTGTTTAATTCAACATGCATGCATATATATATATTTTATAAAAAAAAAGGAAGGTCCGCAAAATGTATTTTGTTCTCAGAAAAAATTTTTTAATTCTTTTTGTTTTACATATGCAACACGTGTTTCAGATCTTCTGGTATCTTCTTCAGGCTTTGATTGATAATATGAAATATATATATATATGTATATATACACCCACACTTGAAATATGGTGCATCAGTGTGGCCATTACATTGTTTATTCAGTGTATAATAAAAAAAGAAGTACT
>CM042163.1:47350301-47410301 GCA_023376005.1 Doryteuthis pealeii
GCAAGGAAACACACACACACACATATATATATATATATATATATATATATATATAATATATATACATACATACATACATACACACACAAAATCACTGACCTTTTAACAACACACTAGCTTGAAAGCAAAGTTTCAGAATATTTACTCTAATGGCTCCTATATATATATATATATATATTCTTTTTATTCTTAAACTCTGACAGTATAAAAAAAACTCCTGGCTTTATAGTTTGTAATTACACAATACAAACTTTTGCCTGGAGAAAAAAAAATATATATATATATATAGAAAAGACAAAATCATATGCACCTCCTGAAAATAATCAAATGGTACTATAAAAAGAAAAAAACTACTGTAAGAGTTGCCCAAGTTAAATATACTAAAGTGCTCAATACAAAAAGTAGAGCTAATAGTAGACAAACCTAGGTAGATATTCTCTTACTCATGAGGCTTACTTTATTATATATATATATATATATATATATATATATATATATATATATAGCCATTACAGTCAGACATAAGAAAATAATCATTTATACTTCAATGGAGGTGCTTCTGGCATAATAGATATCATCATAGGAAATGGACATAGCAAATAGAATTCAAATTCTGGATGAGGCTGTTTGCATTTCACGTAGTGTTAATACCCAAGGAAAGGAATTAATCTAACTATTCTCCCTCCAGCTATGAGTAAATAGTAGGGCAGACATGGCTTTTTAACCTTGGTATGACAACCACTCTAGAAGGAAAAGAATGGTTGGTTAAATACATGTACTGAATATAAAAAATTGTCTAAGAAATTGATATGCCAACGTCTTTCAATACAATGATAAGAAAAATTAAGTTTTCTTTAAAATATTTACCATATTAGTCTGAAATCTTATGGAACCAACCGTAGTATGATGGTTATCAAGCTCACCTCACAATTCGGTGAATTAATATAGTGAGTTCATTCTTCAGACTAACCAAAACTAACTAAATTGTAATAGTCTTAAATTTGCTACAAATCCAAATTACATCTGACCACTTATATTTCAATTAGTGATTTTATGACCATAAAGCAAGGATCAATTCATACACAAGATTTACTTATGAATATATATGAGGGCTGTCTGAAAAGTTCATAGGCTAACCAAGATACTCTTACGGAATGTGACCAAAAGAGGTTTATTTTTCAACAGTTTACACACTTCTTCAATTGGTGCTGAAGTGCTTGGATCCCATTGGTAAAAAAGTCAACAATATAGGATATCATATGAATTTTTCAGACCACCCTTCAATCAGTAGAGGTAGATACTGCTTCCATATACATTGGAAATGAGTGAATGAAATAAGAGGCTATAGTGGTTCCATCTATGAAAGGGGATTTGGCTGAAAAGTTCATAGGCCGATCAAGATACTCTTATGGAATGTGACTAAATGAGGTTTATTTATTAACAAACGGACCTTGCGGTCCTCACACTTTTTCTTCATTATTAAAAACTGACCTTGTGTCACATCCTGCATGTGCAGAGGGGTTGGTAAAACACTGATCTGCATCTAATGGCGAGGCTCCAGTTCTGGAGATCTGGGGGAATGTGGAGTATCTCTTCATCACCATTATTCCCAGGCTAACACTGAGATAGAGTGTAAGTACCTGTTCAGGTACCGTGGGATAATATTTATACTTAAAAATTATTGGTATTCAATAAGACTGTATGGGGGAAAATTCTTAAGAAAGAACTACACACAAAAAAAAAAAATAAATTAAAAAAAAAAATAAATATGAAATACAATGAATGCAATTCCATAACTTCTAGGCATAAAATAACCCTAAACAGTTTGACAAACCATTAAATTCAAATAATCAATCCCTTTATTTTCATTAATTTACATCCTTCTTTCAAAAATCACTTCCTTGGTACTTTTTTCTGCTCTTCTTTAAACTGACAACTCAATTTGCATTAAAGTATTTAATCAGCCAATCAAAACCTGTACAATTTGACAAGTGCTAAATTTCAACCACATGCTCTCACTCACTCACTCGCTCTTTCGTTCTCTCTCTCCCCTCAGTCTATCCCACTCTTGTTATCTTCCATTCTCTCTCTATCTCTCTCCCTCCAACTGTGCAACATATAAGCAACACAACCACTTTATTTTTTAATAAACCCCGTAGTTTAACACCCTTTGAGGTTAAAAAGAGAAAAGATTTTCTTCACCTCAGTCTTTAATTTAGACACCTTTAATACCCCATCAGGTTACTAATTAACACATTCCCAGTTAACTTTCCTGTTGTAATTGATGAGACAACTCTTTATAAAAAGCATAATATCTGGTCTTGTTTCATTTCTTAACTTAATAGACACTCATCTAGTTTTCCTTCTCCAATTTGGACAAATAAACAGCCAAAACAGGTTTTCAGGCAATCATTATCTACAAACAACAGATAAAGATGTTCATTAAATTAAAAAAAAAAAAATCTTTCATGAACAATCAATAAAATTAAGCAGGAAGTGTTCATGGTATAATGGTTATTGTCTTAGAAAATGGACATGACAACCTGAGTTCAAATCCTGGACCAGGCTGTTTGAACTTTACATAGCACTATGGCTAAATTGTATACAATAGTGGGCCACGATAACACTAATAACTTTAATATTTTAAATAAGTAAAGTAAAGTCGACGGGACGGCCTAAAGTCGGTATCAGCCAGTCACCGAGGGAGTTTATCTCCTTTTCAATAGCGCTAGACCAAGGAGATTGTTTTAGCATCTGAGGTGGAGCGCCACACCTACCATCAGCTCCTTACTTTACCGCACATATCCCTGTGCTACTCATACGCTGAGTTGGCGAGGACCGGTATCAAACTAGGAACCTTGTGGTTTCTAGCCGAACGCTCTACCGACTGAGCTAACCCGGCCTATAGTGTCTGTGCACTTTTTTTTTTCTTTTTTTTTGGAGGGGGGTGCCCCACCAGGCCAGATCAACACAAGGTCTTTTTTATGTAGGGTTTTTAATTGGGCATCCTTCGAGGATCCAACTCGTGATTCAGTAATACTTGATCTGCAAGACTAAATCATCCCCCTCTACCCAGGCGATGCCGGGTAGCCGCTTCTAGTATTTTATAAAAGGCAAGAGAATATCCATCTAGATAATACACAATTCATCAATTGACATCAAAATCTCACTTCTTTTAATTTCTCCTCAATACTAGACGACATCTACATTGCAGTTTTGTTTCTCCTTTTGGCCAATTTGTTGGCAATACAGTTTTTGGTTTTGTCTATTTTCAACTGAACAGACTAATAATCCATTAGTCATGCTAGTAGTGTAGCAACATCTTGGTAAAGTTCCACCTTCAGAAAAGCATATCATAACATCTGTGTTCTACTAAATTAGCTAATATCCCCTGTTGCTCTTGGCACAATTAAATTTTGACTTTGTGTCAATAAAACCTCTGCTGTGGCACACTGACTACTATTTAACCAGAACCATCTATGGACATTATATATATATATATATATATATAGATAGATAGATAGATAGAGAGTACTCTATGGCGGCCTTTACATATAAAGCATTGTGTGTATTAAAACAGTTAAAATCCCCTTCGCATTCTGTAGGACAGCCTGGCGGTTAAGGTGTCTGACTGACACTAACCGATCAGATTTTAATCCTGGCTGTAGGTAACTTACAAATGTCTAGCCACACTGAAGAGACTTGATAAGTTGAAACACGTGTCTGTGGATGACTATACATACATACATACATACATACATACATACACCTTTTTATTTTTGTTATTGTGTCTTTCATAGCAAAGAAAGCTATGAAAGACACAATAACAAAAACAAAAATACCATATACTGATTATAAAATGATTGTGAAAAAAAAATGGCAAAATCATTAGAATGCACTCATTAATAACAAACTTCAAAACATTAAACCTACAATTGGAAAATGGAACTTAAAATACAACAAAAATAGAAGAGAACAGGTTGTGCTGACCCGCCTTCACATAAGCTACACCTATATCACCCATCATCATTTACTAGAGGGCACTACATGCCTAGAGAGATTTACAGTAAAACATATACTGCTAGAGTGTGTAGACTTAGAGTGTGTAGTGTGAACAAAATACTACCAAGTAAGTACTTTGAAAAAACTTTTCACAAAAATAAGACTATCCAGGATTTTACATTTCCTAAAAGAAGTGGGATTGTACTCAAAAATATGAGTAATTGAACAATTGTTAAAATCTATACATATATACATTTGTTTTCTACCAAACTATCGCTACAAACCCAAAACTTAGTCGGCATTAAATGACCCAACGAGGTTGATATGCCATAAAACAAAACAAAATTTGTTATTTTCAAGTTATAAAATAAACACTATTGGTGGGAGACTAAGGCAATACTTATATATATATATATATATATATATAATATATATACATATATAAAGGGCAGTTGTGCATATATATGTATGGATGTCCAGAGGAAACTACGAAAATGAAACAATTAACAACAAAGTAAATATATATTCACATTAAATATCACCAGTCCTTGCTTTTGTGCAAAAATTTATCAAGATTTGATTTATATTTGAAAATATCTAAAATTTGAAATAAACATAGAAATAGAATTAAAATTCTTAAAAGTGTCCAGCATTTATAAATCTCAACAAAAGTAAACAAATCAACTCACTAGGGTTTCTCCCCCATCCCCTCTACCCAGGTGACAGTAGGTAGCTGCTTCGAGTGTAACAATAAACTTATCTTGGATGGGGGAACCTGGAAAGGTGGTTGCGCTCAAGATAAGTGAAATTCAAAAACTAATAAATCAATTATTGGATGACTTTATTGATTTTATTTTCAATTAGTAATGAACACTATTATGAAGTTGATTTTACTTTCTTTATTCAGACACTAGTAAAACACATCAAAGTTTCTCTTTTAACTTTAGACTTGAATGAATAGAATTTTCATTCAATAATTCACTTGGTGCATGTCTTTTATTTCACATTGTTAATAATAACTGGAAATTGAAAATCATGCACTGATAGAATAAATCAATTCAACACATACTCAAATATGACCTTAATATACTTTCCAAAGTACTTTAAAATTTTTAATCTCAATGAATAGTGGTCTTAATGCATCAGCAGAGTGTCATGTGATTTGATTGCATTATGATGAGTGTTTCTGTCTACAAATTCTAGGGTGTCTTAGTGTAACAGCTAGCAGACACCATTATTAGTAAGTTCAATTTTTCAATGGGCTCCTCATATTTCTGGTCAAGTGCCATAACTAAGCTAAGCTTAATAAATTATTACAAATAAAATTCAATAAGTAAGTAAAGTCATCAGGGTGGCCTAATGTCAGTACCAGCCAGACAGCGAGAGTTTCCCCTTTTCACTAGCGCTAGACCAAGGAGATTGTTTTTGTGTCTGAGGTGGAACGCCAGGCCTACCATCAGCTCCTTTACTGCACAGTTCCCTGTGTTATTCATATGCTGAGTTGGCGAGGGCTGGTATCGAACCAGAAACCTTGTGGAGTCTATCCTCTTTTTCACTAGCGCAAGACCAAGGAGATTGTTTTTACACCGGAGGTAGAGCGCCACCCCTAGCATCAGCTCCTTACTTCACTGCACAGATCCTTGTGCTACTCATATGATAAGTTGGCAAGGGCTGGTATCAAACCAGGAACCTTGTAGAGTCTATCCCCCTTTTCACTAGCGCCAGACCAAGGAGATTGTTCTTGTGTCTGAGTCGGAGCGCCACTCCAACCATCAGCTCTTTACTTTACCGCACAGATTCATGTGCTACTCATACACTGAGTTGGCTAGGGCTGGTATCGAACCAGGAACCTTGTGGTTCCTAGGCGGATGCTCTACCAACTGAGCTAAACCAGTAGTAAACTTATCAATGCTAAAATTTAACACTTTTGCATGCAAAGAAACATTTTTGTCATCAATAGCACACATACAAGTTGACATTTTTTTTCATTTTAGCATTAGCTTAATGTAAGGCATTTTTTTATTGGCTGCTTGTTGCCAAATTTAATATTAATGTATAGAAACAGAACTCGGAGGTCCCACTGTGGTAGTAAGATTGTGTAAAAGTTGTTTTGTAAAATATCAGAATTAATTAAAAAAGTGTGTGCTCTATTGTTTCCATGACACACAATTTCTGATCAACTTAGATTTACCGTGTTTGGTTTTTTGGGGTTTTTTTTATATATAATTACCAATCCCTCCGTACAAACAGGATGTGACACAAAGTCAATTTCTTAAGTGGTGCTTTATAGGTTTGAATTCAGAGTTTTCCTTCTCCTGGACTGGTTACAGAGCACAGTCTGCTCTATTATATTACCCATAGCTAGAGGGAGAATAATTGAATGCATAGCATTCCCAAGGGTATTAGTGCTCAGTGAAATGCAAACAGCCTCGGCCAGGATTTGAACTTGAGTTGACAAGTCCATTTCCTACAACTTAACCATTACACCATGTGCCTCCTTTATATATATTATATATATATATATATATATATATATATATATATATAAACGCCTCTGAAGACGAATAACACAAAAAGTGGTATTCAGAAACCAATGGTAGGACCGACTTTTAAATTGTATTATTAATATAAATAAATAAATAAATAAATATATATATATATATATATATATATTGGTTTGGTGGTTGGTTTTGAAGTCAATTCATCATTCATATATATATTTTGGTTTGGTGGTTGGTTTTGAAGTCAATTCATCATATATATATATATATATATATATATATATATATATATATATATATATATATGAATGATCAATTGACTTGTTTGAATATACCCTCAATTATGCAGATATTCTGAAAATATTTTGTCCACTCTACAAAGGGTTAATGAATTGAGTAGATTTAGAACAAAAAGCTGTACAAAATCTTTTTCTTCTTTATATACTCCATTTTTCATAATTCAATTAAAAGAAAACCAAAGACAATTTATAATCACATTTTCTAAGCCTAGCAGACATTTTTCAATGTTCTAAGGGGCACGTGTTTACAAGATTCACATTTCAAGTAACCACCATTTTGAGAGAGACATTTGTCTTTTATTTGTACAAGACCACTCGTCATACTTGATTGGGTTTCTTCAATCAAGTGTCCCTTATTCAACAAACTCACATCATTCAACATCTGAATACTTGTAAAATATTCTGATCTTAGTATGGGTAAATAAGCTAACTTTTCATTAAATTAGAAATTAAGAATCCTGTGCTGAGCAATTTGCATCAGGCTAAATACAAATTGATATAATCAGCAATCAATTCATTTTTCTTTACAAAATATGAAATTAGGATAAAATAAGTGGAAAAGAAATTATGATGAATGGTAAATATCAGATTAAAAAGATCTTGATAAGTGGCTGAACTGTAGGATGGTCATTGGATCTTATAAAATAGTTGATTGATTGAACAAGAAAAAAAAAAACAAGAACACTCACTCAGCAAAAATTGTCAAAAAAAAAAAAACAAAAAACAAAAAAAAAACATTGTTTTTGACATGATACAAGATTTAAAGTGTTGAATTATTTCTTCTGGTATAAACCATAAACAACTTCCTGTCCGAAAATATATACAGTAATGCTGATAGCTTTTTGAGTTAGTGCATCCTGGGACACACATATTTGCTTTGAATGAGTCCCTGGGAAAATTTATGGGTCCCAACTAAAGTTTCTTGATGAATTGAACTTTTTTTTTTTTTATTTATGATCAGTGGAAACAACTAAAGCCGTCTAACTCTTATCTTGTAACATATCCTGTGTAATTCATATCTAAGAAACTATTAAAATGTATTTACAGTTAACTTGAAATGGTAAGGGAAGAAAAAAGAAAAACACTGGGATGCATGGATACTATTTTAATGTGTCTTTTTAAATTTTTGTGCATCAGGAAACACAGGATGCACACCTATCAGCATCTCTGTATACAGCAATTTGATGTTGATGTGGCTCAGAGTGGACCTGGGAGTAATGGCAATGTTGTGTGTGTGTGTATATATGTATATATATATATATATATACACACACACACACACACAAGTCCCAACACATAATTGTATTACCTTGAAGAGGATTTTAAACAATCCAAAACATGTGCCATGACCACCAAAATAAATAGAGAAAAAACTTCAAACCACTTTGCAGACCTTTTTTTTTTTTTTCCTAATTATAAAATATTTACTTTTCTCTCGTTGGATCTACAAGAATCTTATATATATATATATATATATATATATATATATATATAAGAGAGAGAGATAGAATGAAAGAAGTTCTAAGAGCCTTAGATTTAAATCAAAGTACCATATAAGAAAACATATGAGCTTATTATTAAGAAGAGAAAAAAAAAGACTATTACTCAAGAACAACAAGACCCTTTTCAAAGTGATCAACTTCAAACTGTTATTATCAAATCTTCTCTGAGCAGAAAAGAATCAAAAGAACAAGTTTATCTTTAAATCAAGGTGAAATGCCCTTCCTTCTATTTGTCTTAAAATCTACATTATTTCTATGGCTTAAATATCAACTTGCACATCTAAAAATATCGGCAGTGAGAATATATCCTGATAAAATCTGAAAAATGCAAATTTAAGAATCCTAAATAAACACACATGCAGAGTTTTTTTATTTTTTCAATATGTAAATAGGTTTTTCTTTTCTTTTTTTTAACTCTGTCCCAAACTTTTAACTACTTTTAAAACATCTTTCAGAATACTATCTCCAGTTTCCTCTATGATGAAGTTTGCAATAAATTGCATTACACAAGATTAGTAAAGCCCAAAAAGTTTATGAAAAATGCTAAGGGAATTTCATTAAAAATGTTGCATATATATATAAAGAGAGAGAGAGAGAGAGAGAGAGAGAGAGAGAGAGAGAGCAATCATTAGGCAACAAAAAATGCTGGGGGGGGTATTTTCGTTGCCTGATGATTGCTCCGCTTAAAAAATTAAGCATACACAACAAGAAACCAATGGTAGCAAACTTGTTCCCATGCAAATAAATATAAATTAAAATATTTATTATTTTTATCTATTAACGCTGTATCACAGATATAGAGCACTCTTATAATAACACTGTATTTTGGATTACTACCGCTTTTTCAAGTATAATAGTGCCAACCATACACATTGAGATATATATATATATATATATATATATACACACACACACACATGGGATTGATCCCAGATTAAGAAGGGAATTAAACAATAATATTTTTCTGTGATAAATTTGAATATTTCCAGAGACCATCATTCAAAAGGCAACATTATGTCCTTAATTGATTTATGAACAGCTGAAAAGAAGGGTCTTTCCAGCTTAGGAGCTTACTACAAGTGAGAGATTTTTTATTTGCATAATCATATTAAACTCATTACTAATCTGATCATAATGTACACTTGAAAATAAAGGAAGGAGAAGTAACTTAATCCAGATAAAAGATCATAAGATCATGGCCTCCTCCACTTAAGCCTCTTTTGTCATAACATATTGACAGGTCTCGTAAAATGGCAAATATGGAATCAAGGCCCGAGAAAGTATAAAGATGGCAGATTATAGGACCTATATCTAGATAAAGTAGACAACTAGCTTTTATATTATTTAGATTTTTCAGACTGTTGTCCTCATCTTTAAAGTTATATGCACAGCGTTTCAATTGATGTGCTCTGCGGCCTTCTTCAGAAACTGGGAGTCTTCACGGAACTTTGAACAATAAAGATGTGAACAAAAGTCTGAAAATCTAAATACAAATTATCAATCCTCATCCTTGGCTAGAATCTGAACTCTGATTGTTAATTCTATTTCTGTACAGATAATCATTACACCACCTACACATCCATCATTATCAGCATGTAGCACGGGTTAATAAGAAATAGCAACAATAAGTAAAGTTAAATAAAAATGATAACATTAATAGCAATAGAACAATAAGAGTACAGAAGGAATAAGTAAAATCAGCTGAAGTTATGAAAACAGGAATATATAAGTAAAAGGGATACATCTTTGCAGTGTTTAATAAGGTTTACATAGCTGGTGAAAGTTAGGCAAGAAGATGCTTAAGATATTCACTGATAATGTTCAGAATCATTCTCAAATAATAACAGCCAACAAATAATAAAGTATTGAGGTTTGGTTTAGAACTTTTTGAACGACCCTTGTATGTATGTATGTATATATATATATAAACTAAATTAGACAAATGAAAGCACTGATGAGAAATATTGCCTAATGAAAGGTTAGGACATTGTAAAAGCAGGAAACAACTTTTGGTCCTGACATTAAACTTACAGACGAGATTAAAAAAGAAAAAAAATAAGAGCACAACCCCCTTTCATTCATCTCATCCGCCACACACCCCAAAAATAACATCAAAACTAGATGAGGAGTCAAAGGATCAGTTGCCACCGGTGTAGTGTGACTGAGAAGGAAAAGAAGATGGAAAAAGAAAAAAAATCCAATGTACAATATTAGAAGTGTTTTTGTTTTGCAACAACTCTGCCAGACTAAAAAAAAAGCAGGGGGGAGTGGCAAGAGGAGAATAAGAAAGGTGGTAGTAATTACAACTTCCATAAATAACCAGTATGAGGATCATTCAAAATGGAGTGAATAATCAAGCAGAATACAAAAGTGTTGTTACAATAATAACCATAATAATAATAATAATGATAATTTGGCATGAAAAACTCACAAGGAGTAAAATAATAATAATAACCGAGTGAAAATAAGGACAGTAGTAACACTATTTAACCCATACCTGGTTTCATACCTTTCCCAAGAGTATTAGTTTAAAAGTGAACATAATAACAAGACTGAAGTTTGAACTCACTTATTATGTCATAGTCTAGTACATTTTCCACTACACCACAGAGACACCTCCCCCCACCAATCTAATGGTGAAGTTTCAATTTAGGAACTCTGGGGAGTGTGGAGTACCCACCCCTTTATCTCCATTTCTTCCAGGTCTACTCTGATCCAGAGTGGTAGTACTTGTTAGGGTCCTATCTATGGGTTAAATAGAAAAAATGTGTTCAAAAAAAGAATCAAGTTAAAAAAAAAAAAACTTTTGAATACCCATGAATACCATAAAATGAAAGAAACTGAAAAGATAGACAAATACTTGGACCCGGCCAGAGAATTAAGAAAACTATGGAACATGAAGGTGAAGGTAATGCCAATTGTAATTGGTGCCATTGGAACAATCCCCAGAGGTCTGAAAAAGAGTCTGGATGAGCTGGAAATCGAAGGAAGAATCAAGACCATCCAGACTACATTCTGGAGATGGCTGGAATACTCAGAAGAGTCCTGGAGATCTGAGGAGAGTTACTGTCACTCAGCCCCCAGGGAACCACCAGCTAAAGTGGGCGTGAAAAACTCTAATGGAGTGAAATAATAATAATACGAGGTTGGGTTCTGCACTCTCATTCTATAGATGCATTTAAACAGTCCTTCTACTAAATGTTAATGTTTAATGGCATATCAACCTTTGTGGGTTATCTAATGCCAAAGTCATCCTTGTAAAAGAACAGCAGTGATTCTATTTAACCCATAGCTGCAGTGATAAAGGGGTATTAGTTTCAAAATCAACCAAATAGTGCAACAGGATCTTGAACTTGCTTACTATGATGTTGCAGTCCAGCATGTTAGCCACAACACCACGGGGACTCCACCATTTCTAGATGCACGAGTATAAAAAAATAAAAAATAAAGATGGTTGATCTAAAGCAAGTTTTTTGGGTGGTTTTTTTTTCTTGTTTTCTTTTTTTTCTTTTTTTCTTCTAATACACCAAGATATTATCAATGAACTTTTATAAAGTGAAAATAAACAAAGTATATTGTTCCATGCCGTTAAACCTATTTATATCAATATTATACTCATGTGCATAAAATTTAAATGGAAGAAAGAGCTGAACTTGTTATAAAGTAACAAAACCTATAACAAAAAGTCAGTCTCTATTATCATATGTATTTACCCAACCCTTCCGCACGAGCAGGATGCAACACAAGGTCAATTTCTAATCAGGTTTTCCTTCTCCCAACCGGTTACCATACCAGTCTGCCCTACTATTTACTCATAGCTGGAGAGAGAATAATTGGATTCAAACCTTTTCAAAAGGGTATTAGCGCTATGGAAATGCAAAGGCCTCGTCCAGGATTTGAACTCATGTCACCGGGTCCATTTCCGACAATAGCCATTACACCACAGATGCTTTCATTATTGTAGAATATAGATAAAGCAAATTGCCATTAGTATTGATGAAGGTGACATTAATAACAATTGTTGTTGGGACCTTTGGAACAGTCCCCAAGAACTTGGAAAACAGGCTCAATGAACTGGGGATTAGAAGAAGAATTGAAACCATCCAGACGACAGCATTACTAAAAATCGGCTAGAATATTTAGAAGAGTCCTGGAGACCTGAGAAGACTTTCTGTCACTCAGGCTCCTGTGAAAGACCACCAGTCAAAACTGGTGTGAAAAACTCACAAGTGGTGAAATAATAAACCTATCATATCTATATATAAAAAGCCCTTAAGACACAAATTAAGCAGAATAATCCTCTTTGTATTTTATTATAATGTTTACAATACATAAATTTTTTAATTCTCCTAGGTCTTAGGTTTGGTATTATTTCAGATTAGCTTAAATGGATATTGTCTCTTATTTTTAAATACACAACAATGGGCCAAAAAGCAAAAGTAACCATTGGAATTAATTGTATAAAATTTTGATTAATACCATGACCTCTTCTATTCTATAAAATGCTTGAAGCTGAACAGACATAAAATTCAATTACTTGGAGCAAAATGTGATCTTATTTACCAAAGCTTTTAGTGGATTATATCTGAACTAGTAGGACTTGTGGATATACCACAGTATAATAATTTAATTATTACAATGTTTGATATGTTTACTAAAGAGCTATTGCAAATTGTTCAATATGTAAAAAGTATAATAATCTCTCTCACTATTTCTTAAAAGGGAGGTTGTAAAATATTTACATTGATTTACTGATAAAAATGGGAGGGGGCATTTAAAATATCTACATTAATTTGCCAACAAAAAAGTGACAAAAACATGGCTCGGAAAATATCTAAGTTGGGCCGGAAATTCACCTGAATCGCCAAAACCTAGCATAAATTAAAACAGGAGGCCGGGACGACATAAGATCAAAATTATCAAAATATATTCCATAAATAAACCAAACATGCAACTTCGGTATTTAAGCGACGCAAGACCATAATATAATATCAAAGTGGTAAAAAAAATATTTTTAATTAAAAATCTTTTTTTAACTTTGATATTAAAATTCTAATTATTATGTAATATTAAAATTGTAATATCAAAGTAGTAAAAAAAAAAAAATTTTTTTAAAATAAAATCTAATTCTTTTTTTTTTTTACAACTTTAGTATTCAAGTAGTGATTATTATGCAATATCAAAATAATGAGAAAAAAATTTCAATTCTTTTTAATTAAAAAAATTATTTTTTTACTACTTTGATATTAAAATTTTAATATCACAATAATTTTGGGGGAAACAAAACATTTATCCTATGGCTATAAACAAAATGAACAATCATGTAGAACTTGGTATCATTTAGATTTTCCCGACTGTTGCTCTCATCTTTATTGTTATATACAAAATGTTTCAGCTGATATACCCTCCAGCCTCTTTAAGGTGTTTCTTGTCAAACTCAGGAATCTTGTAGTTAAAATGTTGTGTATACAATAATAAAGATGAAGAAAAAGCCAGAAAAAAATCTAAATTATATATATATTTACCAACTCCTCTGCACGAGCAGGATGTGACAATTAATTTATAATAATAATCTAAATTATATAAATCATCAAACCTCATGACAAAAATTAAGACAACATATAGAATTTGTAAAGAGGTTACATCTTAAGTTAAAGTTTAAAATTGGGCTTTTGTTTCTTGGGAGGGTGGAGGGCAATGCATATCTTACAAAAGAAAAAAAAACTTTCAAAGCTTGACATGATTTTGTTCTCTAAATCTAAATTTGGAATCACCCTTCATATTTCGTGTGAAATCTGGAACTATTTACAAGATCCCAAATACTATTTGGCATGATAAAAAAAAGTTGACAAGAAAGACGTTCATATGTTTATAGTTGTTATTTTCTTCATTATTGTAAACATATTTTCCTCATTTACCTTTTTTTCTTTTTTTTCCCTGTTTTTTTTCTTTTTTGTTTTTTTTCTCTATTTTTTTTCCTTTTCTTTCTTTTCGTTTTATTTTTTTTCATATTTTTCTTTTCTTTCTTTTTCTTTTCTTTCTTTCCTTTTTTCTTTTCTTATTCTTTTCTTTCTTTTTCTTAATTTTTTTCCTTTTTCTTTCTATTTTCTTTTCATTTTTTTTTAATTTTTTACAACAAGCACTAAAAGCGAATAAATCAAAAGTGGAAATAAAAAGAATAAAAGTACAACAAAAATGTTCATATTAGTTTTTCAAGTGGTAGAATCAAACTTAACATCCCACATCTGGTCATTAAAGACAAGCATTCTACTTCAATACATAAAACACTACAAAGATTACAGAGATGAGGGGGTGGGGATCTGTTTGTATAATCAGAGGTCTTTCCTCTTCTAAAGATTTCAGTATCCGAGAATGGGCAAGAAGAACAAATTTGTCTTTGTTGGTAACTTACTCTGGTATCTCTTCACAGGGAGTGGCACAGACACCCCCAAGTTGAAGTAAGCCAGGTAGATGCAGTTGTCGCTATTTATACATTCATATATATATATATATATATATATATATATCATACCAGATTGTCACACCTCAAAATGAACACAAAACCCACTTTGACTTACTTGTAAGATGTAAACATAAACGGGGGAGGATCTGATAGACTTACAATGAGATATTCCCACAATACCAAAAATGAATGAACAAATATCTCAGAGTTCTGCTTTTTAAATGAAGGTAAAAGTAGTGCCATAAACACAGGCCTAGTTTGATAGAATGTGGAGAAAAAAGAGGTTTTAAGAGTTGATATAGCTAAATGGTAAAGCAGAGGATTGAAAGGTCTAAGGCAAGGTTTCTCAAAGTGGTCTACATAACCCCTGGGGGTCTGTAAATATTCAGGGGTCTACAAGGGGTCTATGGAAACTACTAAGCCTTCTTGGTAATTAGAAGAAATTAATTCTACAAAAATCCTGGAGAACTTGGTAAGTTATTAAGTTAGTATTAAATATTTGCAGCTCTTTTTTACATGTTATGCTTACTTTACTATTTATTTTATGGTTATTTTACAATTAACAGTTTTACATAAATGTTTGTGAAGAATTCATTAATTACATAATTGGTTGCAACAAAACAACTGCAAGGTGGACTGAGGTATATAAGGAGGGGTTCTATGATAGATCAATCAAATTTTTGTAGGGGTCTACAGACTTAAAAGTTTGACAACCCCTGATCTAAGGTTTCATTTTGTCAATCAGAGTTGCACATAATGTTAAATAGGATGTGACACAAGATCAATTTCTTAAGTAGAGTTTAACAGATTTGAATTCAAGGTTTACTTTCTCCTAGACTGGTTGCTAAAGAACCCAGTCTGCTCTACTATTTACCCATAGCTGTAGGGAGAATAATTGGGTGCATACTTTTCTCAGGGGTATTAGCACTCTGTGAAATTCAAACAACCTCATCAAAGATTTGAACTCTGGTTGACTATGATGATAACCATTACACCACACAAATCATTAATTTCTAACACCAAAGTCCACTTCTCTAATGTTGAGAAATATATAATGAATGATATTGTTCTTATGTCCACTATAATAAATCTGTAGCCAAGAAAGATATAGTCTTATTCCTAAATTCAAAAGCTGAACATGTGCTGGAAATATCTGAAAAAAATATTGATTTCAAAAGCGATACAAAGAAACATAACTTCAAAGGCGACAACACTGGAGTATTTAAACTACAAACTGTGAAGTCAGAAACACAAAAACTTTCAACTCTGACGCCTCTATTTTTTATCATCTCTGACTGACTCCATTTTTTTATGTAATTGATTATGGCCTACAAATATAAAACAACTAAACTAGGGCCATATAAAGGTTAAATTCAACTAGAATTGGAGTTGGTAACACTATCCATTGACCCCTTAATTGATTGCAACTGACTCTACAGCCCTGCAAAACAAGACCCCTTTTTTTTTTCAGGAGGCGCTTACATCTACAATGAAAATATATGGAGGTGTGTGGTGCAGTAATTAGAGTCGTAGGAAATGGACTCGTCGACTTGGATAGGTGATCAGTATAGGAGAAGGAAACTCTAAATTAAAACCGGTTAAACTTTGCTTAAGAAATTAAATTTGTGTCGCATCCTGCTCGTGTGGAGGGATTGGTAAATATATATATGTATATATATATACACACACATACATACACACAAGCTCATTTAACTCTTAACATCCTATACCACCTCATTCCACTCGGCCAGAAGTCACATTCGTTTTCCTAATCTGCCCCAAATGATAGACTTTGTTTAAATATAATAATAAACATATTTAGAAGTCTTTATTTTAAGGGAAATAACAGGTAATTTTAAATGAAAAGGCCATTTTTAGCATCTTTGATAGATCCTTATAGGAATGGGACTCTGGACTTAGAAAATTCTCAACAGGGTGTTAAGAGTTAAAAGACAATTTACAAAGTTGTACAAATATAATTTTAAAATATTTAAATTGTCTTACCTGGAAAACATTTTGGTTTAAAATTCAACATATTGCTCACTGATCAAACACATTTCGTAATGAATCAAAGTATAAAGAAAAGGAAAAACAAAAAAAAAAAAAGATTTTAAAATAGGAAGCCAAATTTATCAACCTTCATTTCATCATTATCAGAAATGAAGTGTTCACTTCAAACATCTCCCTGCAAAAGTGTAAACAGAGGAAGAGCACTTTTAAGAGTGACTTCCTAAAAGTCATCTTTTTTGGCTAACTGCTTCACAATTGGTCCATGGCCAATGTGCTTCAAGTAGACAGGTCAGCAGATCATGTACAATACAAGAAGTGAGAAGAACATTTTGTTGCCAACCTTTACACAATATCAACAAGATTGTTTAGACAACTACATAGCCGATTAGGAAACCACTAAGATTAACCTCAGCATTAAACATCAAACTTACAGATTGAAACTAATGTTGCCAAATATTTTAATTGCCAAAACCACTAAATGCAACAACATAAGAAAATACAAAATATGGTCCTGAACCACAAGTATCCCCCATTCACATTGTAAATGATGTCCAGTTAGTAAGGTCTTATATTAGATATGGTCAGGGCCCGAGTTCAAATCTTAGACAAGGCTGTTTCTACATTATGGAGGCATGTGGCATAATGGTTAGAGTCGTGGGAAATGGACTCGTCGACCCGAGTTCAAATCCTAGACAAGGCCGTTTGCATTTCGCATAGCACTAATACCCTTGGGAAAGGTATGGATCTATATATTCTCCCTTCATCTATGAGTAAAACAGTAGGGCAGACTGGGCTCTTTAACTTTGGATTGGTAACTCATCTAGGAGAAGGAAAAACTCTGAATTTGAAAAACCTGAGGTCAGTTGTTGATTGGGTTTATGGCATTCCTTGTGCACCAATTCTTTCCTATCAACTGTGCCAAAAAGTGTGGATGGCCCAACACAAGCCTTCACCACTATAAACAAAACACTGTGTAGGTTGTTCATTGAATGAACCCTCATGCGTCGAAATCAAACAGAGTCTATTCATTTCATTCATGATCAGGGCACCTCTGCAAGCTAGATTTGCAGACCATTGTTAGTGAGTTTGATTCTTATTGAGTGCCCCATACTTCTGTCCTTGTGCCACATCTAAGATAAGCTTAGTAAATAACGATATTAGGTATGGTCAAAATTTTACAGATTTTTTTAAACCCATCATGAATTAAAATTCAATAAAACTCAGAAAAAAAAATGAATGAAACTTAAAATAATTTTTTCTGTATTTAAAAAAAAAAGAAAATTAAAAAAAGAAAAAAAAATTACATGTAAAAATTATTTGTTTTACAGTCTTTAGAACAGGGGATAAATTTATAAATTAACATCTTTATCTGTCAAAATGGCACATTTTTGTCATTCGTTTTTTTATTCTGTCTTGAAGATGTGCTCTTTTATTTAAGAAATTCATAGAAAAAAAAATGTAACTATATATATATATATATACTATATCTATAAATAAAAGTGGTCAATATCAGTGATAGACATATTTAGACCAAAGTTTGAAAAGCATAGTCTTGGTCTGATAATCACAGACAAGAAACTGACTCACCAAGCACCATTGGTTCAGTTTCTACATTATTCAAACTTATATATATATATATATAGCAATAGCATAATCTTTACAGATCACTGGCGTCGCTCACAATCCTACAACCTCAAAACCAGAACTTATCTCATGAGCCGTCAAGTGACCCTCCAATCCTGCTGCAGATCCACAAAGTTTGATTCAAATATGATATAGGAAGGATGTCCTTCTCACTGGATCAGATGGTAAAATTTGATGCTTACATACATGCATGCAGAATGAGAAATAAATCAATGCTTTAAATACAGGAGTGTAAAAAATATGTCGATAATTCAAATGCACATTAGACTGCAGAAACCTTTTTAAGTAAATGTTAACAGCTAAAAGATTACTTCCAAAAGTTGTTAAAGTGCAATGAGACCTAAAGTGCAGACCACTGATCAGTCAATCCACTGAACTCTCTCTATATATCTTAAGTATAACTTGCATCTCAGAGTGAAAGTTCATATCAGAATAAAATAAATAAAAAGAAATTTGAGTACTAACAAAGTCACTAGTACTAAAAAAAAAAAAATAAAAAAATAAAAATAAAAAAGGGAAGATAATATCACTGTTAATGCAGCCTATTTGACCCTGATTTACTTTATCTTAGAGAAGTAAGTATGGTCTTATCCTGTTAAGATTATATATATATATATATATATATATATATATATATATTTATATCAACTTTTATTCATTTATTTACCCATTTATATAACTTATTAGCAGTGGCATCTGGCGATGCTCAAAGAAAAAAGTTACCATTAAATAATTCTGATAGATATTTTACTAAGATAAAGAAATATTATATTTAGCATAACGGTTATCAACGTGGGAAACGGAATCAGCAACCAAAGTTCAAATCTTTGGTGAGGCTGTTTGTATTTGAAAAGGCATGAATCCATATATTTCCCCTCCTGCAATAGGTAAATAGGTCAGACTGAATTTTAAAAAAAAATTTTTTTTTTTTTAAATTAAAAAAGAATACTCTTAAACATTTACACAAAAAATGGGACCAAGCACCCCAGCTGGGAGCTGTTTTGAAAAGAACACCTTTTGTTTTTCACTGTAAACTCCCGGTTGTTTATTTACAAACAACAGACGATTTTTTTTTTTTTTTGCATTAGAATTTCACTGTAAGAATTTTTTTTTAAAGTTTGTTCATGTATATTTACAACCCAAAGACACATTTTTAAACTAAAATAGTTTTCAATTTTAATTAAAAAAAAATTAGTTATTCATGTTGTTGCTGGATGAGGCTGTTTGCATTTCACATAGCACTAATATCCTTGGGAAAAGTATGCATCCAACTACTCTGACTTCAGCTATGGGTAAATAGTAGGGCAGACTGGGTTCATTAATCTTGGCTAAGTAACCAGTCTAAGAGAAGGAAAACTGAATTAAAACCTGTTAAACTCTGCTTAAGAAATTGACCTTGCGTCACATCCTGCACATGTAGAGAGGTTGGTAAATATATATGTCAAAGTTTTTCAAACTTTTTCATTTCACGGCACAGTGAACTGGGCAATAAATTGATCAAGGGACACTATCAGTATATAAACATAATTATTTTATCATTTAAATTTTAAAAGAAAAGGAATATTGAAAATGTGCTACAAGTGTAAAAGAAAACACTGTAATTTTATTTCTAAAAGGTAGATTTTTAATCAATTAAAACAAAAGTATTAAAGTAATAGAATAAAAATATAAGATGATCAACCGTTCTCAACACACACTCAGGGTACACCCACAGAGGCTCCGCGGCACACCGGTTGTAAAAGTCTGATTATATATATATATATATATATATATATATATACAAACATGAAAATACATGTTCACACATGTACATGAATATCCTCCACCTAAACTTTACAAGCCACTGTTACCAAAAACTGTTAAACAAATTGATTCAAAGCAAATTGTAAGTGTGAAACTCACACATGGCAAAGATCTCACATCTGCGTGTTCTTACAACTGGCATAAATCAAGACAAAATGTCATGTCTTTTTCGTTCATGCAAAATGCACATGAGAAAATGGCAATACTCCACTGGCCAAATATGCACACTTGTGAGCATGTGCATATCAAGAAAGTGGTTGTCGGTGGGTTGGGGGTATTTCTACCAAGGTTTTATAATGTTTTCCAAAGAAGAAAATAAGCACAAGTAGGCAATCTTTACAAGAAGCAGAAACAAACAAACCACTCACTTCAGATGGACAGGGATACAAAGATAGATTTGTGAAAAGATGGAGATAAATAGAAAAGTATACAAACGAAAATAAACTTATAACCAGAGGTGAGGCTCATAACTAAAATTATGATTGGAAAAAAAAGACGACAAAAAAAAGAAAGAGACCAGAAGAAGAGGAAAAAGAAGACAAGAAGAAAAAGACAAGAAAAAGATAACAACAAGAAAAAAAGACAACAAGAAGAAGAAAAGAAGAAAAGACAACAAGAAGAAGAAAAAAGAAAAGGACAACAAGAAGAAAAAAAGAAAAAGACAAGAAGAAGAAGAAGAAAAGAAAGAAAAAGAAGAAGAAAAAAAAAAAAGAAAAAGACAACAAGAAGAAGAAAAAAGACAACAAGAAGAAGAAAAAGACAACAAGAAGAAGAAAAAAGACAACAAGAAGACAAAAGACAAGAAAAAGACAACAACAAGAAAAAGACAAGAAGGAGGGACATACAGACAGACAGAAGATAAAGGAGACAAGAATCATTTGAGATAACAACTAATTAACATGGATAGATACAAATAGATGAATAGATAGAAAATAAGAGAGATATTTATACCACTTAGATATCACATGTACTCAAAGACAGTAATCTCCCAAGGTGTGGGCCAACCCATTTTCTTTTTTAAATCAGAATTTGAAATCATAGTTCTTATCCAAGCTTAACCACAAACTAATAGCAGGGAAAGCAAACATACTGCCACTCCAAACAAACAGACAGTTATATGATTTACAAGTACACAAATAGAAGCAGGCTTAGTGTAATGGTTATCGTCATAGGAAATGAAATCGGTGAAGAGAGTTCATATAAATAGGCACTTGGAGGTGTACTTGGCGCAACAGTTATTATTGTGAAAAATGGATTTGGCGAACAGAGTTCAAATCTTGATCGAATCTATTTGCATTTCACTTCACATTAATGCACTTGGGAAAAAGCACGAAACCCAGGTGTACTTGGCGCAACGGTTATCATTGTAAAAAATGGAATTGGCGAACAGAGTTCAAATCTTGATTGAGGCTGTTTGCGTCTCACTTCACACTAATGCGCTTGGGAAAAAGCACAAATCCATTTGTTCTCCCACCATCTATGGGTAAAAAAATAGGGTAGACTGGGTCGTTTAGCCTTGGTTAGGCAACCAGTCTAGGAGAAGGAAAACTCTGAATTTAAACCATCTTTAGTCTGCTTATAAATTGATCTAGTGTCACATCCTTCCTGTGGCAGAGGGGTTGGATAGATACACACAAGTAGACAAATGTACTACCTTGGAAATAAGTATTGAACCTTGGCTTTCACTTGCGCTCAAACTTCAACTAGAAACACCAAAGACAGATACTCATTATTACGACCACTAAGCATGTGTGAGGAGAGAGACTTTTCAGAGTGCACTAATACTACATTATGAGTACTAGGTATGAATGCAATGATTCTCCCTCCACTTATGAGTAAATAATAGGGCAGACTGTTCTTTTTAACCTTGGTATAGCAACCTGTCAACAATGATAGAGCATATATATCTAAGTTAGGATAGTGTAGACAGAGTCAATTCCACTTGGTAACAGCCAGATTCTCGCCTATATGATCACTGGACAAAATTGATTATGTCTATACTATCTTAATTTATACATACATACATATATAGTATCCAATTGCTGCTTTAAAGTTTCTGTTGCAGTGGCATCAATAAATTATATATATATATATATATATATACATACGCACATTTATATATAAATGCACACATAGACTAATATATACATTTCACACATATATATCCAGGATGTGAAGCAGCAACAGCAGTGAAATGTTTGCTATCAATCATTCTCATCAGTCCATCTCTGTAGTCGTATCCAAGTGGTTTTTACCCATTTAGATGAATATCACTAAACTCCCAGCCCATTAGGAATTCTATGTAAAGATAGTTGATGTTTGACTTGATATTCATTTAAAACTCTAAAATCTAATAATAAATCTATCACAACGTCCCTAAAAATTTAAAATGGAAAAATAAATAAATAGATAAGATTTATTTCTAGTTGTATTGAAATCTAGAGAAAATTATTTTCAAAAATGGAAAGGGATAAAAATACGAGGGTGATTCAAAAACTAATGCCATTTTGTTTAGGACAGGTATAATACACAGGAACATGTATCATACATCAAAATGAAGCTGGTCCTCTGTAGATCACATCCCTACTTCTCCACATAGGTGGGTCAAAAGGTAATGCCATTTTGTTTAGAACAGGTATAATTACCAACACAAGAATATGTATCATACATCAAAATGAAGCTGGTCCTCTGTAGATCACATCCCTACTTCTCCACATAGGTGAGTCAAAAGTAATGCATTTGTTTAGGACAGGTATAATTACCAACCATGTATACATCATCAAATGAAGCTGGTCCTCTGTAGATCACATCCCTACTTCTCCACATAGTCACCATTTCTCTCAATAGCAATGTTCCACCTTCGAATGAGAGCATGTATCCCTGCCCCATAAAATTATGTTCACTGTTCTTTGAGCCACTTCTTCGCTACAGATTTCATTTCCTCATCACTGGAATAATGTTTGCCTCTCTTTGGCCCCATGAAAGAGGGTTTGAGAGGCAAACATTATTCCAGTGATGAAGAATGAAATCTGTAATGAAGAAGTAATATTTTTTTTAGATAAATAAATTAAAAAAAGTAGAGTAGGTAGTGTGACCTATTGTCAGTATCAGCAGGACAGCAAGGGAGTCTATCCCCTTTTCACTAGCACTAGACCAGATCATTTTTGCATCTACCACACCATCAGCCAACCAATTTTCAGCTCAGATCCAAACTGTGCTACTCATGTGCTGAGTCGGTGAGGGCCAGGAACCTGGTGCCTAATGGTTCTGAGCAGATGCTCCGCTGACTAAAATAAAATGTGTTAATTAAAATAGATTCCTTTTTTAAAAGTTTATTCCTATTCTTTGTTCATATATTTAGTATTATTAAATTTTTTTCTTTTTTTTTTCTTCCTGTAGAGGTGTGTGGTGTAGGAAAGGGACTTGTCAATCCAAGTTCAAATCCTAGAAGAAGGTGTTTGCATTTCACATAATGCTAATACCCTTGGGAAAGGTATGCATCCATCTATCCCTCCAGCTATGGGTAAATAGTAGGCCAGACTGGGCTCTTTAACCTTAGCTTGGAAACCAGTCTAGAAAAAGGAAAACTCTGAATTCAAACCTGTTAAACTCCACTTAAGAAATTGACCTGCTGCTTGTGCAGATGGTGGTGGGGGTATACTTTAATATACATTGGACATGAATTTGAATTTTTAGATGATGAAAGTGTCTCTTTGTCTATTTTGTTCTTCTGTGAACTTCAATAGCCAACAGTAAAAATAACATTAGCAGTAGAAATACTGTTCATTTACTAAGTTCATTTAGTACACATTGAATTACCCACAAAGTTTCTTCTGTTTAGTAAGTAAGTAAGAATAAAATAGTTTTGTTTTTTATTTTTAACATTAACTTTATTGAACAACATATCTATCATCTTTCATCATCATCATCATCATCATCATCTGCCACTTTTCAGACAACTTCATAATTCACCTCACATGGCGTAATGGTTAGCAAGTAAGACAAATTATTAGCAACTTCAATCCTCACTGAGTGTCCCAAACTTTTGGCAACTTCATAATTCCATCCTTTCATAAAATTTACTTTCACAGCAAAGAACTGTACTAAGAACTTTTTGCAACCTCAGTGATGCTGATAGCTTTCTGATTTAGTGTGTCCTAGGAAGCACATATTTGCTTTGACTGAGTCCCTGGGAAAATTTATGGGTACCAACTAAAATTTCTTAAATAGATTGTAGGGTTTTTATTTAGGATTTAGGTAAACAACTAAAGACATCTAAATCCTACCTTGTAACCTATCCTGTGTAATTCATTTCCAAGAAACTATTGAAATGTATTTACAGTTAGCTTGAAATGGTGAAGGAAAAAAAAAGAAAAACACTGGGACGCATGGATATGATTTTACTACATCCTTTTAGATTTTTATGTGTCAGTGACAGAGGACGCATATCTATCAGTATGTCATTGGTTTTTTGGTTTTTGTTTTTTTTTTTTTTTTTTTTTTGGGGGGGGTTCCTTTCTGGATTCTAATTCCTCCTTTTAATCCTTATTTTTTTGTCTTTTATTAAATTAACAATTAGAATTATTAAGAGAGAATTTCAATAACATATTTTCAAGTGTATTTGTGAAGGATATTTTTGTTTTCAACTTGAGCTTCTGTGGGCAAAAGTACTTTAAAGTGCTTCATAAGAATTCTACTTTACAATACTAAACTTCATTACATCTTACCCTATAATTCAATTGTCCATACTGAATAATTAGAAATAAAGGATGTCACCAACTTTGCCAGAGTGTCTTCTTAGTCTGGTTCTTAGCAAACTTAATTATCATCAACACAAAACTAAAAACATCTATCTTATAACGACCCAATTTGTGTACATATAACCCAGCAAAGCAAGTTAGTGAAATCATATTAGAATTCTTTATCAGAGAAAAATAAAGCAATTCCCAATGCAATTTACAGCTTAATAGTATAGGGCAGTGTTTATACTCAACCTGATCTGGCACGAGAGATATCCTGTGCACCTGGTTGGTGAGGGGTAAAAAGAAAAAATTAATGGCTGGAATCCAGGAGGCCTCCTTCCAGGCATCATTTGCCTTTTCACCTAAAAGGGATAAGGGATTTTTACTGCCTGGTGCTTGAGGCACCTCTCAAGGAAAATGCCTATGGAATCTTAGCCATCTTTAAAACTGTGATTAGGAGAAGCTTGCTTCCTGTGTGACACCCCCATTTTTTTTAAATGACCTTGTAGCTTAGTGGGAAACTTGAAAAACAATTCTTAGCATTATTTGGACTATTGTCCTCATCTTCATTATTATTGCACAACATTCTTCTTCAGGTATTTCTTGTCAGACTCTGGAACCTTCTCGAACTCAGGAACCTTCTTGTCATAATTGGGAGCCTCCACAGAACTTCAAACCTAACCCTTTATTCAATCCATGGGGATAGACTGTTCTCATTCCGTTAACCATGACTGGGTACAAGTGTTAAGCTGTGTTAATTATTTTATGTTACTGTTGCCCCTGAGCAGGATTGAACCTGTAGCGAGATAACTGTCACTTAGAACTATATTAACTCAACGCCTATATCCACTACGCTATGTGTCCAGTTGGAAAATTTAGAGTGAATTATAAACCTAATGTCCTATTTTATCCAGAATATTTACCTTTATACTTATGTATGATTCTTTACCTTGACTCATATTGAATTTTGTTTTTTCTAAAAAAATTTTTTAAATTATCAAGCCTCATCTCAAAAATTCAGAGAAAAAAAATCTTTATCTTAAGAAAAGATTACACTCAACCAGATCACTATAATTTTTCAGGGAAGATAACTCTTAAATAGAGTACTTTTCATTATTTATTTATTTGCAATTAGCGAGGTCATCAGCAACATTGATTATTCTCAAGTAATGCCTTCAGTTGATATCTATCAACCTCACATGATCTACCCAAGCATGGAGTAATGTTCAGAAAGAAATTGACAGCACAAAACATCATAAACTACTTTTTAAACTTTTATAATAAATTCATGCATGAAGTAACAGTATCACTATCTTAGAAAATTTATTTATTATATATATATATATACACACGCACACACTCATTAGTAATAAGTAATTGCACAAAAATTGCATAGCTCTCCTTAAAATGGATAGAGCTCTCCCTCGTGGCCTAATATGTTTATAACAGTAAAATTCCATTTCTTTTAAAAGTGGGTGTGTAGATGGCATGGTGGTAAGAACTCTGACTGATGAGAAATCAGTCGGTTTTCAAACCCAGCCTGCCTAGTCACACTGATGAACAGGACTGTATGTGGATGACTATATATATATATATATATATATATATATATGCATAAATCTTATTTAAAGTTATCAAAAACGTGTTTCCCATACTCTCATTTTACTAGCCTCTATTAAATAAATGATTGATTTTTAATGGTATGTCATCCAATTGAGGGTTATTTTATGCCTAAAAGTTAGGCAATTGCATACATCATACATTCAAATTTACATTTATTTTTAACTATAATATGTCAACCAGTCTAGGAGAAGGAAAACTCTGGATTCAAAATAGTTAAACTCTACTTAGAAAAAATGACCTTGTGTCGTAACCTGGCTGTTATTGGGCACTCTTTTTAAAAATAATGTTTTTAACAGTTAAAATGAAAATCGACTGGGATACAGGTGTCCCAATGGGAGTGTAAGGGTTAAGATTTTAAATGAATACCAGACTATGAGAGGTGGCAGTTAATAAAAAGGTAAAAGAGAGCAATAACTTTCCTATCATTTACGGTTCAAACAGAATAGCATTACCTGCTGAAAATTATGAGGTATGAAGTCATTGGGATTGAAAAGCATGTAACAAAGTTCAGTAGATTTATTCAAAGGAACTTCCGGTATCCTGAAGTACTTTTATTATATAAAGATTATATGGTGCACACAGACAGTTAAGTAGCAATCATCACAGACCACACAAACGGATTTCCTACTGAAATTAAAATAAATCTCTAAAATATCAAAGGCGAGTGATGCTACTCGGTGAAAAGTCTAGAGCAAGGTGTTTAATAACAGAATATAATCATAATCCATGTTTTTCAAATAGTAAAGATTATTATGTTGTAATTTGTCCGAGATAAGAAATAAAAAAAATAAAAAAAAACTTGATTTCTATTTATATATATATATATATATATATATATATATATATATATATATATATACACACACACACACACACACACACAGAAGTTTTTCACTGAACAGATGGATTCGCCACTTTCAATACATTTCTCTCCTCAGACTATAGTGGCTTGTCAAACAGTTACAAAACTTTTTAAAACTTTCTAAAAACAATTTCTTTCACAAGAAATTTTCTCCTGACGATGACCTAAGGTTGAAACTAGTTGAGAAAAATAAATTACACAACATTTTTCACTGAACAGATGGACTCGCCACTCCTAATGCATTTCTCTCCTCGGATTATAGTGGTTTGTAAGACACTTAGAAAACTTTTTAAAACTTTCTAAAAACAATTTCTTTCACAAGAAATTTTCTCCTGACAATGACCTAAGGTCAAAACTAGTTGAGAAAAATAGATAAGATAAAAGAAATATTCCTGTTTGTCTTATCACTTTTTGTTCATCTTTATATATATATATATATATATATATATATATAAAATATAAAAGGAAAGGTAGATAAACCAGCACATACAATAAGTCTTTTCATAAACATGAAATATTAATTGAAACAATTGTCTAAGTTGGTTTACCTACCTATTTATATTTTTCACATTTTGTTGGATTTTTTTTCTAACCTGTGGGTTTTTCTTATATATATATATATATATGTATATATATATATATATCAAAAAACTACATTAATCAGATCTGGGCAAATACTGGATGCCATATAGAGGATCTGCCAAGGGACTCATTTCTCTGTTGGCCAAACTACTTTTAGAGCTCCTATTTTTCAAATAATAATGGTTAGCATATCAATTTACAAATTGAGTGTTCAACTGTTGTGGGCCTCATACACAGCACTGAGCTAAACAATCATATTAAAGAGCATACTGTCACTTCTTGTTGATAATGGAAGGATTATAATCCAATGGCAGGCGAGATGATAAATGGCAGTTACCACACCTTGCTCAAGAGTATTCAGTTCTCGGGAGAATTCTAAATCATCCTAAATCAAATAAAATAGATAAAGAAAAAAAAAGAAATGTATACTTATAGCTTTCCTCCACATTTCTCTATACACAATTTATTCATTAAGAAAATGAAGATTATCTTTTCGCTATAAAAAGAATGAAGAAACCATTGGCAGACAGAGAAACAAAGTCGGGTAGTAGCCAGCAGAAATATACATCACCTGATTTGAACTGATTCTTTCTCATATATTTTTTGTTTGTTTTTGGGGTTTTTTTTTTTTGTTTTCTTTTTTTTAAACTATTTGTCTACATAGTAAGCACAGACAAATGAAATCACACAAACAATCTTTAGCACTCAAAGAGAAACATTCTAAAAGGACTGCAGTCAGAGAAACAACAACTACAACAGTTTTGTGTACTTGATGTCCTCTACTATTTATATTGTATTTGAACATGCTCAGTTACACACAAGTCTTTTGACTCAGATATGCAAATGATAATACTGAATGCTAAGGGCTGTCTTATTTTTAAAAACAGACTACAAACTTGACACATTAACTGTTAGAAACTACAACAAACAGATAGTGGTACCTATTTCTACTTTATTTGAATGTAACTACTGACTTATGTGCGTACAGTGTAACAAGTATAGAACAGAAAATCCAAGGTTGTATTTATTCTTTGCAGGAGGTAGCTCTTAGTAAGAAGCATTAAAAACTCGTTTTTCAACAAAGGTAAATGCTTCCTTCCTTCCTCACCATTGTTCATCTTTTAGAAAATCCTTATACAAGTACACACACACACACACATATATATATATATATATATATTATATATACTAATAAAAAATAAAATTACAACACTATAAAGGATGATGCACATTTTAAGTCAGGTGTATTATGTGCATGTTGATGTACCCCTTATTTTTTAAGCTGTCCATGTATTGATCTATATATGTGATCATTGACTGTAATCTATTACCTGTATGTTTAAACTTAAGTATATCAAAACAGATTCAGGTTTATATATATATATATATATATATATATATATATAATATATACACACACACACACTATACTAATCTTATTAATAAACCCTTGCAATAAGAAAAAAAAAAAAAAAAAGCAAATAATTTGTTAGTAAAAATATACAACAAAACCTTGCCTGGGAAAAATGAAAAAAAAAAAAAGAAAAAACCAAGAGAGTCACACCAACTGAAAATAATTGATTAACACTTGGTCAAAATAAAAAAAAATATATATAAGGTGCTAGGATTGTCTAAAGCTAAAACATAAAGAGTGCTCGATACCTAAGTAGAGCAATATATATATATATATATATATATATATATATATATATATATAGACCTGGTTGATGTAGGTTTTTCCTGGTTGGCCTATACTTGTGTCCATATGTAAATGTTCACAAGAAAACATCAGTTAAGAGTTCATCCTTGCTTTGCTGGCTGTGTCCAGAATGTCTTGTTCATCTTACTTGGATGGTTTTATGTGATTGTGATAGGAGGTAAGTGGCCGTACGATTTCCTTTTTTGTGGGGCGCTGCTTCCAAAATTTGTTCAAGACAGCACACAGCATATATATATATATATATATATATATATATATATATATATATATATATGCTTTCAGGCACTCACAAAGTCCTTACAGATATGATGTGAAAACATGAATCACAGATGGAAATTATCCAACAAATGGTGAGAAGTGAGAACTTTTGATTTGATATAATGACTGTTTTGTGGGAAGAAAGCCAAGACACAATATCATTTCCAGAGGGGCACTAGATCGTCAAAGATGACAAGCCAAAAAAAAAAAAAAAAGACAGGTCACACGTGGGTGATAGGGGTGAGGGTGAAATACAGGCTGAGAAGCTTTCTGGGCCACAAGACATGGTTGTAATTTTGAACTTTCAGAAAATATCAAACTATTTATAAATAATTTATGATAATATCTAATAGTGGAAACATTTACAAGTCTAGTGTATGAATCATATATTACTAAAAAGACAGTCATAATATCATCTTTAAGAAGATAAGTGAAGACAGATAATTATTTTATTGCAAAAAGAATAAAACAAAAAAGTGTTTCCTTAGAGTGTATATATATATATATATACATATAGTCCTGCAAGAAAACAAGGTTGTGTGTGTGTGTGTGTGTGTATATATATATATTCCTGCTAGAAAGCATAGTGTGTGTGTATGTAAATATATATTATTTAGGCAGGTAGTGTTAAAAACCACATAATATTTCTTTATGATCTTCAATTGTAGACGCTCAAGTCTTCTAGTCGTTTGCTGCCAAAATAAACATATATATATATATATATATATATATATATATACACACACACACGCAATAGCATAATCTTTACAGATCACTGCCAGATGGATCTGTAAAGATTTATTGCTATTATATATATATATATATATATATATATTATATATATATATATATATCTTGCAAGGAAGCATGGTGTGTACAGAATCAGTAAAATGTATGTGAAGAAAAGTCATTGATGATATTAAAGTGTGCACACGGAAAATGTCTTTCTCATTCATCCCAGCAGTGGACAGCGTGGGACAGCAACGAGAGAAGACAACAACCGGGTGAGAAGACAAAATAGCAGGGGTGTGGGGGTACTAGCCAAGAAAAGAAGATGACTATAAAACATTCATAAACACTTGTAGGAATATAACATATATATCTATTCATTTAGCATTACTACTATTAATAAATATGTTTATACTGTAGTTTTGCTCTAATGCGCCAACCCCACCACCAATCATTTTGATAATTTGACTCTCAACTCTTGACATCCTGTTGAGAATTTTCCAAGTCCAGAGACCTGTTCCTATAAGGATTTGCTAAAAAATGGCCTTTTCATTTAAAGTTACCAAGATATTTCCTTTAAATCAAAAACTTCTAAATGTTTAATATTACATTTAAACAAAGGCTATCATTTGGGGCAGATTAGGAAAACGAATGTGATTTCTGGCTGGGCGGAATGAGGTGGTATATGATGTTAAGAGTTAAAGAAGGTGCATGTGAATGATTTTGACAATTTAAAAAAATAATAATTCCATGGAGAATTAGATTTTATTTACAATTTTTGTAACAGTTTGTCTATTTTGTTTGTACAGAAGCCCTATTTTTTTTTTTTTTTAACTTGATAAAAAAAAGATAAAATAAAGTACAATATTGCTATTCTAGGCATCTTTATTTTTGCTTTATTCATTTTCTTAGCTTAATCTTCTGAGGGTGTGGTTAATAAAAGAAAAAAATTTTTAGGGGTTTAAAATTGACATCCGTAGATTAAACTCTTCCACTCACTAAGTGTGACTGGTATTTTGTTAATTAATGCAAAAATACTTAAACAAATTTGACTGATTAGATTATTTTTTTTAAGTATTCTATCAAAATAAGACATTTTTAGTCTTTGTTTTTTTTTTTTTTTTTTTGGGGGGGGGGGGGTATTTTTACCGGTTTTCATGGACAATATTTTTTCTACGGAGGCCGCGAGAAAACAAATATAAAAACACTAATACTGATAGCTTTATAATTTAGTGCATCCTGGACGCATGTATTCAATTTGAATGAGTCCCCGGAAAATTTGATGGGTCCCAACTAAAGTTTCTTAATAAATTATAGAGTTTTTATTTATGAACAACTAAAGCCGTCTAACTCTTACCTTGTACCTCATACAGTGTAATTCGTTTCCAAGAAAATATTGAAATGTATTTACAGTCAGCTGGAAATGGTAGGAGAAGAAAAAAAAAAACACTGGGACGCATGGATACGATTTTTCTGCATCATTCTAGATTTTTCTGTGTCAGTGACACAGGATGCATACCTATCAGCATTTCTGTAAAAAAAAGTTACTAAAAAGGTACATAAACCTTTTCCAAGAATTTATAAATAAATAAAAAATAAAAAAAAAATCATGGATTATTACACTTTTGTTCATCCATACTTTAGAAGAAAAGAAGCATGCATTCCTTGCCATAACATTTCCGCTACAAATTGCCCCCCCCCCTTTTTTTCTTTTTGGTGCATACCCAGTGATAACTTTGCAAAAGTACCAATAATAATTTCCTGTTGTACTGACAAATATTGTACAGTAAACAAGATTGGGGGATTTGTGGCCTCTTAAAAATCTGATGGTAAGAATACATTCTCAGTCCTTTCTATCTTGCAATTCTATCTTGCAAGGAGCTTCTCAAAGATCTAGCCACAGCAACATTAGGCCTTACTGATCTGTTGTGGGATACTGCAAAGCAAGATAGAAAAAAAAAATAAAGAAAAAAATAAATAAATAAAAGAATACTACCAATAAACCTTTGATACAAATTGAACTATTCACTCGAGATAAGCACTTACTGACTAGGGGAGGCAGCTCAAATGTCAGTAATAGAGGGGGGAAAAAGAAAGAAAAAAAAGAAACTTATTCAGGACCAATGATAAACAGAATACCATTGGAACATGTGAAAGCAACAATATGGTGTTAAGAGTTAACTCTTAATACCCCAAGACCCCATGGCAGAAAGTTGACCCCCCCCCTCCTCCAAAAAAAAAGTTTACTTTTGGTCTCAAAGGGAATTCTTTTGAAAAAGTTTAACTTTTGCAAAGGTTAAGAAAAGTCTTTAAAATTTTTGGTTTTGGTTTCTTTTCTTTCTTTTATTTAATGGCATATCAATAATCGTGGGTTATTTAATGCTAAAACCATCCTTGCAGAACAGCAGGGATGCTATTTGTCTGAATAAAGAATGTTCCCGAGTTTGACAAGAAACACATGAAGAAGGCTGGAGGAAACATTGGCTAAAATGTTGTATATATATATATATATATATATATATAATATATACATATATACCAACCTCTCTACAGGATGTGACATAAGGTCAATTTCTTAAGCGGAGTTCAACAGGTTTGAATTCAGAGTTTTCTTCTCCTAGACTGGTTACCTAGGAAAGGTTAAAGAGCCCAGTTTTTCCTACTATTTACCTGTAATTGGAGGAAGAGTAGTTGGATACATACCTTTCCCAAGGGTATTAGCGCTATGTGAAATGCAAACAGCTTCCTTCATGATTTGAACTCAGGTCGACAAGTCAATTTCCAACAATTAACAATTACACCACGCACCCCTTCATGTTGTGTATATAACAATAAAGATGAGGACAATAGTCCAAATAATCTAAATAATACAAATTATCAAGCCTCATCTAAAAAATTAAGACTAACTTCACCATCTACAAATAAAGTTATCTTTTGGAATATTTTGTTTTTTCTTATTTATATATTTCTACATACCATCAGATTTATTTCCATATTTTACCAACCATATATATATATATATATATATATATATATATATATAAAAATTTAAAAAGTTAACATATAGACACTGAGGTTAGGACTTGTTCAATTTGATTGGCTCTAGCTTGCTAACATGTTTATACAAAGTATTTCTTTTTTTTTTTCTTTTTCTTTTCAATCAGGAGCCTGAGTGTCTGAGAAGAAGCGTAAGGCTCCCAGGCTGTGGGTAAGCTCCTGACGCACAATGGTCATGCAGGTTTAGTCAAACAAGTCTTTTATAAATATCTTCCTGTTAATTCTTTTAGAAGAGAAGTGACATCATCAGATGGATATATGGACAATATTAATAGACAATATTTCCTATACATGGGCATCATTGGCAGCACTTCATGATCAATTCAAGCAATATAAATCTAAACTTGGTAATCCTAATTTTTATTAAATTAAACATTTTATCCATTAGATAATTACCATATTTGACAGCTTATAAGATACATCTTAAACACCTCATGTAGCCTAATGGTTAGCATGCTAATTAGCAGACCATTCTTAGTGAGTTTGATTCTCACTGGATGCTCCATACTTCTGGCCTTGTGCCACATCTAAGCTAAGCTTGGTATATAACTTTAAGATGCACCTAAATTTGGCCAGGCATTTAAAAAAATAAATAAGTTCTTGGCAGAGAGACCTATTGTTGGTATCAGACGGACAGCAAGGGAGTTTATCCCCTTTTTGCTAACGCTAGACCAGGGAGATTGTTTTTGCTGAGGTGGAGTGCCATACCTACCGTCATACTTTACCACACAGATTAGATTACCCATTCTATGCTACTCATACACTGAGTTGGCATGCTCTGGTATCAAACCAGAAACTTTGTGATTCCTAGACAGGTGCTCTACCGACTGAACTAAACCTGCACAAAAATAAATATACAGGTTTAAACTACGGATGTCAAGTGAAAGGTTTTCGCCTGACATTCAGACATTGTTTACATTTGCAGTTAAGTTTCTCTGTTTAATGGCATATCAACCATCATGGGTTATTTAATGCCAAAGCCATCCTTGTAGAATAACAGTAGTGGTACTATTTAACACATAGCTGAGTGGATGGAAGTTCATACTTTTCCCAAAGGTATTAGTCTGAATGGGAACGTAATAGACACAACCAGAGATCAAACTCACTTACTACAATGTGACAGTCCAACATGTCGTCTACTATGCCAGGAAGCCTCGCCCCACCCTCCATTTACATTTGCAGTTTAATTTAAGACCCTCTGAAGAACTAAAACTCCACAAGCCAGTAACTCAAAGAAACGCTTGACCTTATAAGATACAGGGTGATTTTCTGGGACGTCTTTTTTTCTTTTTTTTTTTTTTTTTTTTTTTTTAAATTGTGTCATTGAAATAGTTTTTTGTGTGTGTATGTGTGAATGAATGAACAAATCCTTTCAAAAACATTTTTCTTAAATCAACAAGTGCTCAAATACTGATCTCAGTTATCTCATCATGCTGGATTCATAATTAAAAGTTTCATATAGTTGAAAAAAAACTGAGTCAGTATTTGAGCACTTGTTGATTTAAGAAAAATGTTTTTGAAAGATTTGTTCATTCATTCACACATACACACACAAAACTATTTCAATGAAACAATTTAAAAAAAAAAAAGAAAAAGAAAAAAAAAGTGCTCAAATACTGACTCAGTTATCTCCTCATGTTGGATTCATAATTAAAAATTTCATATAGTTGGAAAAAAAAAAATACAATTGTCAGATGAAACAGTCCACCTAATATATGGAAACCTATCAATTTAAATGGTCAGTTTTATGCTTTCAAAATCAGTGGGTGATAATAAAAGCTTTTCTTTTTTAATTAAATAGATAAACAGACTTCAGAGGGAAAAAAACATACAATAGAATGAATTTAGTCTTATGAATGTTTCACTGCGAAAACAGATATACTGGGAACATAAATTTGTATATTCCCACAAAATCAAAATTATTAATTGAAAAGAAACCTCTTTCTTTTTACACAATGATAAATAAACCTATCCTATATTCATAAGACTGCATAAATCTTATGATGACTATATTTTTAAATTAGATTAGTCATTAGTCTTTTACAATTATGAGGAAGAAAGCATTTTTCACTCAATCTGAAATTAGTTTTCATTTTCCGGAATTTTAAATGCACTCCTTAGTATCCTTATACATTTTGGTAAAATATTGTAGCAAAAACAGTGCTGGTGTGTGTGTGTGTGTGTGTGTGTGTGTTTGTAAGCATACATAGCCATTAGTTAATTAATCTTATAATTCATTTAATCCAATTAATATTAACTTATAAGATTGAATTCTCTTAGAAAACAAATACCAAATTTGAGCATTTAAAAAAATGAAAGAAAAGGGAAGAAATATTTTAATTACTACTTGACTATAGAAATCTATATGAATGACCAATGCCAGACTTTTTTTAAGTGTACAAATAGAGTAATATACAAAAAATAAAATGGTTATGAGATTTAACTAATAACTTGACATTTATTTATTTATTTGTAATGCCTCCTAAGGCATCTCTCCTTTTTTCTACCTTCTCACATTAACCTTTAAAAAAAAAAGGAAAAATCCTTGGACTGAACTGTTAATATATCTATCTACAGATCAACATTTGTTAAGTAATTCAACCGATACATCTCAAAAATGCCCTCTTAAATTTTTCTTACCATTTTTTTCTGAAATCATCCAAATTAATCCAAAAAAATGTATTCTTTTGCTATTTTTAATCAGATTAGGCAATTTGTTCAAAAAATATATTACTGTATTAGAAAAAAATCTTATAGCTTAATAGACTTAGTTTTTGAAATCTGCCTTGACAGTAAATTTCCATTTTGAGGAGAAATATTTTAAAAAGTGTCTACCATTCATTATTTTGAAAGTTTCAATTATATCACCTCTCATCCTTCTTTCTAGTAGAGTAGTTAATTTAAATTTCTCTTATCTCTTCCTGTAACTAATCTTTTACTATTTTTATTAGTTTTGTCACCCTTCTTTGTATGCTTTTCAATATTACACTCCAATTTTCATGTCTAGACACTGGAACCCAAGCCTGGGTAACAATATTCTATATGAAGTCTCATTAGGGCTTTGTATATAGCATTATCAATACTGAAAGTAATACAGGTGGAAGAAAGTTATCTAGTATCTATGAGATCATAAATGAATTTCATTGAAATCATCTCAATTATCTTAGAACGAGCATGTTAATGTGTTTTTTTGTTTTTTTGTTGTTTTTTTAGATATCATATTACAAGTCTATAACCTTAACTGCATTTTCACTTAGTGCTAATACCCTTGGGAAAGGTATGAATCCTACTCTCCCTCCAGCTATGGGTAAATAGTAGGGCAGACCGGGCTCTTAACCTTGGTTAGGCAACCGGTCTAGAGAAGGAAAACTGAATTCAAACCTGTTGAACTCCGCTTAAGAAATTGACCTTGTGTCACATCCTGCTCGTGCGAAGGGGTTGGTAAATATATATAACCTTAACCTTTTCATCCAAAGTGTAATAAAAATGAAAATAATATTTATTACACACCTCACAGGATGCACAAGATTGCCTCATCAGTGGCATTATTGACTTGGCGTCATTACAAGTTTTGGGTCTTCCAACATCATACTTGTTCACCCAAACGACCCTACTGGAACAACAACTATTCCTGCAGGCAATCCTGAAGCAAATGTCCACCAAGAATACAATAACATTCAAATATTTCCCCCAAAAAAAAACAAAACAAAAATTTTATTCTCACAACATTTCAACCAGTACATTCTCTGGCCTTAAGATGTTATATGCAACTGCCATAAGGAAAGAGACCTTTTTTTTTTCTTTTTTTTTTTACTTCTTACTTTGGAAGCACAAAAGAAAAATGGTATCACACAGAAAATTGCTGTTAATATTCAAAAAAATAAAAATGTCTGTTTTATACCAATTCTGCATCATACTACTGAAGAAAAGAAAAAAAAGGAAAGAAAGACTCTTTCCTTACAGATGTGGCATATTATTATACATAAAGTTATCTTATCCTGCAAGAAGCAAGTCATCTGTGGGTTGGTGCTAAAATTGACTTAGTTTCGTCGGCATTCCACTTTGAGGCCAGGTATTCGAGGCTGAGAGCTAGTAACTATATACAATGAACCATTGAAGCTAGGAGGCATCATTGTGTAATGGTTATCATCCAAATCCTAGATGAAGCTGTTTCCATTGACCTTGTGTCACATCCTACTAATGCAGAGAGGTTGGTAAATGTGTGTGTGTATATATATATATATATATATATATATATATATATATATATATATATATATATGAGAGTTTTATAATTTGCTTGAAGCATATATATTGGTTAGGAGGTTGATTTAGAAGGCTATCACAATGCAGGCGTGAAGACAAAAAATAATAATAATACGGTAACAGTCTAGTTATGGCATTTCCTTTAAAAGGAAATGCCATAACTAGACTGCTTCAGTTCCAGCGATCTTTTGAAAAAGAGATATTATCTCGAAAATTCAAGAATTAAATACAGGTTAACAAACAACATCATTGTTACCGTATTATTATTTTTCTTTTGCATTATAGCCTTCTAAATCAACCTCCTAAACATATATATATATATATATATATATATATATATATATATATGGTGATGAAATATGGAAACAATACTTTTGCATTTTTTATTTTGAAAAGAATTCCAACTTAGTTTAGACAGCACTCATCCTCATGAAGGTTTTATAATCAACATTTTAACATGATTTCAGCATCTACAAATATATCTTTCTTTTTTAAATAGTTTTTTTCTTATTTCTACACACTGTTATATACCCTACTTATGAACATTAATGGGTATGTCACAATCCTCATAAATACAGGAGTATTATGCTAACTGAGTAGTCTTATACCATGAGTAGTGGTTTCCCCTTCTTCCCGCCGCTAGCAAGTATTGTATTTTGTTAATGTTATAAAGATTGATTTTCATTTCCAACCTCCGTTTGGTTATTTCTCATTTAGTAACCGTTGTTAGGTTACAACACACACACATTTACCAACCCTTTCGCACAAGCAGACTTAACACAAGGTCAATTTCTTAACCAAAGTTTAACAGGTTTGAATTCTGGTTACCTAGCCATGGTTAAAGACCCCAGTCTGTCCTGCTATTTACCCATAGCTGGAGGGAGAATTGGATTCATACCTTTCCAAGGGTATTAGCATCATGTGAAATACAAACAGCTTCATCCAGGAATTGAACTCAGGTCGACAAGTCCATTTTCTACGACTAACCATTACACCGTGCGCCTCCATAAATATATATATATATATATATATACACACACGAACATCATATTTTAGGCTGAAGTATATTATGTCAGATACTAATAATAAAAAGCTTAGTAACTACCCACAAATATATCAGTTAATGGAATAAGGGAATAGCTTTAAATAAAGATGTCTACATCCTGAATTTTGAACACGTTTTGTGCTCCATTTTTGGTGAATTTTTCGAGCTCAACTTCAGGATATCTGAGAGCCATGGGGGCTAATAGATCAAAGCAGTAATTGTAGTCAATCTCTAGTAGTCGTTTATGGAAAAGGAAAAAAAAAAGGCAGGAACTACAAAAATCTGATTTGGACAACACTTTCCTATCCAACAGTCACTTTTAACAGCCAAGAGGGATTTCCGCCCCCCCCCTCCCCGCTAACATCACCACTTTTCTGACTGACTAAAAAAAGGAAACTATTTTTAAACTGGCTGCAATCTGTATAGACATAATCAAAGTGATCAAATATCAATAGTTTGCTAAAAACAAATCAGCCAGTTTTGTCTTATACATACACATTACACAATGCCACTATTATAGTCAACAGTAAAAGAGCTTCCCGAAACTTAAGAAAACAAAGATTTCTTCTTTCTTTTTTTTTTCTCCCCCCCCCCCTGTCATGTCACATTGCAAAAACTTAAGGCTATCAGGTTGTATTCTTGGCATACACAAGAAAAACAAACTCTCCAAACACAAACAGCAGAACTGAAAATCCTAATCTCCCAGCAAGACTTAAAATATTTTTTTCCTTGTTATTTTTATTCATTTATATAAAGTAGAGAGATTTAGACTTTTTTTTTTTTTTTTTTTTTTTTTTTTTTAATTTTTTTAGATGCTACTTTTTATACAAAGAACTTTATTTATTAAAACATATCAACTCTATGAACTTTCATAAATGCTTACAAGCTATAAAATAGTCATTTGATCCTATGAAAAGTTAGCAAAAATAAACTTGCTTGAAAGCAAAACATTGGTGCCTTAATACTAAGGCGAGTCAAAAGTTTTGCAATACTTGTATTTCAAACACAAAGTGATGCTCTGTGTCTGGTAAAATTATGAGGGGGTAATTCCCTAAGAGTTTGTTCCAGTTGGTTGGTTGGATTTTACGGCATGTCAACCCATTGGGTCATTTTACGGCATGTCAACCATTGGGTCATTCTATGCCAAAGACATTTTTAAATAATTCTGTTCAATTTTTACATAGGAACACAATGAAATTACCCAATATTTGGTCAGTATCAAAAGCCATCAACAACTCAAAATTGTGTTTTTTTTTCTTTTTCAAGTATAGAAATGCCATTTACTGGAAAAGAACATGTGTTTGAACATTAAACATAGAATTTTAAGTTGTTTCTAGACATGATGTTAAAATTTTGAGATCATTTGAATAAGAATTGATCAAGTTGTTGGATTACACAATATCAATTTTTCTGAAACACCCTGTATTTTAAGTGCTGTTAAGAAAAACACTTTTTTTTTAAAATCTAAAAGAACCAGATTTTGCATGAGTAGAGATAAGAATAAAGAAGACAATAAATAGATCTCACTTAGTGCTCAAGCTTGTTTGTTTTTTTTGGTTTATTTGTTACTTGGGAGGAATTAGTTTTCACAAAGATCTAGCAGCATTTCATTAACAATATTTTTTGTTTTGTTTTTTCCTAAGTCATCTACTTTCAAGAAAAAAATATTTCTTAAAAATGCACTAAACATGCTGAAACAACTTTGTCAAGGGTTATCTAAAAAAACAAATATATATATATATATATATACATACACACACAACACACACACACAAGTGTATTTTGGCAGCATTTTTTCTTTTAAACATGTTTCGTTAAACTGTACTGACGATTCTTGTTGGACAAGTTTTTGTTCGATCCTTTCTAATTTTCTGGCCAGGGTGGACATTTTATATATATATATTATATATAAAGAAAGATTCTGTATGTCTGTATGTTTGAACCACAATTGAGTGCATGTCCTCTTATATGGGAAAATTGCTAGAGACCTGCAAAGACCAAAGTTCAATAAAAGCCACAACCTATTTTTATCAAAAAGGGGGTTTAAAAAGTTTTTACCCCTCATTTTCCATAAGAAAAAATAAATAAAAATATAATAAGGGGATAAATGATATATTAAAAATGATTAAAAATTCATAAAGGGTAGAACATAATAAAATGCAAATAAAAGAATAAAATACAAACAATAATAATAAAAATAAACAACTTAAAAATAAGACATAAGAATAAAAGATTAGACAAATATATATAGAACATTTTTTTTTTTTTAAATCTATATATAAATATCGATAAGAGATCTATTCTTAACTTTTTAAATCCTGGCCAACGCCAGGTAGCTCTACTAGTATATTATAAACACTATCTCTAGACAAAAGAGTCATTTTAAGAGTTGGGATGTTAATGAATAAAACAAATCCATTCAAAAGAAAATAAAGAAAAAAAAACTTTGTGTTTATTGCCTCCAGTTCATTAAATTCGATTTCACATGAGTAAAAACTATTAACAAATTAATTAACTGTAACCATTCTTATTCTTTATGTTTAACACTTAATACATTTTTTTTAAAAAGCCATTTATATAAGTTAATACTATTTCATTTATTTCTCTCTTAAACTATTTGGAAACTATAAAAAATAAAAAGAATAAAAAACACCTGGTATAATTAACAAATTAGATATTTTCTGTAATTATCAGCTCATCAAAGACAATTCTAGAAAGGTTCAGGTAAGAAAATAGAATTATTACTTACAAAATCAGTAGTTATGGGTCAGTACCCTGATCCTCATAAAGTAGTACAGTCCTTTGATAGTCAAAATATCACAGTGGGTATCTGCAATAATAAAAAATATATGAAAAGGATTAGACTGGAAGATCAGTATAAAAATTAATATTAATAATTCAGTTACTACTATGTATATCATTACGGATACTATAGATTTTTTTCTGAATGTTTTTTTTAAATAACCTAACACTACTGTAATAATGTAGTAATTGTACTCTCTTTGAATTTTCAGTTTAGAGAACAAATTGCTGAGTTAAGTCTTGTTAGTGTGGAGTGTAATTTAATCTATTTTTTATACAAATCATATATTTAAAAGCAAAAAACAAACAAGATGTTCGCATTAAATAACCCACAACGGTTGATATGCCATTAAATCAAACAACCAGCCATTATTATATTATTATTATTATTATTAAAGACTATAAATTATTTTTTGTTAATTTCTTTTTCTTTTTTTTTTTAAGATGAGGCTTGACATTTTGTATTATTTAGATTTTTTTTTTAAACTGTTGTCATCATCTTTATATTGTTATATACACACACACACAACATTTCAACCGGTGTGCCCTCCACTGAAGGCTTCCAATTCCGACATGCCATAATAAGAAATACATGGATAAATAGTATGGAGTGTAATGTAATCTATTTTTCTAATACAAATCATATATTTAAAAAAACAACAACAAAAAAGATTTTGGCATTAAATAACCCACAATTGTTGATATGCCATTAAATCAACCAACCAACCAGGAAGAAGAGAACATATAAAATATGTCTGACTTTATTTCTTATCACTATCTTAAAATTCTGAAGACATTCTCTCCTCCCCCCTCCCTCCTCCCCTAGTTCAAATAAAAAAAATCCAGACCCAAATCAGCAATGTAAAATTTAGCAAATGGGCAGAACAGAATACTAAGGAAAAAGAATTCCACTAAAAACTCTTTGGATTACTGGTTTGCTATCATAATCTTCAATCTGTTAGCAAGTGATGTGTAATGTAAATATTTGAACAACCAAGTGAGCCTGAACAGGTCAAGAAGGAGGGGTTGCTAAAATTCCACACTTTTTTTTTCTTTTTTTTTTAAATGAAAGACTAATCAGTAAAGTAATCCAGTGCATTAAAAGGTTATTGGCAAATAAGGAGAAAATGAGACTGTTTGTATTGCACATTTCTTTCTGTTATTCTAAATAACTACATTCTCACCAGTTAAAAATGACACAAATGTAGTAGTTAGAGACTAATCTCAATATATAAAATAATTTCCAGTTCAAATAACTATACACTCACTGACTAAAAATGGCACAACTGAAGTAGTTAGAAACTAATCTAAAAAAATATTAAGATGTTTTGAGGTTTAAGAGCTCAGCCTGCCCTACTATTTACATATAGCTAGAGTGAGAATACTTGTATGCATACCTTTCCCAATGGTATGAGCACTATATGAAATGCAAACAGTTTTGTCGAGAATTTGAAATATTGAATATAATCAAGAAAATACAGAGCAACATAAGTACAATGAATTATTATGTGCAGAAGGGGGGGGGGGGCATTTATGAACAGCACAGATAAACAGGTAAATAAATAAATTCTATCAATAGATAACTGTGCTTATTAAGAACATTTTATGTTATTAGTTATTAGTGACTTTAAAATCAATTTATATGCCCTCCAAAAAGTATTTTAGCTTCAAAAATCAATAAGGACTATACAGAAGTATTTAATCTGGAGATATAAATGCTGACTTTTGTGCTCAATATTCAAATTAGATAACTCAAGTATCAAAGTTAACAGAGAAATAACAGCAAGAAACACAACTAGTAATACAGATAGGAGAAAAGGTTTACTAAGCAAATATATAAGGTGAACAGAGTAATAAGCAATTGCTAGGTCAAGTCCTGTGAAATTGTGTCATTTCTCCACACCGTCAGACATTATTTATAGGAAAAACAGATGATCCATTGTCATTATTTAGGTACTATATGACTATACAAGGCAGGGGGGGGCTGTCACTTGGGCAACCCAGGGCCTCCATACATCTTGCCCAGGCTCTTCTACACTGTGCTGTGATAACCTCAGGGGCACAAAAACTATATTATAGTCTTCTGAGACTGAAATGCCAATAATATGACAATAAGCAAAGATTTGATTTTCTTCTTGGGATATAGCCACATAATAATAGAAACATTCTGCTTCAGAATTTTGAAAATTAAAACATAACTGTATATTCTAGAAAAAGATTCATGTCAACTTAATGTAGATGTTGCTTGGCAATCTATTAATAATGGAGATTCACTTCCAATTTTTGTCTGTAACAAAAACTATGTCACTGCTTACGTCACACTACGTCATAACAGAATAAATACACTCAAAATTTGAGCATGCAATGTTAGACAGTCCTCATTGGTTTTTTAAACAAGTTTTAACAAATACATACCTGATATTATCTATCTATATATAGTTTGTTTTATTTAATATATATTTAAAGTTATCAGACCTAAGTTTCCATTTAAATTTTTTTATGTTTGACTCCTTTAATAAATTTATTTTATTTTTTACTCCTTTAATAAATTTGATGATTTTATTTTATGATACAAACTGTCCGATATTAAATTTTCAACTCCCATCCCCTCAGGCAATATTCATTTTACATCGCCCAGAGGGCGTTTTTTTTATTTTGCTAGTTATGATAATGTTAATAAAATTAATACTAATGCCCTCCTTTTTATTATCTTCATGAGCCAACATACTTTCTGTCATTTATCTTTAAAAAAAAAAAAAAAAAAACAGTTTTTAAATGCTCATCTGCAGATTTACTTAATCATGTTTCTCTCACATTGGATTAATAACTAATGTAGAAAAAATAAATAAATAAATAAATCATATAATTAATTAATTGACATCCTGAGAATAGAATCCATTTTAATTATCAGCCATTTTTAAAAAGAATTTTTACTGAATAAGCAAAAACAACTTTTTTTATGATGATTCATCACAGGCATTAGAGATGCTGATAATTATGCATCCTGCGTCCTTGATGCACAAAAATCTAAAAGGACGCAGTAAAATCATATCCATGCGTCCCAGCGTATTCTTTTTTCTTCCCTCAACATTTCAAGCTAACTGTAAATACATTTTAATAGTTTCTTAGATATGAATTACACAGGATAGGTTAGATGGCTTCAGTTGCGACCCATGAATTTTCCCGGGGACTCATTCAAAGCAAATATGTGCATCCCAGGACACACTAAATCAAAAAGCTATCAGTAGCACTGAGGCATATAAATGTCTGCAACATATCATCAGGTCACACTAACAGCACAGATACCCATGACTCTCTTGCCACCCGTCACTATAGGTCATCATCCATGGCAAGTGTCCACATGACATCCAGAATCCACACAGAGCTGATTGATGTCAGCCTACACTGGTGTGTCCATGTGTAGGTGTCCAAAGGAGAACGTCTCTTCTAAGTTCATCCTTGCTTCTCCTGCAGTATCCAGCATGCCTTGTTCATCTTACTTGAATGGTTTGTATGATACAACACAAGTGGCCATACAGGTGTTTTCTTATGGGGTGCTGCTGCCAAGATTTGTTCAAGACAGCACGCAGCATTCTTGTATAGTTCCCATCTAGCTTTTTCACTAAGCATTTTGTTAGAGTCCAAGTGGTGCAGCCATACAGTAGCACTGACATGGCTACAGCTAGGAAGAATTCACACTTTATCTTATCAGAGTGATCAGATATAACCAGATGCCATTACTCATACAGATTCTTTCAGATTTGCTAGATTTTTATGAACATTTATCATCCTTATAATTAACTAGTACAAAATAAAAAACACCCTCCGGGCGATGTAAAAATAGATTTTTGAAACATATTGCCTGAGGGGTGGGAGTAAAAAATTCAATGTCAGCGAGTTTGTACCCTAAGTAAGTAAAATCATCAATTCATTAAAGGATTAAAAAATAAAACAATTTGAAATGTAAACTTTAAATATGTATTAAAATAAAACAAACTATATATAGATATATAATACCAAACTTGTTTTAAAAAACAATGAGGACTGTCTGATGTTGCATGTTCAAATTTTGAGTGTATTTATTCTATGTTATGACGATTTTGGGTAATGTGACATAAGCAGTGACGTAATTTTTGTTACAGACAAAAACCAGAAGCGAATATCCATCATTAATAGATGATGGACTTCTAACTGCTTGAGTTTTTCATCTCTTAAATAAGAACAAAAATACCTGCTTAAACAATAACTTGCTGACAAAATACACAACTATATATGCTTCCATAAATTTGGTAGAGCTCTCTGAGGGTGATTTATATTAACTTTCACTACAAGCATATAAGCAATGATCATTTGCTCGCAGACTAGATCTCTCTGTGATCGTAAAATATACAAACAAACCTATGTATTTAATAGTTTAAACACCAGCCCGTTACAGCAGCTGTCAAAGTGGCCGAGAGGTTAAGAAATCAGGCTGGCAAATAGTCAGTAGGAGTTCACTAATAGCCAGGGATAGTTGTTGTGTCTAGCCACACTGAAGAGGCGTGAAACACCGAAACACGTGTCAGTAGATGACATTCATATATATATATATATATATATATAAATATAAAATATTTGGTTGTTTGTTAACAGACGATTTTTAGAGTTTTTGTAAATTATAAAACTAACCCCTAACAAACAACCGGATATAGACGGTGTAAATGAAAAACATGTCCTTCTAAATAAAGATCAAAAAGGGGTGCCTAAAGGTCATATGGTCCTTATTTCTTATAGAGATGTAAACAAGTTTTAAATTCAAACTGCTGAGTGAGCATCTATATTTGTTCAGCACTTCCTTCCACACTACCACCACCACCATCTCATGTTAGTTGCAATCAACCCAATTCATATACTTGCAAAATCTGTCATACTTAATATATCTGTTAGATTGAATCAACTCTAACAGAAATTCACAGTCACGGAACACCAACCTTAATGACAATAGCTTTCGAGAACCGCATTAACAACTGCTTGACAACAGGTGCCTAAAAACACAAACACACACTATATATATATATATATATATATATACACACACATACATACACACACACATTTTTCTGTTTACATACATATATACAACATTTTGCTGTTTATATATATATATATATATATATATATATATATATATATATACATACACATACATACACACACACACACATTTTTCTGTTTACATACATATACACACATTTTGCTGTTTATATATATATATACACACACACACAGATATAGACACCTTTTTCTGTTTACATACATATATATATATATATAATATATATTATATATACACATACACACACACAGATATAGACACATTTTTCTGTTTACATACATACATATATATATATAGATATGCACACATTTTTCTGTTTACATACACACATATATATACACACATACACACACACACATATATATATACAGATATGCACACATTTTTCTGTTTACATACACACACACATATATATACACACACATTTTTTACATTATATATATATACAGATATGCACACATTTTTCTGTTTACATACACACACACACATATATATATACAGATATGCACACATTTTCTGTTTACATACACACACACACACATATATATACAGATATGCACACATTTTTCTGTTTATACACACACACACACATATATATATACAGATATGCACACATTTACATACACACACACACACATATATGATATTTTTCTATTTACATACATATATATACAGATATATTTTTCTATTATTTATCTATATACATACATACAGATATACACACATTTTCTGTTTATCTTTATGAATATGAAATATATATATATATATATATATAACAGAAAACCGTTTTTTTCTATGAGAAGATATGTAACTACAGAAGAGAGTATCAATTTACAAAGTGTTTTTATGTCACTTTGTTAAGAAAAACTAATTACTGTCTGAATTTCTTACATGCAACATCATCATTCAATGGATTCCAGTTCAAATCTAGTTGACATTTACTACCTCCTGATGAGGTTAGTATGTGACATACGATCACTATTACGTGACTTATGCCGACATACACAAGGACAAAGATTCTCCAGTCACCATGGACAGATTCATGAAAGCATCAGTCTACTTCATTCTATTCCTCTCCTTTGGTGCAATGGGGAGATGCTGCCCTGGGATTGGAATCTGCAGGAGCGAGGCTTATTTCTTTTCTTGCTTTATACTGCTCAAAGACAAGAACTCAGCTGAAGGCGATAAACTCACTTATCTCAATCCAAAAGTTTTGATTTGCTTTGTTTTGTGGCATATTAACCTCAGTGGGTCATTTAATGCCGATAAAGTTTTGGAATAAATTTATTCTTACTCATTTTTTTTTAAACACATTTTTTATTTAAACATAGATGGACCTTAACAGGTACTACCACTCTAGCACAACCCAAAATTTGTTACTTTAAATCTTGTGAGGAACATACAGGCTGCCCATAAAGTCTCTTTACCTCATTTTCCAGATATCACTACCCTGGACTTCTTTCTGTGGGGTTATGCTATAGAGATCATTTGTTTCCAACAAAGATGCAGGACATCACTGACCTAAAACAAAAATCATTGATGAGGCTATGCTACTGTGAACATGGCAAGAAATCGAGCACCATCTGTTGGACTATTTCTAGTGATACAAGGTGTGCTGTAACCCACAACTTAAATCTATAGATTAAGCAAGGTCACATGGTTTAAAAACCAGCCAATCAACAGCCCGAATACATGGTTGGTTAACTATTTAATCGCTGATATTGACAGCAGTCCATTTGCTGCAACCCACAACTTAAATCTATAGACTAAGCAAGGTCACATGGTTTAAACACCAGCCAATCAACAGCCCGAATATGTGGTTGTTAACTATTTAATCGCTGATATTGACAGCAGTCCATTTGTACTTTATTCGACATTGACCAATGGACCTGCCTGCAACACTGAGGAACAGCAAGCAACAACCAAGGATTCTTCACTAAGGATTGCACTCTGCTTAACACAAAGGATCTCCGCTGGACAGTGCTCTTGCTCGAGGCCACAAGGATGACCACAAAAATTATAACACAAATGTACTTTGTGGAAATAATGATGCCCAAGTAGAGGTGTATTAAACGAGGCAAATAAACTTTGTTTTGTAATAATTTCCACATATTTTTGTCTGTTCATTTGCTTTTATAATAATTTTTTAAAGTTGTAAATGTTACATAATCTATGCATAGATTATTGTCAACCCCCTGTATTTCTGAAGGGATGGCCCCTTTTCATATCACGGACGGGACTTTCATGGAATATTACAGAAAGCCCACGAAATACGTGAAGTCACGTGGGGCCTGGTTGGCTCTCAGTTTCAGCTTGGATGTCAGGCAGAGAAGATGTACTGCCTTAGCTGGAGCTCACTGCACACACAAAATATGTTTAGTTAAGTAAATAAAAGCTTACATAAATAATATGGTTTTGTGGTTGATGAATGTCTTGGCAACAAGACTGACCTAGAAGAAGAAATGAATTAAGTGCGACCAACCACCAAGACGAAGTCCAGACGCTAGAAGATGAGCATAAGATACCAAGGATGAGCAGAAGAATAATAGAAGTAAAGAAAGCGTATACAACATAAAGAGACTTTATGAACACCCTGTATTTTCAGTTAATGTTATTTAAGTTACATGTTTGGACCTAGAAGTTGTAATAAAGAGTAACAAAAAAAAAAAAAAACCTAACCAAAATAAAAAAATAATAAAATCTATTATCTATTTACAGAGAGGTGGACAGAGATTATACACAATGAAAATTCTTTGTTCATAAACTGTTGAAATTCTAGAAGCCATTGTTGTTGTTGTTGAATGACGGTTAATCCAAGTCTGTAGTAAGCCTCTAGTCTTTCCTTGGCGTTGATAGTCTAATGAATGATATCAGGACAGTGAATGATCTTAAATGCTTTTTTGTCCTGCTCGTTCATTGGCTACTTCTTGCTAGAAATCAGTTCCGACTGCTGGTAGGGTTTATATATAGAAGTGATCAAAAAATCATCACTTTATATATATATATATATATATATATAATGTGTGTGTGTGCGTGGTCTAATGGTTAGAGTTGTAGGAAGTGGAATCGTCGACCTGAATTCAATTCCTGGACGACCTGTTTGCATTTCACATGGTGCTAATACACTTGGGAAAGGTATGAATCCAATTCTCCCTCCAGCTGTAGCTAAATAGCAGGGCAGACTGGGCTCTTTAACCGTGGCTAGGTGACCAGTCTAGGAGAAGGAAAACTCTGAATTCAAACCCGTTAAACTCTACTTAAGAAATTGACCTAGTGTTGCATCCTGTTCGTGCGGAGGAGTTGGGTATGTGTATGTATATATATATATATATATTACATACATACATACATACCACCAGAAGATAGAAATTGTGAGTTTTTTCATCCAGTTTTATTTCTTATATATCTCTTTTTACACTTGACATAAAATTGTGAGAAACTGACCTTGTGTCACATCCTGCCCATGGCAAAGAGTTTGGATAAATACTTAGAAATATTGTGGAATTGTACACAATTCTCTTCAAAAGCAAAAGCCAAACACGTTGGAAAAAAAAAACTTCAAATCAATACAAAATCATTGGATTCCTTAAATAGAGGAATTCAACATCAAAGCTCTTATCTTCCAACACTTACACTTTGGCTGTAGCAGGATCTGGGGAGCGGAGGGGAGAGGGAGGGGGCGTTGTTTACTGGGATTCTTTCTTTCAGCACCCACCCCCTACATAAAATAAACAGTAAAACTTAAATAAATAAATAAATAAATAAAACCTGCACAGGTAGCAAACAGCAGATTCTCGAAATAGCTTAAACTTAACTGGATCTCAGGTTTTAAAATGTCAAGACCCAAGTGACCCTAAATGACCTTTCAATTCACTTCTTGCTTTTTGTAAACAGCAGTGATGATAGTAAGAAGATGTGAAAGACATAACAGCGAGTAGAGTTTGTGTAGGAGATAATTTTACAAGGATGCTAACAGTTAGTGGCAATAACAGATAGAATGAAAAGTTGTTGAAAATTTTCAAAAACTTTTCATTCTCTCTAACAAATACACCAGTGCATGAAACACCAGGTCACAGAAATTCCCTGTATATAACAGCTCTATCACTGATACTGAGCACTCTACTAATCATACTGGAAAAAACATTGTTCATCACTAACTATATACTAGAAGCAGCTACCCAGCATCGACTGGGTAGAGGGGGGCAAAAAACTCGGGTGTATTGATTTGTTTACTTTTGAGATTTAAAAATGCTTTTTAAGAAGAATTTCTATACTATTTCTATGTATATTTTAAATATAATCAACTCTTTATAATTCTTTCACAAAAAGCAAGAACTGGTGATAGTGAATGTGTACATATATTTATTTAGTCATTCATCGTTTTATTTTCCAAGTTTCCTCCAGACATACATACACACAACTGCCCTTTATACATGTATAGATAGATATATATTCGTTTAATTTTTGCACAGAGGAATAAACATAAAATTTTTATGTTTATCGTACAGCGTATTATGGTAAGATAGTATATATCCTCCTCCTCGGGTGGCCTAAAGTCAGTATCAGCCAGACAGTGAGGGAGTCTATCCTCTTTTCACTAGTGCTAGACCAAGAAGATTGTTTTTAGCATCTGAGGTGGAGCGCCACACCCACCATCAGCTCCTTACTTTTCTGCATAGATTCCTGTGCTACTCTTACACTGAGTTGGCAAGGGCTGGTATCGAACCAGGAACCTTGTGGTTCCTTGGGTGATGCTCTACCGACTGAGCTAAGCAGGCCCTATATATATATATATATATATATATATATATATATAAAAGTGAGTTTTATAATTTGCTTGAAGCATTGTGTATATATTGGTTAGGAGGTTGATTTAGAAGGCTATCACAATGCAGGTGTAAAGAAAAAATAATAATACGGTAACAATGATGTGTGTTAACCTGTATTTAATTCTAAAATTTTCGAGATAATATCTCTTTTTCAAAAGATCACTGGAACTAAAGCAGTCTAGTTATGGCATTTCTTTTTAAATAAATTTTTTTTTTTTTTTTTTTTAAATGATGGTATTTTTATATAACTATTCTCGTGTTGTATGTTTACGTGAATGCGGTTTATAAAAGATATATATATATATATATATATATATATATATATATATAATGAGATAATTTTACAAGGATGGTAAGGCAATAATGTTAATGGAATGATAATGCCAGTGGTGTTGAAAGTTTCAGAGTGGTCAAAGGAAATGAAATCATTTTTAAGTCCCAATTGTCTACATTTTCATTTCTTTCTCTAAGTTGGCTAAATTTATTAAAAAAATAAAACACACAAAAACAGGTCAGACATTCTTGTTTATAAAACTGACCACTCAAAGCCGACAAAAAAAAAAAAAAAAAAAAAATGGAGCTTTGGATCAATCCTATACAAAGATCAATAGTAAATTCTGACAATATGCATTTCCCAAATAAGACGTGTCGTTGCTGAAGGCGAGTTTTTACAAAACAACCTTATTATTAAATTGCAGCCGACAAATATTACATTTACAAGGAGAATATTTGTATCTCTAGCAATAAAAAAACATCATAACAAACGAATGTGTAATAAAATAAGAGTGCATGTAAGTTTATTAGATTGTAGCATACAAAATATTATTACACAAGCTTGGGAACCCAATGTCGCTTACAGGGTGAAGGAGAGTAATAAAGACTTAAAGGTTATTCAGTAAATTCTAACATATTAGCAAACCCCACACACACACCACCAAAAAAAGACATTAAAAAACATAACAAAAAGTATTGACAAAATACAAAAATAAGAGATTTACACAGATTCTGAACAAACAACATTAATAGTCTTTCTTTTTGGAGCAAGAAGGAACAGTTTTTTTTTGTTTTTTTTTATTTGTTTGTTTGTTTTTTATTTTATTTGTTTTTCGTGCATCTTACTTTTGAACACATTCCATAGTAAACTCGTTATCTTTCCCTATTTGGCTGGAAATAGCAATTTTAACCCTAAATTGACCTGTAGCAATTTCTAGTGACCTCAGGTCAGTACAACCTATTCCATGTTTATCCTCAAGTCAAGGTACCTTATAGATTAATTTACAGCCCCCTGGGTCCAACCAAGCAATTACTTGCTTTATTAGTATAGATTTGTAAAGATTTTTAGAATATCTATATATTTTTTGTAAATCAATTAAATGATAGAAGGGAGTGATACCTTTTCATAAAAATAAACAACATCTATAACCGCAATTTCTGTGTTTGTATATTCAACATACTTCTGCTAAATTTGCATGTGGTGTAATGGTTATCATCTTAGTAAATAGACTCAATGGCTAGAGTTCAAATCTTGGACAAACCTGTTTGTATTTCACAGTGCTAATAGCCTTGGGAAAGATTATGCATCCCCTTCCATATGGGTAAATAGTATTACAGACTGGGCTCTTTGTTTGGGCAATTTGTCTAGAAGGAAAACTGAATTCAAACCTGTGAAACTCTTAAGAAATTGACTTTGTGTCACATCCTTCTTGTGTGGAGGGTTTGTGTGTGTGTGTGTGTATATATATATATATATATATATTTCAATGTGTATGGTTGGCACTACTATACTTGAAGAAGCGGTAGTAATCCAACGTACAGTATTATTAGAAGAGTGCTCAATATCTGTGATAGAGCGTTAATAGATAAATAAATAAATGAAGGTTTTAGTTTATATTTATTTGCATTGGAACAATTTTGCTACCATTGGTTTCTTGCTCTGTGGCAGTCATCAGGCAACAAAAGTGTTTTGAAAATGATGCATCATTTTCAAAACACCTTTCATTGCCTGATGACTGCCACAGAGCAAGAAACCAATGGTAGCAAAATTGTTCCAATGCAAATAAAAATAAACTAAAACCTTCATTTATTTATTATATATATATATATATATATATATATATACACACACTATGTTGAAAAATAAACCTCATTTACTCACATTACATGAGAGTATCTTGGTCAGCCTATTAACTTTTCAGCTGAACCTCATATATATATATATATATATATATATATATATATATATATATATATATATATCACAATTTCAAACAAGACATTTTTTATTTGACTGCAATATAACCAATTAAAATATTGAGATAAAATATTTGATTTAAGCTTCCATTTAAAATTTTGTCTCTTCACTTCATTTTCTAATTAACTTAACAGACAATTTATAAAATTAACATCTTTTTCTTCTAAGATACTTTTCAATTAATAAACAAATAAATAAATACCAAAAATTTTAGATTTGTATAATTTCTTTATAAATTTTATACACAGTAAACTTTGAAAACTGTTCCCATATTAAAAGATATAAAAGTAACTTTTTTTTTTCCCAAAAAAGGAGAAAAAAGATAAAAACATTCAATTTTCTTTTATAAATTCACTTAGTTTTCTCAGACTAATTAATCAAGTTTTTTGAGGAGGGGATTTTTTTTCAATAACAATTCAACAAAACAATATTTTCCTCTTATTTGTTTTAGGAATTAAAATCTTCAGAATAACTAAGTAAAGTCGTCGGGGTGGCCTGATGTCAGTATCAGTCGGACAGCGAGGGAGTCTATCCCCTTTTCACTCGCACTAAACCAAGGACATTGTTTTGACGTCTTAGAAGCAACCCCTGCCAATTTGTTAATGCAAAGTAATGTGCATAATCTTTTAACCACCCCATCCCAACTCATCTGAAAAAAAAGGGGGGGGGCTGGCTAATTTTCATCAGTAGAGCAACCGCAAGGTTCTGGGTTTGATACAGGCCTTCACCAACTCAGCACATAAGTAGCACATCTTAGATCTGAACAGTAAAATAAGGAACAGATGGTAGGAGTGTCGCTACACCTCAGATGCATAAACAATCTCCCTGGTCTGGCACTAGTGAAATGGGACATCAACTGAACCCCACAAAATAGCAAAATCTTTTTAATCTGTTCTTTCTTTAGAAGAGTTTGATCCAATACAGGAAAGTTGTTATGAAGTATGAAAAATTATATATTATAATTAATCTGCATAATTTTTAATGCCCCCCACCCCAACCTATCTGAAAAAAAAGGGCTAGTTTAGCTCAGTAGAGCACTAGTGAAAGGGGATATCAACTGAACCTACAAATTTCATTAAGGACTATTTTTTTTTAAATAATAGTAATTTACAGTATTGAATGTTAAAGTCCTAATTTTCACATATGGACATAAGGAAACTTCTTTAATTCTTTTAAGCGCATCCTATATAAATACTGTCAAATCAATAAAATATAGAAGTCAAAAATCATTTTTCTTAGTTCATAAAAATATGGCTAGATATGATTAAATAATCAAGGTGTTATTTTCTAGGGATGCTTCTGCTAGTAAAAAGGGAATAGACTCCCTCACTGTCTGACTGATACCGAAATTAGGCCACCCGGCCAACTTACTTTTTTAATATTCCAACATGTTATTCCTATTATTATTATTATTATATAGCTGTTGTTGTTATTTATTGTAGTAGTATTAGTAGTACAAGTAATATTACTACTACAAGTATGCTCTTATTGGTAATAACAATTTATTATTGCATGACTAATGTTTGCTATTACAGCAAGTATTATGATATTTTGACTAGGTTTTATGACTAAAATGTAACCCAGGATAAAATTACCATAGTAGCATTTTGAAGTAAAATGGTAGCATGGTAATTTTGTTATTACTTCTCAGTTTAAAATAGTTACAAGTTGGCTTTTGGGGAAAAAGATTCAGTTTCTAAGCTGAACTTTCAAGCATTATGACTTGTCTGAACCTATTTTTTCAATCTACACACACTTGACTAAATACATGATCAAACACACACGCACATATATATATATATATATATATATATATATATATATACATACATACATACATACAAGGGTCTGGTTTAGCTCAATTGGTAGAGCATCCTTCTAGAAATCACAGGGTTATATATTTATACATTTATTAATTATCATACATTGAGCTCTCTAAGGATTTGTAAATCCTTGTATAAATCTATAAGTGTGCATCAACATGAGCATGCAAGTACAGGAAATATTGATATAGAATTATCCCTAACATACCAGTCAATTGGATACTTTAGTGTGAAACTGTTTCGACGTATCACGTCTCTTCAGTATGGCTAAACATTTGTAAGCTACCTACAGCCGAGATAGAAACCCGATCGATTCAGCATCAGTCGGACAGCTTAACCACTTGCCAAATCATCAGATATACAGAATGGGAAGGGGATTTTAACCGTTTTAATACACACATATATACATATATATATATATATATATATATATATATATATATAAAAAAGACATACCTTCCCTGCTTTCCACTTGACCCAATTAGAGCGAAACGACATCGAGACCATAAATTAAAATCCTGTTGGTCAGTCAAAATAAACTTAGGAATTTACCAAAGAGACTAGCAGACAAAGGAAATAAAACACCGCCAACCAAAGGAAAAAAAAAAAAAAAAAATTTTCCACCAATAAAAAAGACACTTGAAAAGAAAGAATGCAATATGACCACCCCTAAATGAGGAGGTGAAATGTATGAATATAAAATGAGTTTGGCCATGTGCCTGTCTAAATAAAATATATCAGTGGTCTGAAGAAGCTCGTGAGCATACTCGCGAGTGGAAATGGTCCATAACCACGATACCCATGGTATTTAAGGCCTTTTTATTCCCAAATATATATATGTATATGATTATCATTATAACAATAATAATTATCACTGTTGCATTGTTTAGATAATTATCAAGTATGTAATTTTCTTACTCATTGCCTGTAACCCTGTCAATATGTCCACCAAATCATCTTATCAAATTAATAAGTTAAAAATAAAATAAAGTAAAAAAATAAAAAATTAAGTCTATGAATGCTTCCTTCCATTCTATCATAAATCTTTCTTTATTTTTCTTTCTACTCTTCAACATTGTGTAGAACTGTCTAAACTTACTCTTTAATTACATGCCAATAATATGGATTAACTTAAACAAACTGTCCACCTTATTTAGATTACTGGGACAGATGACATGACTAAAGATAGCCACTTTTTTTACTTATTGTGTTACTGATATGATCCTGAGGAAGGGCAGGGAAGTAAACTCCGAAAACAAACCAGGAGCCGGAGTCCCTAAGGTGGAGTAACGCTAAATTTCAGTGCTACACAGCAAATCCTGCAACACTGCCATTGCCAAACTGCATAAGTTTCTTACCGTTCTTTAGGATCACAGTGGCAGTGTGGAGAGGTGGGATCTGCTGCTTGGGCAAAAGCATATCCTCCAAAACAACCCGCCCAGGCTAAACATAGTTTAAAAAAAAAAAAAAATTGGACACTACACCATCATCTTTTGCAGACAGAAGAATGCCAACAAGAAGTAAAAAAAGACTACCAGCTTCAGGTAAGAGAGTAAGAACAATGTATATCTTCAGTCTGTTTCTTGCCGCCACAGTTCAAATGCATTTAAAGGTGAAAAGAGGTGCTCGTTGTGCAATGGTTATCATCATAGGAAAAAACTCAGCAACCCGAGTTCAAATCCTGGATGAAGCTGTTTGCATTTTCACATGGTGCTAATAACCTTGGAAAAGGTATGAATACAACTATTCTGCACCTAGCTATGGATAAATAGTAGGGCAGACTGGGCTCTTTAACCTTGGTATGGCAACCAATCTAGTAGAAAGAAAACTGAATTTACTGCTTGTGAAGAGAAGTTGGGTAAATATATTCATAAAGGAGAAAAATGAACAATTGATTGATTTTAATGGCATGTCAACCTGTCTCAGGTTATTTTGTGCCAAGACATTCCTATCTAATACAAATAATTCGAAAAGTTGTATGGTTTCATGTATTCCTATCTAATACTAATAATCTATAGACAATTATATGATTTCAAGTAATTATTTCTATTTATACACAGTTATATGGCTTCAAGTAATTAATAATAATCCTTAATAAACAATCACAGATTCAAATAATTATTCTTAATACTAATAATCTAGTTATATGGTATCAAGTATTCTAATCTAATACAAATAATTTTCAAACAAAACTATCTGAACTATAGTTAGGATACTAACAGGTAGTACCGCTCTGTCAGAGTTTTAATGTTACATTCTGGTCTACAGTAAAGATATAGGTTATAAGTAAGTAATTTAATATCATATCTATATTTTACAAGGTGACAAACTATCTGTTCTATTATCATTGGCTTCATAAAAAGTAACAAAATGCCACAATTTTGAGAAGTGACATAAAACACAAAAAAAAATACAGGTGTTTACAATATCTGTTCTAAGATATGTAAATATAGCAGAAGTCCATATGGTGCAATTCGGTAAGGTACTAGCTTCAAATAATGCAGGTAAAAAAAAAAAACATATGGCATCAAGGACAGACGAACAGACAGACAGACAGACAGACAAGTCTGGTATTAATCCACAAGTGGTAAATAAGTGGGTAAGTGTTTGGCATCCATCGGTAAGGTGTGGTGAGGTCTACTGATCTAACATCTGCCAAAGATGACAGAAAACAAAATAGTAGGAATGCTTCTTTTTTTTTTTTTTCTTTTAATAAATACACACTCACTTAAAGGACTCCTTGGGAGGGTTCCTTTAATGAATACACACTCACTTAAAGGACTCCTTGGGAGGGTTCCTTTAATGAATACACACTCGCTTAAAGGACTACTATTGGAGATCATTTAACTTGATGTTTATTACATCCTATTTATAGAATGTATATTACAATTAATTGCAAATAAATAAGAGAAAAGCAATGTATAATTGGCATTTATTAGTTATCTCCTTCAAGAAATTATAATGATTAGAGCGAGTACAAAAGCAGACCTAAAACATCAACTTTGAAAATGGATGAAATAAACATAGTAATTAGAACAAGTACTCTACCATCGAAAGAAATACCTTTTTCCTTGGATTCAAATTTTTCTTTTGGAAATTTGACAGCCGTAAATAAAAAAAAATATTTCTCTGGATTTTTGAGATGAGGCTTGATAATTTATTTGGATTATCTGGACTATTTTCCTCCTCTTTAGTGTTATCTACACAACGTTTCGGCCGATGTGCCCTCCAGCCCTTTTCAGGTATTTCCCAAGTTTGACAAGAAATACCTGAAGAAGGCCAGAGGGCACATCAGCCAAAACGTTGTGCAGATAAGAATAAAGATGATGACAATAGTCCAAATAATACAAATTATCAAGCCTCATTTAAAAAAATTCAGATAAATCATTTTTTCTAAAAAAAAGTATTTGAATCCGAGGAAAAGAGGTGTTTCTTATGAGGTAAAGTACTTGTCTTAATTGCTATGTTCTTCAGGTATTTCCCCAAGTCCAACAATAAATACCTGAAGAAGGCCGGAGGGCACATCAGCCGAAATGTTGTGCAGATAACAATAAAGAGGAGGACAATAGTCTGAATAATACAAATAATACTTAAAAAAGAACTCAAACCTTACATTGTTTCAATAATAGATTCTATCTTAACCTTAGTGTTTTACATTATTTTTTTTTTTCTATTTGTTATAGGTGATATACCCTATTGACCAATGGAATGTGCGCCGACAGGTTACTATAAGTAACAGGGATAATTGTGGCTTGCGAGTAAGCCAATAACTCTATTTGTCGGACGTAATCTCCACTTTTATGTATTGTATTTGTCTACTTTCTGTTAATACATTTTCCTACATTTGTTACCCATTGTTTTGTTCTTATTTGACCCCTTAAAACCTCACAACACTATTCTATTCTTTGTTTATAATTAAATGTTATTTCAAATAAGAAATTTAAAAAAGCAGTAGAAACGGATTTAGCTTCAGAAGCAGTTTTAATCCAGGCAATGCCAGATGATCTTTACTAATCTGAATTAAGAACAAGATTGCATGGACAGTATTAATGTGTGCATGGCACGTTAAAATGTTCTTAGCAATGCTTTGGG
>CM042163.1:47415301-47487801 GCA_023376005.1 Doryteuthis pealeii
AGTGCCACACCTACCATAAACTCCTCACTTTACCACACAGATCCCTGTGCTACTCATACACTGAGTTGGCAAGGGCGGTATCAAACCTGGAACCTTGTGGTTCCTAGTTGGACACTCTACCGACTGAGCTAAACCGGCTCTTTAAGAAAGATTGTGTATGTTTACACAATAACCCCTAGCTTTTTGTTTGATAGGGGGTTAAAAAACTTTTTACATCTCATTTTCCATAAGAAAAGCTAAATAAAAAATATGATAAGGGTATAAAATTTATACCCTTATATATCTTTATCATATCTTTATCATATTTATACCCTTATCATATCTTTTAAATATATCATTGATTTATAATAAATCAATGATATATTTAAAAGATTAATAAAAAATAAAACAAATTAATAAAGGATAAAACATAATAAAAAGTAAGTAAAAGACAAAAAATACAAACAAGAAGAATTTTTTAAAAAACACTTAAAAACATAAAAGATAAAACAAATATATAAAAAAAAATAACTTTTATTAATCTATACATAAATATAGATAAGAGATTTATTTCTAACTTATTAAATCCCGAACAATACCAGGTAGCTCTACTAGTATATTCTAATTCAAATCTGAATTTACACACAATCAGCTGCTTACCTACCATCAATCTGTATTGCCTATTGTGAAAGGAATTGATCAATAACTCTAAAATACAATTAAAAAGACATTAATCAGATTTTAGACATATGTTCTAAATCACATCTGAACTTTTTCAAGTGTTAAAAGCTGCTGATTGGACACATGTGCTGTACATTATTAAGCACATTAACACTTTATATAATGTGTTTGATTAAAATACCCAAACAGACATGTTCAATAAAACATTCTTTTGCAAATCTATGTTCTGCCCACTCATACTAGTATCTGATGAACTACCAAACACCAAGTATTAGACTTACAATATCCAATTCAAAAGTTATATATATATATATATATATATATACGGGTTAAAAGGTTTGGCGAACGAAAGTTCATTCGGGTCTCAAACCCGGCCAGAGGTAGCTGTTACGGTATAGCCACACTGATGAAAGGTGATACCTTGAAACACGTGTCTGTGGATTACTTATTTATTATATATATACTCCCATTGACTAATGGTTGAGTTCTCTGAATAGGGACTAATTGCAGATTCACCGTTACGGCGTATAGCTAACCCTCGCGTTTGTTTACATAAACGTTTGAGGACTCTAGTGATTTCATTTCCGCTTAGAAATGCGATTATTTATTCTCCTATATTTGACAGCTGCCTCTGGCCGTACGGGTTAAAAGTTTGGCGAACGAAAGTTCATTCGGGTCTCGAACCCGGCCAGAGGTAGCTGTTACAGTATAGCCACACTGATGAAGGTGATACTTGAACACGTGTCTGTGGATTACTTATTTATTATATATATATATATATATATATATATATATATACCAATCCCTACAGAAGAGCAGGATGAGACACAAGGTCAATTTCTTAAGCAGAGTTTAACAGGTTTGAATTCAGAGTTTTCTTTCTCTTAGACTGGTTACCTAGCCATAGTTAAAGAGCCCAGTCTACCCTGCTATTTATCCATAGCTGGAGGGAGAATTGGATTCATAATTTTCCAAAGGGTATTAGCGCCATGTGAAATGCAAACAGCTTCATCCAGGAATTGAACTCAGGTCAACAAGTCCATTTCCTACGACTCTAACCATAATACCACTTGCCTCTAAAGTTCTATATAACAAGATATTTTCAACAATGCACGGAAGGGGTGGGTGAGTGAGAGAACAATAAAAAAATCTTATTATTTTTTCAAGTTTGATATTCTTAAAATGTTAATACAAATTTTATAAAACTATCATGCCAAAATATTTTCATTATATCTAGTATTAGAGATCTGATTAATTGATTGAGGTATAGCTCAATCAGTAGAGCACCCACCTCGCAATGACCAAGTTCTGGGTTCAATACCAGTCCCTGCCAACTCAGTGCATGAGTAATACAGATTGGGTAATCTGATCAGTAAAGTAAGATAGTTCACAGTAGATGTGGCGCTTCACTTAAGTGTAAAAAAAAAAAAAAATCTCCCTTGTCTAGTACTAGCGAAAAGGAGTTAGACGTCCAGTTGATACCAACAAAAGGCAACTCCACTAACAACAATTTAAACAGCATGTCAACCTGTCTAGGGTTATTTTATGCCTAGAGGTTAGAGAATTGCATTCATTGTACATTCATATTTACATTTTATATGAAATATATGACAAGGCTGCATTTTCATCTGGTTTTCCCCACAATGTAAGAGAAAACCCCAAACAAAATCTGATGATATTGTGAGGTATTTGCTGCTGCTGTGCTCTGGAGTGAATGATTATGATGCTTTGGCCCTGAAACAATGCTTGACTTCCAAGCCATTATTAGATGAAGGCTTTGTTGGTAACACAGCTGAGGGTGGGGGTCACAGCAGCAACATATGTATAAAATTATATGTAATCTTTATCACTGAACCTCTTATCTAAATAATTATAAGTATCAAGAAATTAACCCTATTCTGCTTGAGTACACTGTATAGATAAAATCTTTGTATTAAAAAAAAAAAAATCCTTTCTGCCTCCTTATTTACATATGTATGTTTAGCATAGGAGGAATGGTAAGAGAATAATGAATCATTCTCTTCTAAGGTTTAAAAGGATCAGAATCAAAACATACCATTCTGTTTCACTTGGGTTCAATCACATTACAGTGATGCTGATAGCTTTTTGATTTAGTGTGTCCTGGGATGCACATATTTGCTTTGAATGAGTCCCTGGGAAAATTTATGGGTCCCAACTAAAGTTTCTTAATAAATTGTAGGGTTTTTATTTATGATTAGGGAAAACAGCTAAAGCCATCTAACTCCTACCTTGTAACCTATCCTGTGTAATTCATTTCTAAGAAACTATTGAAATGTATTTACAGTTAACTTGAAAAGGTGAGGGGGGGGGGAGAAAACACTGGGACACATGGATATGATTTTACTGCTTCCTTTTAGATTTTTGTGCATCAGGGACGCAGGACGCGTACCTATCAGCATCTGTGCATCGAGTGAATAGGTAAAATATACATACTATATATACTTGCAGATAAGTCGCACCTAATTCGTGGTTGTCAGTGGGAATTTGCAGTTGATCCATAGATAGGTTGCATTGTAATCTGGCTAGTTATACAACCTATTCTAACTTAAGACTTCTCAAATATTCACCTTTGTTTGAAGATTTTGCTTGTAAATATTAGATCTAGAACAATTTGCCCAAGACTTTAATGCAAACATAGAAATAAGGGTTGGGTTTCTTAGTATTATAATCGTAATTAAACAGTCAACTCAATAATTAAAAAAATCAATAATTATTTACTCAATAGTTACAAACAGTATAGAAGACATAAGAAAAAATGTTTAATAACATAATAATTTAGGCATAAGCGTAGTTATCTAACTTCATCAGGACCATCATTGCAACTTAATGATAAATAAAAATTAAAGCAGTGCTGTTTTTACATTTATGTCAAATGGATAGGTCAGTCAGTCACCCCATTGATTTTGACAGAATTTTTTGATTAACTCTTAACATCCTGTTCAGAATTATTCCAAGTCCAGAGCCCCATTCCTATAAGGATTTATCAAAAAATGGCTAAAAATGGCCTTTGCATCTAAAGTTACCTGTTATTTCCCTTAAATCAAAGACTTCTAAATATGTTTAATATTACATTTAAACAAACGCTATCGTTTGGGACAAATTAGGAAAACGAATGTGACTTCTACCCGGGTGAAATGAGGCGTATAGGACATTAAGAGTTTAAAAAGTATGGCCTATTCAGGAGTATATACAGAAGTTCCAAAGTTATATATATATATATATATATATATATATATAATAGCATTATTTTATTGAGTAATGCTTGCCTGACAATCCCCTTTTTTCAAGTTATCAATGAACAATGACCAAGTGCTGAAACTTGCTCAAATAAAAATATTCAAAATTTGGTATCTAAGCATCAAATTTGTTCTACTAATACAAACATATATAAAGCACTTTGTGTGGTGTAATGGTGAGCAAGCTAGGCAAGTAGACTATTATTAGTGACCTCAATTCTCATTGGGTACCCAATACTTCTGTCCATGTATTAACCTTAGCAAATTATTATTACAAAAAAATATCAAGTTTGTTAGTACATAAAATCCCTAAAAGCAAGCATGTAGTAGTGTAGTATGTATTTACCCAACTCAACCAATATGGAAAAGATGCAACACAAGGACATTATATATATATATATATATATACACACACACACACACAATACCAGACCTCGCGAATTTAGCGTATGAGTAGCACAGCTTCTGTGTGATAAAGTGGGGAGCTGATGGCACTCAACATCAGACGCATAGACTAATCTCCCTGGTCTAGCGCTAGCAAAAAGGAGATAGACTCCCTTTGCTGTCTGGCTGATACCAATAGGCCACACTGCCTATTTTTACTTGTGTATATATATATATATATATATATATATATATATATATATGTGTGTGTGTGTGTGTGTACTTTTAGTAGTACTTTTTGCTGTATTTGTTGAATGAATCCTACCCATCATATTATGGGTAACATAAACAGTGCTTAACTAAATATAAATTACCTATCTGGGCTTCCATAATTTTCAAGTAAAATTTCTACCACAATAAGAATTTCTAGTTGGTCTTTGAAGGAAGCAAATCAAGCAGGAACAAAAGTGAGGAAGTGAAATGTTGACTTCTTACCCTCAACAAAAAGTGTTTCAAGTGTTTTCATACAAATCGGTCACTCACAAAAGTACAAAAAAAAAAACAAAAAAAACATATATTTAAAAAATAAAAAGAGACAATCTTTCTCTTCTTTCCCAGAATTAAAAGGTTCTTCAATCTGTAAAAGCAAGATAAACAAAACCTTGTGCAGTGGCAGTAAGGCATGTATCATAAATTATTTATCTAAAGCTTGAATGTAAACTTGTTTCTTAAGTAGTAAATAAATTATGTAAAAATATCACAGTTATTTTTTTTTTTTTTCTTCTTTTCTTTTTGACTAACTCTTTGAATAGTTCAGATACCCTGGATTACGGTCAAGTCATGCTGAAAGCACCAGTTCCCATTAGATCATTAAGTATTCACTGCTTAATTCGTTGACCACTTAAGCAACACCAGGTACTGTAAGTCATTTTTTATAAACAAAGGAATCCACCTCAGACGACAAAAACAATCTCCTTGGTCTAGCGCTAGTGAAAAGGGGATTGATTCCTTCACTGTCTGGCTGATACAGACTTTAGACCACCCCGTCAACTTACAATAGAATATAAAAGAAATCAATGCTTTGTTCCAAGGGTAAGGTTCATAAAAGTAAAAAGTAAATTCGTCGGGGTGGCCTAATGTCGGTATCAGCCAGATTGTTTTTGTGTCTGAGGTGGAGGGCCACATCTACCATCAGCTCCCCACAGATCCAAGCTGTGCTATTCATGCACTGAATTGGCAAGGGCCGGTATTGAACCAGAAACCTTGCAATTTCTAGTCCAGAGCTCCACCGGTTCATAGATATCCTAAACATGTTAATATTAATACGATGACCTGATAGACTCTGCCCATCTTTAAGCTGCTGCTGTTGCTTCATTTTGGTATCAGCCAGAAAACGAGAGAGTCTATCCCCCTTTCCACGAGAGCAAGACTAAGGAGATTGTTTTCGTGCCTTAAGTGGAGCACCACACCTATCATCAGCTCCTCACAGATCCCAGCTGTGCTATTCATGCACTGAATTGGCCAGGGCCAGTATTGAACCATAAACCTTGCAATTTCTAGTTCAGAGCTCCACCGGTTCATAGATATCCTAAACATGTTAGTATTAATACAATGACATGATAGACTCTGCCCACCTTTGAGCTGCTGCTGCTGTTGTTGCTTCATTTTGATTGTTATCGTTTTAGAAATTGCTAAGTATGAGGTCATACAGAGAAAAGAGCATTATTGTCTTTCTATAACAATTCAGGCGATATTGAATGCCATTTCAAATGCCGACATAAATACAAAACTTCATTAATATTTGATCTTGATTTCAGAAGCCATTTGCATGGCAAAGAAATCAACTATACATGCAATGTTTAATCTGGACACAACGACCATTTGACATTTTCTCAAAGTAAATTTATTGATAAAAATACCCAGATTTCTAAAGGAAAATTCTTTTGCACTTGGATGTTCTTCCCACTCACTGTATCTGCCGCCAACGCTACCAAACTTGATATATGTCAAGTATTAAATTCAATCTATAATCCAAAGTTCTACACAATAGGCTTTTTCAGCAATAATACTATTCACAGAAGAAGAAAAAAAGTAATTAGATTATATATAAACATAATATTATTCAGGTTTATTACAGTTAGATAGTGTTGGTTTTTTTTTTTTTGTTTTGGTTTGTTTTGTTTTACGGCATATCAACCTCAGTGGGTCATTTAATGCCGACAAAGTTTTGAAATAAATCAATTCTTAATGGATAATACAATTTTGTTTATTAACTCATGTTTTTTATTTAACCCATAGATGGGATCCTAACAGGTACTACCACTCCGGGTCAGAGTGGACCAGGGAGCAATGGTGATGAAGGGGTGCTCCACATTCCCCAAACCTCCAAAACTGGAACCTCACCATCAGATAGAGTTTAACGTCATCCCCAGGACATGTAGACCCGCAGCCACTGCCTTCTAGCACCCATATGATAAAAACGGATTGGGGCTTGCCATAAGGGCAATAGGGTTGGGAAAATCATATAGGTGCTAGGGCTTGACGTGACCAGCCGATTGATCGGAGGGGGCCTCTCCGACCGCCCGTCTAGCCCAAGATAGGGCCAAAGTGGAGTATTGCATGTCATGAACTGCTTATCCACCAGGGTTCGATCCTTAAGCATCTCGGGTTGCCACCGACGGCCAACAGGTGGCCCCGTTGGGGGAGTCTTACCCCTCTGCAGAGGTGCTGTCGGTGCATTCTAATGCCCCAGCCGACAGGGCAGAGATAGTGTTGTGAGTATTATACTAAAGTCATGAGTGTACAAACAATATACATGAAATTAACAAGAAACATTCATCATACATGGTTAATTTTTCAAATCTTCAAGATAGAAAAGTACAATCTCAACATAGAAAGAACAAGTCTAAAGTGTGCATGCCCTTTTCTCTCTCTCTCATATATATATATATATATATATATATATATTTCCCCAAAGCACTCAAAATATCTACCAACTGAGATTTCAACAAGCAAGTAATTTTTCAAGGACTTTTTTTTTCCCCCTCTTTCCAACATTTTTCTTTTACAGCATCTCAAAAAAAAGGGGGGGTGAGAGAGAGAAAGAGAGTTAAAAGACTTAAAAGTTTGACAGAGATACACCAATGCCACAATGCTAGCACATTCAGGTTTAATCAACCCGCAAGGCCTTGGCAAAGGCATAAACGCTTCTTTAACAAACCTTTCAACACGTAATAAATACTGCTCTTTCTAATCCCATCGGTTGATAACTAATTTATCTCAAGATCCAGGTTTCAACCATTCCTCCCCCTCCAGCCCCAAGGTAATACGGAATCATTCAATCATCACCAGCAATCCATTTTGTACACACACAGTTATCTTTCCTTGATCATATAACTTCAGTTATAGTTAAGAGCTTTGAATAAATATTTTACTACAAGTTTCAGTTATAAATGACAGAATTATTTATACTTCTTTTTTCCTTTCGCTGTATCTTTCTAAGCTTCGGTCTTTTATCTTCTCTACATTACTGAGCTCTTTCTTTTTCAATTTCTATTTTCTTCCAATTTATTCTCTCTTTTTTTCCTTCTATGCTTTCTTCTGTTTATTTGAGTAATACTTTATATTACCATAGCAACATAACTTCTCATTACACTGTGTATGACCAATATTAAAGTCACATTATATTTTATGCATAGGCTTAGTCAGTAGAGCATCAGCCTAGGAACCACAATGTTCCTGGTTCAATACCAACCCTTGTCAACTCAGTGCATGAGAGGCACAGCTTAGATCTGTGGGGATTCCAACCAACCAACCAACATATCAAGTATTCCTACCTAATACAAATAATTTGTACACAGTTGTACAGTTTCAAGTATTCCTATCTAATAATGATAATTTATACACAATTATCTAGAAATCACAATGTTTCGGGTTCAATTTCAGCCCTCTCCAACTTAGCATATGAGTAGCATGGCTTGGATCTGTGCAGTAAAGTAGGGTAGCTGATGGTAGGTGTGGTGTTTCACCTCAAACATGAAAACAATCTTTCTAGTCTAGTGCTAGTGAAAAGGGGATAGACTCCTTCACTGTCCGGCTGATACCAACTTTAGGCTACCCCGACAACTTGGTCTATTAAGTACTGTTATCAAAAATTAGGTCTTTCACATGTACCAATTTTGGAGGAAATGGCATCAAATATCGTAGACAAAAATGCACTGAAAAATCCTCAGTTTTGCAATGTTTGGTCAAAAGATTGATCAGAAAATCTAACAATTTCAGTATTTAAACCAGAGAATGTGGTCATTTTATTTTATCAAAATGAAATGAAATGAAATTAAATTATAACTAAAGTTCAAATTAAAAATATACCCATTATTGTAAAACCAGGGATTTTTCAGTGCATTTGTCTACAATCTTTGATGCCATTTCCTCAAAATCTAATTTTTGGTATCAGTACTTAATAGACCAATACACAACTTTCGGTGTTTCATGTAATTTAATACTTCAAAAGAGGGGGGGATCAACCTACCTTAATGAGTATATATGGTAAATTAAAAACAAATAATTTTGCTTTTGGTTACCAATGGTTAATATCGTCTTTAATTAAGCCAATAGAAAAGATCATTCCTGGCCATATAAGTCCATGAATATGAATCAATGTTGTTATTCAGATCAAAGACAACAGATGATTCCAAGAATTGCTTCATTGTAATTAGGTCGGGAGGGGGAGGGGCACTTTCCAACAAGCTAATACAAATTAATTTCATTTTTCATTATTTTTAGAACCATGTGAATACACATTCATAATTACTATTAATGATGTTATTAAAGATATTTTGACAATGAGACGTTAAAAATTACCAGCAGATCAATGATTCAGTGAGATTTTTTTTTCTTTTAAATTCTAACAAAAGAATATTAACTTGACACTGCAAGTCTTGATTTTTTTTTTCCCTCAAATGACAAAGAAAATTGAACATTTTTTGTCATTTCTTTTTTAAGTAAAAGCATGTGTCTGCACCTTCAACATTTTATTATTATTATTTTTTTTTTAATATATCTTTTATTATAACTTTTTATTATATTTTTATTACAATCATTATTATTTTATTATTCTTTTAATATCTTTATTATTTTTTATTAACATTATTTTTTTAATATCATTATCATCTTTTTTAAATTATCATTATTATTATTGTCACTATTATTATATTATTTTTGTTTGTCACTATTATTATTATTATCATTATTATATTATTATTATTATTATTATTATTATTATTATTATATTATTATTATTATTATTATTATTATTATTATTATTATTATTATTATATTATTATTATTATTATTATTATTATTATTATTATTATTATTATATTATTATTATTATTATTATTATCATTATCACTATTATTATTATTATTATTATCATTATCACTATTATTATTATTATTATTATTATTATCATTATCACTATTATTATTATTATTATTATTATTATCACTATTATTATTATTATTATTATCACTATTATTATTATTATTATCACTATTATTACTATTATTATCACTATTATTATTATTATTCCTTTTGAGTTTTCACATCAGTGTTAGCTGATGGTCTTTCACTGGAGTCTGAGTGACAGCAAGTCTCCTCAGGTCTCCAGGACTCTTCTGAGTATTCTGGCAGATTGCAGCAGTGCAGTGTTCTGAATGGTTTCAATCCTTCCTCTGATATCCAAACTTTCCAAACCCTTTTCTAATCCTTTTGGGACTGTTCCAAGTGCACCAACTACAATTGGTATAACTTTCACTATCACTATTATTATTATTATTATTATTATTATCACTATTATTATTATTATTACTATTATTATTATTATCACTATTATTATTATTATTACTATTATTATTATTATTATTATTATTATTATTATTATTATTATTATATCATATTATTATCATCATCACTATTATTATTATTATTATCACTTTATTATTATTATTATTATTATCATTGTCACTATCATTATTATTATTATTACTATTATTATTATTGTCACTATTATTACTATTATTATTGTCACTATTATTACTATTATTATTGTCACTTATTATTATTATTATTATTATTATTATTGTCACTTATTATATTATTATTATTATTATTGTCACTTATTATTATTATTATTATTATTATTGTCACTTATTATTATTATTATTATTATTATTATTATTATTATCACTTATTATTATTATTATTATTACTTATTATTATTATCACTATTATTACTATTATTATTATTATTGTCACTATTATTATTATCATTATTATTATTGTTACTATTTTTTAATATTATTATTGTCACTATTTTTAATATTATTATTATTATTGTTACTATTTTTAATATTATTATTGTCACTATTTTTAATATTATTATTTTCTTTTAAGGAGTTTCATAATTTGTTATTGTCATAACTTTAATAAAAACAGAGTCATCTAAAAGCACTTTTCTTAAGCGGCAACTGTTACCAATCTTTAAAATACTTCCTGTAGTATTTCAGACATTTAGAATTACAAGAATATTAAATAGTGTCTGTGTGGGTGTTGGCATCAATCATAATAAAAAATGTGTTGGGGAGAAATTAATATAATAACAAAAAAAAATCCTAAAAACACTTTTATTTTAATGAGAAACACTTCTAAGCAGAAGGAGAAAATGAAAATCACTGTCTCTGAAAAAAAACAACAAAAAAAAAAAAACCTTTCTAACAGCTGTGTTATGGCTTCTTTAATTCCTACTCTACTGACATACATTGGATATCAATTTAAATACCAACGTTTATACTTTGACTGTTTTTATTATATCATGATACAAGCAGATCAGTAACAGAATTCAGGCTCATCTCACATGGTAAAGACTGTTACCAATCTCTGAAGAGAAAGAGAATCAAATTAAAATTAAAATGGCAATGTAGAAGCTACAAAATCTATGTTCAATAGGTAGATCTTTATATTGTTTGACAGGCAATAAAATTTTGAACTCAAAACTTTTCAAGAGGTTTCCTATAATAATACAGTGATGCTGATAGCTTTTTGATTTAGTGCAACCTGGGACGCATATATTTGCTTTATATGAGTCCCCGGGGAAAATTTATGGGTCCTAACTAAAGTCGGCTAACTCCTACCTTGTAAGCTACCCTTGTAAACTATTGAAATGTATTTGCAGTTAGCTTGAAATAGATATGTATCCTGCACGTCTCTAACGCACAAAAATCTAAAAGGATGCAGTAAAATTGTATCCATACGTCCCAGGTTTTTCTTTTTTTTCCCCATCATTTCAAGCTAACTGTAAATACATTTCAACAGTTTCTTAGAAATTAATTACAGAAGATAGGTTACAAGGTAGAAGTTAGACAGCATTAGTTGGGATCCATAAATTTTCCTGGGGACTCATTCATTTTTTTTTTTTTTTTTTTTTGTTAAATCAGAGCCGAATACCATTTCTTTCGAGTCTTTGTATTAAGAATTTGACCCATAATTTTTTGCTGGGACTCATTCAAAGCAAATATGTGCATTCCAGGATGCACTAAATCAAAAAGCTATCAGCATCACTGAATCCGTATTCGCAATATGATAGAAGGTGAAATTTTTTTTTTTTTTTTTTTTTTTTTTTTTTTTTTTTTTTAAATCACAGAGTTGAGTACCATTTCTTTTTGATTCTTTTGTATTGAGAATTTCCATTTGTACAGACAATGGTTAATTGAATCTTGCAAATAATAAATAGTATCTTTTTTGTGTCTCATAACTCTACAAAGCAAGATGAAAAAAAAAAATGGAAGAATGTTTTCTTGCCCACATCACCAAAGTCTGAATGGAGGTGGAGGGGTGGCATCCCATTGCAGACCTCATTACTCATTTAACCTCCATTCCCCATTGATAATCATCTGACTCATAATAACATCAATTAACAGAATTAAGTTGTACACTTCATATAAAATTCTGATAGTCTCAATCATGATGAATGATTAATACAAAAATACCAATATCAAATGACCCCCCCCCCTTACCCTCGGAATTTCTTGGATATAAATAAATAAATAAATAAAAAAAGACTTAAGGAAATTCCCCCTTCTATAAATAGAAAAGAAAACTTGTTACCAACGCCAAGGCTTCCGAGATTGTGGATTCCCTTCTCCCTACTTTCCAATCCCATTATCTTCAGATCTTGAGCTCTGAACAATATCACCAATCTCCTTGGGTTTACAATTATATATATATTATAGCAAATATTAGATTGATCAGTCTTTAGGGCTTTGTATCAAAACACTAGTGTTCTGAAATATTATCTCTGATTCATGGAGCAAAAGGAAGTTAGAGATCTAAAGTAATAAATAGACAATTGGTATGGACATTCGACTTTGACACATGTCTGACTCAATTTAATACCAGAAAAAAAGATACAGCCCAGAAAACATCCATTTGCTGCATAGTTTTAGACAAGGCAGAGTTAGAAATAATACAGACTCCGACACAAATTGTGGGTTGTGTGCCTAGTTTAGTTATATAGTGCACACTTTGGTTTGGTTTGGTTTGGTTTGTTTTACGGCATATCAACCTCAGTGGGTCATTTAATGCCGATAAAGTTTTGAAATAAATCAATTCTTAATGGATAATACATTTTTCTATTTAACCCATAGATGGGACCCTAACAGGTACTACCACTCCGGGTCAGAGTGGAACCGGGAGCAATGGTGATGAAGGGGTGCTCCACATTCCCCAAACCTCTAAAACTGGAACCTCACCATCAGATAGAGTTTAACGTCATTCCCAGGACAATAGTGCACACTTCTTATAGATTATTAAGAATATAATGGTTGTATATTTATTATAAATTTTGTGGCCAGAATAACTTAATTGAATAGAGGAATCAGGGTAGAGGTGCCAAAAATAGAAGAATTGGAGGTTTTGTATCCAGACTTCACAGCTCTGGTTTTAGATAAAGTTAGGTGGTTCATGTGGTGTAATGGTTAGTAAGCTAGATTAGAAGACCATTTTTAGCGAGTTCAATTCTCACTGGGTGTCCAATACTTATGCCACAACTGAGCTAGGCTTTGTAAATAGCTAGTTTTAGATAAAGTTTATAGAAAAAGTAAAGCAAAAAAGTGTAGCTTGCTATATCTATAAAGGGCTCAATATCAATGATAGAACATATATATCTAAATTAGGATACCATAGACGCAGAGTTAACAGTGCTTGGTGACTGTCAGTTTCTCACCCATGCAATCATCAGACTGACATAGATATACCTTTAAACTGAGAAAAAGATTTAAATAATTTGAAAGGTATAGGTTGTAATAAAATAATTTTAGTATTCATGAACAGCTTCATACACACACAGCAAATTTTTTATTTGGTTCTCCCTAAAGTAAGCTGAGCACTAGAAGACTTTCTTTAGACCTCTTAGTCTGATCCTTTAACCAGGGAACGATTCCAAGGTTTCTTTTTCGATCAATGGAAGTAATAAAAGAAGTCTTATATCTTCATTAGTTTTTGGAGAGAAAAACGTATGCTCCTTCCCCATGTTTATTATTGTAAATATCATATTAAGTTAAAGGAGGGGAAAATAAATACTGAAATGGGTTTGGGTAGAGGAATATAGGTATTGGTTGTAAATAATAATACCGTTATATTTTTATTAAAAGAAGAAAAAGGGTTAACATTGGAGAAGCCTACTCCCTATCTCTCTCACTAGTAAGATGTGTGTGTGTGTGTGTATATATATATATATATATATATATATAAGGTCCATTGAATAATGAGAAAACAGAATAACAGTCCAAATAGTTGAGATTCCGCGACACCCAAAGCAAACGTTCTTGAATAACTAGCAAAGAAATAGTACGCAGAATAAATAAATAAGTAAATAAATAGGTTAGCTGGGGGTTTTTTGTATCTTTATTTTATATTATTATTATTTTGTGTGTGTGTGTGGTTTTTATTTTGGTTTTCTTGTTTAACCATCAATTGACTTGCAAATAAAACGAAAACAAAAATAAACGAGAAAAAAAATAATAAAAAAGTGTTACAGTTGCGCACATCGTTGATGAAGGAGGGAAGTACAAGTGGCAGCGACACAAACTAACGGGGGTGGGGGTTGCTGGTATCATGAGAGAGTGTCGGAGTGGAAATGGGGGGTCGGTTCTCTGTGAAGTGGGGGGAAAGAAAACAATCGAGACGAAGAAGCGGGAAGAAGAGACAAAGAAGAAGAGGAAAAGGAAGAGGAGTGGGGAAAGAGCCGGGCAACACGATCTGCCTTATGACAGACTTTTTTTTTTCCATCATAACTTAAGAATAGTCACTATAACACTGGTAGCAGGTCATGACAAGCAGTATCCGGTGTCGCGTGCATGCAATTTAATAGTATCTGGATCTGCAGTATCACACACAATCACACCATCTTTATATGCCCACTAACTTAGTCACTTTCACTTTTTTCTTTTGCAATTCACATATATTATGTGCAATTGTACGTATACAAAAGTATACATCAGAATATAATACTAAAAACTCCAACACATTTTTTTTAAATAAATGAATAATGAATAATAATGAATAAAGACTAAACTTGCAAATCGGTCCGAAAATTAGGGTGACCCAGAAAAAACAGAACCCACAAATTTTGTAATAAAACTTAATTTTAACTAGGGGGTTCAGGGTTAGGGTTAGGGTTAGTTTAATGGGGAAATAAATAAATAATTTGGTTTCTGTTTTTTGTTTTTTTTTCTGGGTCACCCTGTAATATGTTTTAATTTTCCGACCGATTTGCAAGTTTAGCCTAAATAAATAATTAAATTAAAAACGGACATGGGTTTCGCACGCAGAATGAGTACTTTTTCCATGCGAATTACAGAATGTTAAATATCATCATCATCAATATATAAAAGAAAGATTATGTTTGTGTGTTTGTACAACGACCGAGCGCACGTCCTTTTATAAAGGAAAATTGGTAGAGACCAACAAAGACCAGAGTTCAATAAAATCCACACCCTATTGTCCGTGATTGAGTGAGAAAAAAACTTTACCTCTCATTTTACATAAAAGCTAAAAATATAATAAGGGTATAAATCGATGATATATCTAAAATAAATAAAATAATAATGATAATAATAATAATAATTTATTAAAAAAATTTTTTTTAATTATTATAAACATAATAAAAAGCAAATAAAAGAAAAAATACAAAGAAGAATGATAGAAATAAAAACCCTGACGACTTTACTTACTTAAACATTCATTTAAAAAAAAAAATCAAAATGATACAAATTTGAAAATTACTTAGGCAAATTAGATATACATCAAACAAAAATATAGATAAAAAATAACCTTTTATCATTAAACGAAATTAAAAGTAAGCGGGTTATGTTTAGGTAGATCACATAGCAAATCAATTTCATCAGATGTAGATCGCATACCAAATAAGCACCATTTAATCTAAGTGATTATTATTCACTTTTAAATTAAATACATGTAAAAGGAAAATTGGCTGGTCTCGTTAAGTTGGTAGAACACCCACCTAGGAATTGCACAAGGTTAGGCACAAGGACCACCCAAGCTCAGGGAAAGCGCGTGCAAAAAATGTTGATCCCGTCGGCATTCACCGGGGGGGGGGGGCTCAGGCACCGGGCAATAAATCCAGCCCTGCCCATTTAAATCGAGGGGGCAAGTATTGCCTGGGGGATGCCCCTCTGGGATTAACATTGTTAGCTTTTACAGTCTAGGGCTGAAGCCACCGGACCCCCCAATCGAAAACAGTTGCGTTTTCATAAAGTAGTATTCATAGAAAATATATGAAACCCACCCTTTCGGGGGCACCCTAGCAGGCTACTTCCTCGAGCTGGAGGGTGGGGTTCAGGGGCAGTACACGCCTGGCCCTGATCCACATACTAACAACAAATTTTTAAATGCTATAATTCCCTTGTTTACAATGACTCATGCATCCGTAAGAAGAGTTCATCACATAAAAATAGTCATTCATTTAAGTCTGTACATTTCCCATACATAACATAAAAACAATAGAGTATACTAATCTCATTAGACACACACACACACACACTAATCTAAAAGTACATAAATTACATGCTAACAAGTACAATCTCCTTTATATGCAAATGCATGTAGATTGTCAAGCAGAGGAAAAATCATAATTACTCACATTTATACAAATACATTTTGTCACATCAAGAAAATGTCTACATATAAATACAATTATTTCATGTCTATACTCTCTGAGAGAGAGGGGGGGAGAGAGGGAGGGGGAGAGAGAAGAAGAGAGAGGAGAGAGAGAGAAAGAGAGAAAAAGAGAGAAGAGAAAGAGGAGAGAAGAAGAGAAAGAGAGAGAAGAGAGAGAAAGAAAGAGAAAGAGAGAAAGAGAGAAAGAAAGAGAGGAGAAAGAAAGAGAGAAGAGAGAGAGAAAGAGAAAGAAAAGAGAAAGAGAAAGAGAGAGAGAAAGAGAAAGAGAAGAGAGAAAGAGAAAGAGAGAGAAGAGAGAAAGAAAGAGAAAGAGAAGAAAAGAAAAGAGAAGAAAGAGAGAAGAAAGAAAAGAGAAGAAAGAAAGAAAAGAAAGAAAGAAAAGAAGAAGAGAAGAGAAAGAAAGAGAAAGAAAGAAGAGAAGAGAAAGAAAAGAGAAAAGAAGAGAGAGAAAGAGAAAGAGAGAGAGAAAAGAAAGAGAGAAAGAGAAGAAAAGAAAGAAGAGAGAAAAAAAAGTGAGAGAAGAGAAAAAAGGAAAGAGAAAAAAATTACAAATTTACAAATTACAATTTCATGCAATCATATTCAATTATACACACAGACAAACATCCTGTTATAATAAACATTCTTAACACCCTTTAAAAACTGATTCATCTTTTGAAATCAACTTCCTCTTTTAATAAAAAGAGTTATTGATTATGACATCAAATAAGCCAAATACAATCCACACACAAACCAAAACTGTTTCAGATTTAAAGCATTTTAACAAAAAAAAAAAAAAGCAAAGATAAAGTACAGAAAAATCAAGCCATTGTTTATATATTTTACATTGACAAAATAAAGAAAAAGAAAAGAAAAGATATTCCCTTACATTTACTAGCATACAAATTTTAAAAATAAAAAATGAATGTTGTTTGTATTTTGAATAACACTAATATCCCTATAAGAAAAAAAAAGTAAAATTACAGGGTTGGCTTAATGTCGTATCAACCATACAGTGAGGGAGTCTATCTCCTTTTCACTAGTGCTAGATCATGGAGATTGTTTTTGCATCTGAGGTGGAGCGGAACACCTACCATCAGCTCCTCACTTGAATGAAACAAATCCCCTGTGCTACTCATGCGCTGAGTTGGCGAGTGCTATCGAACCTGGAACCCTGAAGTTCCTAAGCGAATGCTCTACCAACTAAGCTAAGCCAGCTCTATTACACTATAAAAGGTATGAATCAAATTATTCACCCCTCAGCTATGTGTAAATAAAGTTGGTAGGGTAGGCAACTGTCAGTATCAGCTGGACTATGAGGGAGTCTATCCCCTTTTTTTTCTAGATCTAGACCAGAGAAACCAACATTTTTTAGACCTTATTTTTCTGATGCAAGATACTTCCAGGATTGGGGAACAAGATAAGTTTTGGTAAACTGGCCATGTTTTGGTCTGTTTAGCAAAACTTTACTCGTTCCCCAATGACACCTACATCAGAAAAATAAGGTCTAAAAACATTTGGATCCAGATTACCCATACCAAACTTTTAACCTGGACTATAATAAACAGAAATTAGGATCCATCAACATCTAAAAATAACATTACCTTTAATAAAGAGGAAGCACTGCTTTGAGAAATGCTGTTTTGATGTCTATGAAAAAGCCAGAAGTCTCTCTCCCCCGGAACAGTGTTTGACAGTCCTCTTCAGTTATTCACGATCAATAAATAACTTAGTTGTTCAGAACTGCACCCTTTCTCTCTCTCTCTCTTTACACCACTCCAATGTTCTCTTCCGCTTCAACAGCTGAAGATCACACACACACACACACACACACACAAACTGTTGAATATTCAAAGCCGTATATTGTCTATTAAGTATGGCTTTTATTAAACATAACAGACCAGAACTTGTTGATGACAAACCTCATTTCTTATATTTTTAGATAAATCACTGTCGACCAAATCCTGGTCACTCACATTTAATTGAAACTAAATGCCCATATATAGTATATTAGCTGTTGTTGGAGGTGCATAGTGTAATGGTTAAAGTCATAGGAAATAGGCTCGTCAACCAGAGTTCAAATCCTGGATGAAGCACTTGGAAAAGGTATGCATCAAACTACTCTCCCCCCAGCTATGGGTAAATAGTAGGGCAGACTGGGCTCTTTAACCATGACTAAGTAACCAGTCTAAGAGAAGGAAAATTCTGAATTCAAACCTGTTAAAGTACACTTAAAAAATTGACTGTGTCACATCCTGCTCATACGGAGGGGTTGGTAAATACTGGCTTAAAAGCCAGCCTATTAGGCGGCAATTAAGTTAACTCCTGTGAAGGACTCTTGATTAGTCCTTTGGCTCAACAATGACACTTATTGCATAGAGTACATATTAGATTTTATTTAAATTGAACAATATTTTTCAAACAATTTTCATCAAAACAATTATATAGTTCTTCTGCTGACACTTAATTTAAAGACATTTTGATGACTTTCCATACAGACAATTATTTCTATTTCATAAGGTAATTTTTAACGTCTCAGCCAGGACACTATGTTTTATAGTAACTAATAATAAATCTTCAAGTAACTATTCTTAATACAAATAATTTATGGTTATATAGCATCAAGTATTCCTATCAAATACAAATAATTTTCAAACCAATATATTTGACCCATAGATGTGACTAACAAATACTAGCAATCCAGATTAGAGTGCACCTGGGAATAATGGCAATAAAAGAATACTCCACACTCTACAGACCACCATAATTGGAGCCTCACTATCAGAGACAATTTCATACCCAGAACCTCTTTTTGGGGATGTCTTACCCTTCTGTAGGGATACAGTGAACATAGTCTAAGTCTCATCAATAGAACAAACCAAGTCAAGAAAATAATTATTTTAGAACCTTCTATAAAAAACAATATATTCATAACCTCATTTCAACTCTATAGATTTCTATTTCAATAGATTTGCTAATAGCAAAATGATGACACGGCACTTGATAATAATTGTGAATTTTTATCTATTCATTTTTGTAATGTTTATGTTGACATGTGACACCACTTGATCATCTCTTATTCATTATTATAATAATAATAATAAAATAATAATAATAATGCATACATATATCCTTCCATCTTGTGATATCATTACAAGAGGATGATACAGCCATTAATCCTCTCTGACACATAACTCAGAAAGATTAGAGCAAAAGCCAAGAAAAACTTCTTAAGGTTTAAATTGGCTCCCATAGGAGAGAGAGATAGAGAGTCTTAGCAATACTTACAACAGGAAATTACATTTTAAATTAGGTCCAAATTGAAAACTTACTCATACAGTGATGCTGATAGGTTTTTGATTTAGTGCTTCCTGGGACGCACATATTTGCTTTGAAGGAGTCCCTAGGAAAATTTATGGGTCCCAACTAAAGCCATCTAACTCCTACCTTGTAACCTATCCTGTGTAATTTGTTTCTAAGAAAGTATTGGAATGTATTTACTGTTAGCTTGAAATGGTGAGGGAAGAAAAAAGAACAACACTGGGATGCATGGATATGATTTTACTGTGTCATTTTAGATTTTTATGCATCAGGGATGCAGGATGCATACCTATCAACATCTCTGCTCATACATATTTACCCATCCCACTCCTCAAGTAGGATATGACACAAGGTCAATTTCTTGGGTAGAGTATAACAGGTTCAAATTCAGTGTTTTCCTTCTCCTGGACTGATTGTCTAACCAAGATTAAAGGGAGCAGTCTGTCCTATTTACCCATAGTTAGAGGGAGAATACTTGGATGCATACCTTTCCCAAGTGTATTTAGCATCATGCAAAATGCAAACAGCCTCATCTAGGAATGAACTTGTCTCACTGTGTCTATTTCTCCACTTTTATTCGTATACAACATTGTGGTGGTTGGTATGGCACTCCACCTCAGATGCTAAAATAATCTCCTTGGTCTAGCACTAGTGAAAAGAGGATAGACTCCCTCACTGTATGGCTGATACTGACATTAGGCCTTCCCGCTGACTTAACTACTTATATTGTAAAATGCTTCACCTCATACACTAAAACAAACTTCTTGGTCTAGCACTAGTGAAAAGAGGATAGACTCCTTCGCTGTATGGCTGATACCGACATTAGGCTGTCCTGCTGACATAACTGCTTATATTGTAAAATGTTTGTTTTTTGGTTTTTTTTTTTGGTTTTTTTTTATATATCTGATGAAACTAATGGGTTGTTATTTGGGGGTTTTTTTAAGTTAAACTCTTAGACAAAATATAACAAATAAAATTAAATGTCTTTACATTAAAAAAAACAACTGAAAATGTACTTAACAAATTTAACAAAAAAATTTCATTAAAAAAAAAAAAAAAAAAAAAGTATTTTTTTGTTAAAAGCAATTACCTTTTTTGGCTTTGCTTTCACTTTCCTAAATTTTAAAATGGTTGTCCCCCCCCCCATTCATTGTCTTTCTTTCTTTTTTTCTTTCAAAGTTCAAAATAGCAAAAAGTCTAAACATGAACAGATCAATCAACTGTGTATGCTATATATAGAAAGCTGAAACAATACGTCTACAAACTGGGGCTATATTGGTCACAAAATTAACACAATCATGTACCTAAAACCTAAATATAACCAAGTCACCTGTGCAGCAATAAGGACAATAATATTCATTAAATGAAGCCCCTTAATTAAGATGGCAGTGGGTACCGTAACCTAGCATTTAGTACAGAATCTTAAACCTTCTACCTGCCAATCTGGCTACAGTAACTAGAGTCAAACCATCTTGTACATAACTTTGTTGTAATAGGCATGACAAACTTGATACTCTAGAGAATTCTAGATACATACTTGCCCAACCCCTCCAATATAAACAGGGAGTATTCAAGCTCTGGAAATAGCAAAAGGTGAATTTGATCAAGTTAGCTAGTCCAGCTAGGGGTTTAAAACTGACCAATGGCGACTTTGCTAACGTTTGTTTACAAAATTACTTACATTTGCAGACTGACAATAAAATGAGACAGTTTTTGAGATAAGGCATGATAATTTGTATTATTTAAATTTTTCAGACTGTTGTACTCATCTTTATTGTTATTTAATCAACAAGCTTAATAAGAAACAGCTGAAGAAGGCCAGAGGACGCTGAAGAAGGCCAGAGGACACATATGCAAAATAAGTTGCAACAAGTATTCCTTGGAAATGTAAAAGAAATTGTCAATAATGCATACAAAAATTTAAGAATTAACTATCTTTGTATTAATTAGATTTTTGGGACTATTGTCCTCATCTTTCTTGTTATATGCACAACGTTTCAGCTGAATAGCAAGTGTGGTCCTTGCTGGTGCCCTATACTTGTGACCTTGTGTCACATCCTATCTGTAGCAAACATGTTGGGTATAATGGTGAGCAAACTAGTCTCACAGATCCATTACTACTGAATAGAGAGTTTAATCCTCTTTGTATACCCTAGGCTTGCAATCTTGTGTCACATCCTACCAGTTTTAAAAAAATAGTTTTGTTGTTTGTATTTACTCAACGCCTCCATCACAGGCAGGATGTGACACAAGGTCAATTTTTAAGTGGAGTACTGCTGGCTTGACTTCAGTTTTCCTTCTACTAGACTTATTGTTAAACCAAGGCTAAAGAGCTCAATAGAACCCTACTATTTTCCAATAGCTGAGGGAGAACAGCTGGATTCATACCTTTCCCAAGAGTATTAGTATGGCATAGGTGTTCACTAAATACATACTCTCAACTTTGGTTCAGAAAAGAAGGCTTAGAAAATTTGTCATTCAAAAATTTAAATATTATGAATAAACTCTTTGTATTAATTAGATTTTTGGGACTATTGTCCTCATCTTTCTTGTTATATGCACAACGTTTCAGCCGATGTGCCATCTGGCCTTCTTCAGCTGTTTCTTGTTATACTTGTTGAATAAATAACAATAAAGAAGAGGACAGCAGTCTGAAAAATCTAAATAATACAAATTATCAAGCCTCATCTCAAAAATTCAGAAAAATAATATCTTTTTTTCTAAATAAAATAAAACATTCACCACATGTTAGACTACTTTGGTGAGGGAGGGGGGTATTTAATTGCCAAATCTTAGAGATGATAAATGGCCACTCAAGGATGAAGGGTTAAAGTGATCAGTTTATATAGCAAATTGAATTGTTTAATCTGTTTTACATGAGAACAAAAATTATGTCAACTGAAAAAGAACAAAAAAAATATGAACCAATGAAAATCTAAAAACATAACCAAATCTAATTTTGATTATCTAAGAGAACATCAGCCGAGTTAAGCACAAGCACCAGTAAGATAATTCAGATTTGAGCCAAGAGTTAAATATCTTGAGAAAATCTGTAACACTGAACAAATTTAACATATATAACAGAACATTAAAAAATAAAAAAAATGTCATATCAGTACACAGACTCTTAACAGTGATAGAAGTAGTGCAACTTTTTTATTTTTTATTTTATTTTATTTTTTTTAGGGCGGAGTGTCTTATCAGGCAAATATAGGTCTAAAAGAGAATTAACACTTCAGAACTTTTAGGAATCAACTTACTGGCATATATATGCCAATTCCGTAGTTTTTTTTTTTTTTTTTAAATATAATTGCTGAGGTAATAGGGATTTTACAATTATTATAAATACACCAGTGATGCTGGTAGTTTTTTAATTTAGTGCATCCTGGGAAGCACATATTTGCTTTGAACAAGTCCCCGGGAAAATTTATGGGTCCCAACTAAAGTTTCTTAAAGAACTGTAGGGTTTTTATTTATGATCTGAGGAAACAACTAAAAGGAGTCTAACCTATCCTGTGTAATTCATTTCTAAGAAACTATTGAAAGATATTTACAGTTAGCTTGAAATGGTGAGGGAAGAAAAAAAGAAAAACACTGGGATGCATGGATGTGATTTTACTGCGTCATTTTAGATTTTTATGCATCAGGGATGCAGGATGCATACCTATCAACATCCCTGCAATTCCTTAGTATTTTTTAAAAATAATTGCTGAGGTAATGGGGATTTTACAATTATTATAAATACACATTTGAAGGGACAATTTAGCTCAATCGGTAGAGCATCTGTCTAGGAATCCCAAGGTGCCTAATTCAATAACAGACTTCGTCAACTCAGCATATGAGTAGCATGGCTTGGATCTGTGTACTAAAGTGGGGAGTTGAAGGTAGATGTGGTGCTCCACCTCAGATGCAAAAAAAATATCCCTAGTCTAGCACTAGTGAAAAGGGGAACTCGCTCGCTTTCAAAAGAAAGACACTTGTCCAGAATAGCTCAGAGGAAATTGAAAGTCATTGAAAGTCAGCAATTGTACATTACCACAGAAACTTTCTTAGCGGGCTATTCTGGATGAGTACTGTTAGAATATTAGTTGCTACATTATAACTAAAGAGAAATCAAGTCATTCAAAGTCAGCCATTGTACATTACCACAGACATTTCCTCAGCGGGCTATTCTGGACAAGAACTGAAAGAATAATAGTTGGTACACTATAACTAAAAAGAAACTGAAACGAAGTCATTCAAAGCCAGGCATTGTAAATTACTATAGAGATTTCCTCAGCGGGCTATTCTGGACAACTACTGAAAGAACATCAGTAACTGATTACAAAAAAAAAAAATATACAAAAAGCATTCAATTGCAAACAATTAAATATGGACACACCACAACATAGGATAATTGTTAGCAAGCTACTCTTACAAAAACTATATCACTGAGAAGTGAGTTCAATCCTTACTGAATGCTCTACACTTGTGTCCTTATGCCAAACTTGGTAAATAAGTATAAAATTGAAAGACTGAAAAAATCACCCAAGAAAACAATAGAGATGATGATCAAAGAGAGAAATAACAAAATAACATTTAATTTTGACAAGTTTAATAAAAAAAAAGAAAAAAGAAAATTCATCTGTGAGGAAATGCAGGATATTGACAAGTGTTGTTCATGTAATTTCATTAAATCAACTCAGAAATGATTAATAAAATTAGAGGCAATGCTTCACGAATCATAACATATCACATAGAAAATATTCTTTATTCAATTAAATAAAAAGGAAAAAGCCCTGTGAACATAATGGCTCACTTTGAAAAGAATTATTCAAGTATTAAGCAAATAATTTATTGAAGTTTTTATGTATTGTCTTTTTTTACAGGTGATGAATCATGTCAATTCAGATTAGGAATATATACAAGGGTCGTTCAATAAATAAGGTGAATTTTGCCTTAGGATTTGGCAATAGGAAGTACTGTTTCCAGTTACATCTCTTTCAAGGGAATCAATAGTTCATGTCTCAGAAGACTGTCAGCATGACCTTCTTTACTGGTTAGTTTTAATAAATAATTGATTTGTAATTTTATTGGTTTATTTTCATGTAGAATAAAAATATGTGAGAGTCATTCAATAAATAAGGTGAATTTTGCCTCAGGATTTGGCAATAAGAAGTACTGTTTTCAGTTACATCTCTTTCAAGGAAATCAATAGTGATGGGCTCTTTCATTTCCCAGAAGAGGGTCATTCAATTATTAAGGGGAATTTTGCCTAAGGATTTGGCAATAGGAAGCATTGTTTATAGTTAACACTTTTTTAAGGAAATCAATGGTGATGGGTCCTTTCACATCCCAGAAGACCTTTACTGACCACTGTGCCCGGAACTTTTTCTTTACCAGAGAGTGTATTTCCACTCTATAGACTGTTTTGTTTTTTGTTTTTACTCAGGCTTGTAGTGGCAAACCCATGTTTAGCCCATTTGTAAACATTCTTTTGACTAGAACATGCTTCTCTGTAGACATCACACATTCTTCTCTAAATTTCATATGGTTTACAGTTGTAGGAAATGAACACAGCAAGACGAGTTCAAATCCTAGACACAGCTGATTGCATTTCACATAGCACTAATACCCTTTGGTAAGGTATGAATCTAACTATCCTCCCTCCAGCAATGGCTAAATAGAAGGGCAGACTGGGTTCTTTAACCTTGGTATGGCAACTGGTTTAGGAAAGGAAAACTGAATTCAAACCAAAGGGGCACTTTTGCTAATGATATTAACTTGGGATTACTGCAATCCAATTTCTTATATTTTTCTGAATTTTTTTAGATGAGGCTTATATTTTATCTACAGCAAATAAAGTTTTCAAGCATGCAAAAAAGGAATTATCTTAGCTGTTATTCGATTTAACAAAATACGTTCCCTTCAAGTGTCTTTCAAATATTTCTCAAAACAGTTAAATATTTTCCTCAAAAATTCTTCATTTAAAAGAAAGGTTTTGGAAGAGGGTGGGGGTATCAGCAGTTGTCTCCACTTGAACAAAATAACCTAATTGTCTCAAAAAAACAGTCATATGATGTTCGTACTTCTAGCCCCCATTTTTTCTTATTTATTTTATATATTACTTTCTTTGGGGAGAATGTCATGTCATCTGGCCAATTTTTCAAGGATGTTGACACTGAAATGGGAACAGCAGAGTAACTTGATCCTTCATGTACTGTTCTACCTATATTCCCCTTCACTTTTTCAACAGATGGCCAAAACAGTGAACAGAATGATAAGTACTAGAGGAAACTTTTTTTTCTTCTTTTAAATCTTTTCTACAGCTTTATTATGCCAATCTAAAGTGAGATTCCTTTTAGAGATTTTTTTCATATTTGCTTAGAGAAAAGGAAAAAGGAAAAGAAAAGAAAAGAAAGGAGGAGAAGGAAAAGAAAGAAAAAAGGAAAAAAGGAAAGAAAAGGAGAAAGAAAGGGAAAAGAAAGAAAGAAAAGGGAAAAGGGGGAAAGAAAGAAAAGGGGAAAAGAAGAAGAAAGAAAGAAAAGAAAGGGGGAGAGAAAAGAAAGAAAGGGGGAGAGAAAAGAAAAGAAAAAGGGGAGAGAAAAGAAAGAAAAGGGGAGAGAAAAAGAAAGAAAAAGGGGGAGAGAAAAGAAAGAAAAAGGGGGAGAGAAAAGAAAGAAAAAGAAAGAAAAAGGGGAGAGAAAAGAAAGAAAAAGGGGGAGAGAAAAGAAAGAAAAGGGGAGAGAAAAGAAAGAAAAAGGGGAGAGAAAAAGAAGAAAAAGGGGAAAGAAAGAAAGAAAAAGGGGAAAGAAAAGTAAGAAAGGGAAAGAAAAGTAAGAAAGGAAAAAAAAAAGGAAAAAAAAGGAAAAAAAAGGAAAAAAAAAAGGAAAGAAAGAAAAGAAAAAAGAAAGAAAAGAAAAAAGAAAGAAAAGAAAAAAAAGAAAGGAAGGAAAAAAGAAAGGAAGGAAAAAAGAAAGGAAGGAAAAAAGAAAGGAAGGAAAAGAAAAATTAAAAGGAAAGAAAAAGAAAAAAATTTTTGAATTCTAAAGAAAAATGCAACAGTCAGTATTCTATCATAAATGGAATTTCCTGGGCAAAAAGTTTATATAAATTAATAGGGCATTTGTTTCATATTTTCAAAGAATTGGGTTCATTCTTTTCTTCTTTATTCTTCTACATTTGCAGATGCCCTACATACTCATGTACAAGTCAAATTTTAAAGACCTAATTTTTAAGCCAAAAGGTTAGTAAAAATAAATATGATTTTAATGGCATGTCAATCAGTTTAGGGTACTTTATGCTTAGAGGTTAGGGAATCACATTCATTGTACATTCATACTTTTTTTTTTTTTAAGAGGGTTCTTCTATTTTTTTAGTTATTATTATTCATTATAAAATTAAAATAATTTTTAAACTGATCTATTTCACCCATTCAGTTCACCATTCCAGTTCACGGTGGACCTGGGAGTAATGGCAATCAAAGTGGTACTCTAAACTCCCCAGATCTCTAGAACTGGAGCTTCAATATCAGATGTAAATTAGTGTCATACACAAGACACCCCTTGGGGGGTGGGGGGCTGCAGAGGATACAGTCAGCGTATTGTAAGTCCTGCCAACAAGACGACCAAAATGTTAGAATTTGCCAACACACAAGGAATGATTTTCAAAGACTGAAATTAATACATAATAGGAAAGTCTATGAGTAACCTTTAGATTCAAAAATTAATTCCATTAATTAAAGAATTAATGAACCATAAATCAAGGGTCAACCTTATACATCAGAGAAACTTATACATGAATATATAAAGGATGTTGCTATCACCACCAGCCAGGCTTTAAAATCCATTAAACTTAATAGAACTGCAATGATTCAAATTAATTTATTTTTATTTTCACAAAGAGGAAACTATTCTAGTTATAATCACAAGTGTACAGCCACGGAAAGGAATTTAGCACTGCATTGTTACCAAACACAAAGGCGTCTCCAGTCCTTATTTAACTACATCCCCTCAAGTGTGAGCATACAACACATGGCGAATTTAACGAGTGGGAGCGAGGGGCGATGCAAGTACATATAAGTCTCCAGTCGTAATTTCATATTTTCTCACTATTATAGGATGACTTTTTTTTTTGTTTTCGAGAGAGAGAGAGAGAGAGAGAGAGAGAGAGAGAGAGAGAGAGAGAGAGAGAGAGAGAGAGAGATGTTAGGTTGCATATTCCAACCAACCAACCAATGATCGAGTTAAAAGACCTTTTCTTTTGTAAATGTAAGAACATGATACTTTGAAAAAAAAAAAAAAAAATTTTTTTTTTTTTCTTTTGGATATCAAACAAGAATTGTGGATTCTGGCTGGTTACATATTTCTAACACAACAACCAATTTGGTGCCACTTTATTACGCAACAAACACACTCATTCATATATGCTTACTAACTACTTAAAAATCACTTATTTAATTTTTTATGATAGTATTCTACAATTATAGCCTTATTTTCTTTTTTATAACATTAACAGCAGGAAACAGACATTAAAAGTAACTTTAAAAAATATTCATAAACAAATCAGGGGTAAATTTTCATAAGTCTACAGTTTCAATAATTGCACCACTTTACTCTCAAGTGACCAGTTTAGAACACTTATAATTTATTGTTATCTATATATTAGTAAAATCCTTGTGTTTGTGTGCGTATATATATATATATATGAGTTTTATAATTTGCTTGAAGCATTGTTTATGGGTCTATGGATGTGGAGGTGTTATGCTTTTGTCTTTTCATTGTAGGTTTGCTGTATCATAAATTATCCATTGTGTGTGTCTGTGCACTGGTCATGGTTTACCATATATATATATATATATATATATATATATATATATATATATATATATATAGCACAAGGATCTGTGTGGTAAAGTGAGTAGCTGATGGTAAGTGTGGCGCTCCACCTCAGATGCAAAAACAATCTCCTTGGTCTAGCACTAGAGAAAGGGGGATAGACTCCCTCACTGTATGACAGATATCGAATTTAGGCCAGCCAGACAACTTTACTTACTTACTTACTTACTTTACATGGCAAGAGAAATTATAAGATATATATGCAAAATATTCTTTAAAATACTAAAAAAAAAAAAAAAAAAAAGAAGTAAAATCATGATTCAAGATTAGTCTGGTTATGTTACTAAAGCAATTGATTCAATAAATATTGATACAATTTTTTTAACCACCCAGTATATATATTGTATCAATATTGATACAATAAATATACAGGGTGTTTAAAAAAAATGTTAACATTTCTACAGGAATTTCTTTATGATGTGATTTTAAAGTCTTCACCAGTTTACCATCCCTGTCAACACATTGGGATGTTCCCCAGGTGATTCCTGTAATACGAGTTCTGCTTTTCTAAAGATACTCCCATTTTAATCACCTGTGGGAGATTCCAAGAATGTGTTGACAGGGATGGTGAACATGTGGAAACTGTTTGAAATGGTATCATAAAAAAGGTACTTTCATAAAGGTGTTAACATTTTTTTTAAAGTTTTTTTTTTTTTTTTTTTTAATCACCCTGTATTATAGAGGTTGAGTATAATTTATTATGGCCAAGCACTATTAACTAGCTAGAATGTAACATCTAATTAAAAGGAACTTTGAGAAGAAAAAAAGGATTGGGTGAGGGGGAGAAAGATAGTAGAATCTAAAGAACCATTTATCAAAAGGAAGAGGATACAAAACTTATTTGCTCAGGATGAAGAAGGTCAGGCAGTTGTCTTGGAAGTCTCATTAACAAGATTCCACAGTTTGAAAAAGAAAAAAAAGGGGGGGGTGAAAAAAAGAAAGGAGAAAAAAGGAAAAGATGAAAAAAGAAAGGAGAAAAAAAAAGAAAAGAAAGAAAAAAAAGATGAAAAAAAGAAAGCAAGAAACAAAACAAGAAAAAGGAAAAAGAAAGAAAAAAAAAAAAAAAAGGAAAAAAAAGAGAAAAAGAAAAAAAAAAAAGAAAAAAGAAAAAAAAGGGAAAGAAAAAAGAAAATAAGAAAAAGGGAAAGAAGAAAGAAAAAGAAAAGAAAAAAAAAAAAAGGGAAAGAAGAAAGAAAAAGAAATAAGAAAAAGAAAGAAGAAAAGAAAAGAAAAGAAAAAAGAAAAAAGAAAGAAAAAGAAAAAAGAAAAAAAAGAAAAAGAAAAAAGAAAAAGGAAAGAAAGAAGAAAAAGAAAAAAGAAAAAAGAAAAAGAAAGAAAAAGAAAAAAGAAAAAAGAAAAAAGAAAAGAAAAAAGAAAAAAAGAAAGAAGAAAGAAAAAGAAAATAAGAAAAAGGGAAAAGAAGAAGAAAAAAGAAAAAAAAAAAAAGAAAAAAAAGAAAAAGGGAAAGAAAGAAAGAAAAGAAAAAAAAAGAAAAAAAAAAGAAAAAAGAAAAAAGAAAAAAAAGAAAAAGAAAAAGAAAAAAGAAAAAAGAAAAAAAGAAAAAAGAAAAAGAAAAAGGAAAGAAAGAAAAAAGAAAAAAAGAAAGAAAAAAGAGGAAAAAAAGATGAAAGAAAAAAAAACAAGAAAAAGGTAATGGAAAAGGAAAAAGAAAAAAAAAAGAAAATGAAGGAGGAGAAAGAAAGAAGCTGGCTTCTTTTATTTAGTAGTGAGAGAATCCAACAACTGAACTGAAATTACCAGTATTAAAATTCCAAACATCAAGAAATAAAATAAAATCAGGAGTTGGTTTCAATTAGCTGTCTAATTTGATCTATTCTTCAGATATATAAAGTGAAACTTTTGAGTCTATAGGGTTGTTATTTCTTATATTTCTTTTTTTTTTTTTTTTTTTAATTTCTTAAGCAATTGAGCAGAAAGTTTCTGAGTGCTGCTTAGATTTAAGAGTAACAGACCTACATCTTGACACTATTTGCCTTTTATATTTTAAATATGATAATGAAAACGGTGTTCCTTTTTAACAAGGACTAAGCACTTTACTCTTTTCATACATGGGAATAAAGAGCAAATAAAAATTTAAATGTTTCTTTTAAGTGAAAATGACTGATGCTAACTTTGATCTTAGCGTTGAAGAAAAGAAAAAAAAAAAAAGGCTGTATATTGTAAGGCTTTTTATTTTTATTATCAACAATAAATCTTGATAATACTATAATGTAATCAGGTGTAATGTAGTGGTTAGCTCTTACCACTAGTGAACTTGATGCACAGCTGTATGAACAACAACAAAATGAGAACCGCAAGAATTCTTACTTTAGGTGTAAGTGACAAGGGTCAGTCAGTTAGTTACTGGGAGAGAGACAAGAAACAACCTAAATTTCAGGGCTAAGTGAAACCTGCCCCCCAATTGGGGGTAGGCTATGATTTGTCAAAGAATAAATCTTTTCTTTGACTTGAAAATACAAATTCACATCTTTCTGTTTTTGAGACCAGTCAAAAATAAAGCGAGTGGCATTTTTTTGTGACCACATGTCTGACTTTACATTTCTTGACATGAAGACCCTCATATCCTTTTTTCTTAGTCTGTCAAATATGAGATACCCAAAACACTACAAAAGGTAACTTGACACAGAAACATGTATTACCTATCAAAAGATGAAAGTGGCACAGTGTTGGCCATAATAAAGTAAGTAAAGGTGGAGCAACATACCTACCATCAGCTCCTTTATTTTTGCACAGGTCCCTGTGCTACTCATACACTGAGTGCTAGTATCGAACCCAGAACCTTGTGATTCCTAGGCGGATACTCTACTGTAAGAATTTACACTACCTTCTGGCAGATTTATTGTGGAAGTGATTTTAACTTAAGCAATACTATGTAACCATTTATAGACATATGTATACATGTTTGTATATGTGTAATTTCTTCATTTTTAATAAAAAGTTAATCATACATTAATAGAGAAAAAAAAACTAGACAAACGCTGCAAAGGGATACACTGAGAACATCTGTTCAGTTAACTTTAAAGAAAAAAAAAAAAAAAAGAAAAGAAAACATGAATCTGAAAGACAATGTCTGATTGTTCAGTTTGTTTCCATAGAAATTTAAAAAAGGTTCCAAAGATTCAGGAAAAGTTGGAAAGGAAAAGTGAAAGACAGAAATGTTATCCTTGCAGCTGGAATTGAATAGAAAAAACAGAAGGAAAGAAAAAGGAAGAAAAATAAAGAGAGAGGAAATAAAAAAGGAAGTTCTTTAGACTGTAACCAAAATCTTAGGATAACCTTAATCAAGTCAGTAAAACAGAGTGAATGGCCGCAGTGGAATGTCATAGGAAATACCAACCCTTTAAATGACCATTTCAGTAGCTAAATAGTGACCAGTATTTTGACCCCCAAATTTAGTAAATTTTTTTTTTTTTTTTTTTTTAAAGAGACAGAAAAGGTGTCATCTAAGTACTGAACTACATCTACTCGTGGTAAATGGGTTGGTTAAATAATGGGCGATAATTGTGGTTAGCAAGCTAGTCTTGCAGATCCAATACTACTGAATAGCAATTTCACTGGATATCCCATCCTTGGGACCTTGTGTCACATCCTATCCATGATCAATGGGTTGGATAAATAATGGGCGACACATTATGGTGTAATGGTTAGCAAGCTAGTGTTTCAGATTCAATACTACTGAATAGCAATTTCACTGGATATCCCATCCTTGGGACCTTGTGTCCCATCCTATCCATGATCAATGGGTTGGATAAATACCTACTTTTGCACAAGATAAAGAGGTCTGGTTTAGCTCAGTCGGTAGAGCCTCGGACTAGGAACCTCGAAGTTCCTGGTTGATACCGGCCCTCGCCAACTCAGCGTATGAGTAGCACAGGGTTCTGTGTGGTAAAGTGAGGAGCTGGTGGTAGGTGTGGCGCCCACCTCAGACGCCAAAACAACCCCCTTGGTCTAGCGCTATTGAAAAGGGGATAGACTCCCTCACTGTCTGGCTGATACTGACTTTAGGCCGCCCCGTCATCTTTACTTTTACTTTACTTATTTTATGACAACAACATTCATCGGTGTTCTTTTTCAGAATTGCAAATATTAAATTAGTTATACAGCTTTCCAGTCTGAATGATAATTTATCTAGAAGCCAAGGAAAAAAAACATCATTTTCTTGGCTTCAGAGTAATTTAAGTTTCATATATAAAGCCTTACAATTAATTTGATATAAATATTGCTGTCATTTGAAGGAATGTTACAAAACTCTTGGAAATAGATGTCTGGTAATTTCCAAGATTGTCCGATATCAAAGCCAATATAAGATATTGGCATCTTTCATTAATATCTATATCCCAAGCCCCCAAACATCAAATTATTGAATGATAAAAAAATTAGAAGTGGCCACCCAGTGTTGCCTGGGTAGAGGGAGGGGGGTAATAAAAATTACTCGCAAATCCATTGATTGTTTTGGTCTTACATAATTATGTTTTAATCACAAACACAACCAATGACTTTCCTTCTCTTTCTATTCAAATCCTAATTTTTAAATATTTTCCCAGATATAAATAAAATCATTATATTTGCACAAAAAGCAAGCTCTGGTGATAGTAAATATGTATACATACTTACTTTATCATAAATTGTTTTATTTTCATAGTTTCTTCCGGACATACATACATACCAAATGTCCTTTATATATGTATAGATCATCTATGAGGCAATAAAACTGATGCACAAAAATCTAAAAGGACACAGTAAAATCATATCCATGCATCCCAGTGTTTTTCTTTTTTCTTCTTCCCTCACTTTTTCAAGCTAACTGTAAATACATTCCAATAGTTTATTAGAAATGAATTACACTGGATAGGTTACAAGGTAAGAGTTAGATTGCTTTAGTTGAGACCCATAAAGTTTCCCAGAGACTCATTCAAAGCAAATATGTGCGTCCCAGGACACACTAAATCAAAAAGCTACCAGCATCACTGTAAGTCATATATTGTAACACTTGAGTTACAAATGCAAGTACATCCAGACATTGAATTATATTAACATAAGATTCACTCAGACATAAAAAAAAGAAAAAGAAAAGAAAAAAAGCCAAGAAAAAGAAATAGAAATATGAATTTCATTAAAAAAAATTAAAAAAAGTCTGAATTCCTAATTTTGTTTAAAAAAAAAATATTCAAGTTGTTCTGCTTTATATTCATAACACTGTTCTACACAAATATTAACATGTAAATAATTAAAATTACAAAAAAAAAAAAAAAAAAGAAAAAAAAAAGTGGAATGTGTATTAACCACGTATCCCATGTATACAGGTTAGGCACAAGGCCCTTATTAATGTGGGACCACCCACGAACTGAAGTTCATGGGAGGTGGGTGCTAAAAATATGTTGATCCCATAGGCATTCCCCCTCAAGGGGGAGCCTCAGGTACAGGGCAATAAACCCAGTCCTTCCCCTTTAAATCAAGGGGGTAGGTGTTGCCTGGGGGGATGGTCACCCGGGATCAACACTGTTAATTTTATCAATGTTCCAGGGCCGAAGCCACAGTACCATTAAAGAAAATTTTTGTTTGCCCCCCCCCCCTTTATTTTATTTATTTTTTTTTTTTTTATAACCCTTTTGGCTTGGTTCATACGGCAACAAATCTAATGGTTGAAATGCACTTTTGACCATAAAATAAAAGAATTTATTGGATTTTCACAATTACAGTATACTAAATGGGTGTCCACTAATAGTGTGATAGTTAGCAAGCTAGTCTCACAGATCTATTACTACTGAGTAGGGAGTTCAATCCTTGCTGGATGCTCCATGCTTGCAAACTTGTGTCACATCCTACTCATGGTGAATGAGTTGGGTAAATACATACTACAATACACTATTGGCATCGATGGATACATTGCACAAGTGTTTATAAGAAAAAATTTACTAATACTTAAAAAAAAATATACTGTTTTACAGGGCCAGGGTATATTGAATAAGAGGCATTAAATACAGAGATGCTGATAGGTGCGCCCTGACGCACAAAAATCTAATAGGATGCAGTAAAATCATATTTTGCATCCCAGTGTCTCTTTTTTCTTCCCTCACCATTTCAAGCTAATTGTAAATACATTTCAAGAGTTTCTTAGAAATGAATTACACAGGATAGGTTACAAAGTAGAAGTTAGCCGGCATTAGTTGTTCCCCCAGATCATAAATAAAAACCCTACAATTTATTAAGAAACTTTAGTTGGGACCAATAAATTTTCCCAGGGACTCATTCAAAGCAAATATGTGCATCCCAGGATGCACTAAATCAAAAAGCTATCAGCATCATTACATTATACATATATATATATATATTATATATATATATATATATATGACTCAATTAGCTCTCTACACCAAAAGGGTTAAGTACCAAGCTTGTATTTAGCTTCCCTGTTAAATTACAGAACTAAATACAATGAATGAAAAAATGACAAACAACTTCAGTGCTACTCTATCTCCAGTTTAGGTCCTTTTTCACAATGCAATATTGTTAGGATAAAATATGTCATTGATTGACAGCATAAAATCTTCTTTATAAATACTACTTTACTTGTGCCATAAAAAAATGCTAGCAAGTATTTTATTGTGGAATTACATTGTACTTATATATTCTTTTTAAGGTTGGTTTAGAGCATCCAACTAGGAACCACAAGGTTCTGGATTCAATAGTGGCCCTCGCCAACACAGCATACAGAGATCTGTGCAGTAAAGTGAGGAGGAGCTGACGGTAGGTGTGGGGCTCCACCTCAGACGCCAAAACAATCTCCTTGGGTCTAGCGTGTGAAAAGGGGATAGACTACCTTGGTGTCTGGCTGATACCTACTTTAGATCACCTTGACGACTTTATTTTACTATATATACTTGAGGACAGAAACATTACTCTGAACTAATTTTGGTTATTGTCAAGTATCAACAAAAAAAAAAAATGTTTAATCACTTAAATTGAGAAACGTCATTCTAGTTAACAAAAATAATGTAGTGATTTTTCTTTGGTAACCTGCTCTGAAATCCATGTCCAATCCAATACAGTAGCGACAAAAAAAAAAAAAAAAAATTAACTCTTTCACTGCTGAATAAACAAGATCCAATAAACCAAATTAGGTGTGTGATATATATAATAGTCATTTAGAGAATCCTCATCATAGCATTTACTTTAACCTGTTTTAACTCTTAGATTAAGAAAAAGATCAGAGTGCAGACCAATTGAAATGAGGTGAGGAAAATAAACACACATACATACATAGAAAAAACAGTAGAAAACAGATCAATGAACAGTAGCTATGCCAATTAGTTAGAGCAGAAGTAAAAACAGAAGCAAGGTCAAGAATCAAGGAAGAAAATAGAATAAACATCCTGAAATAATTGTGAAGACTTGAAGGCAAAGAGAAAGTTATCACAGGGAAATAAGCAGAAAAAGAGAAAAGTAGCCGGGGCAGAATTTAAAAAGAAAAGTAAAGGCACCCCCACCGCCCAAAAAAAAAGACTGTTTTGGAAAAGATCAGTCAATCCAGATGTCAGGGCAATCAAAGCTTTACACCTGCCAAACTCAGAACAGGTGTGAAAATTCAGCTGCTAAATATAAACTTAGAATATATGGAATCTATAACTCTATTGTACCTGAAAAAAAATTTTCAAATATATACATCAAAACTGACATTTTCTTTAGTGAAATCAATTTTAAAGTTTAAATTCTCTTGGATTCAATCTTTTTTTTTTTAATCTCATGGTTGGCATCCTTCCGTCTGTTAAAGACTATGTCATAGTGTCCCAAATTTTTTTTTTTTTTTTTTTTTTTTAACTACATTGCCTGGGCGGGTTAATGTGGAGGATGTGCTGTTGCTCAAGCAGTAGATCCCCCTCTCCACTTCTGCTGTGGTCCAAAGGAAAGGTAAGAAACTAATGCAGTTTGGCAATGGCAGTATTGCAGGAGTTGCTGTGTAGCACTGAAATTCAGCGTTACTCCATATTTTAATCTTATATTTAGGAAAAATTAATTTTCTTTTAAACATTTTTTTTTTAACTTGATGAGTGTGATAGGCTTAAATAACAATAGAAGGATAAAAAAAAAAAAGACAACTCAATCAGTGAGATTTGAACTCTCACCAGAATAAAGCAATGAATCATTCTCAATAGAAATTTGATCACCCTGTCGGCAAAGGCTTAGAATACTCTGACACTATCAACTGCAGAGGTGTAAGACTCCCCAACCCCACTCCACAATAAAGGGTGGCCTGGGTATGACACTAAACTGCATTTGATATTGAGGCTCCAGTTCTGAGGTGTGTGAATACCCATTTATTGCTATTACTTCCAGGTCTACTGACTGAGTGGTAGTATCTGTTAGGTATTTATTGATCAAATAAATTTCTTTGAAAATAATTCATATTGGATACAAATACATGAAACTATATAACTGTGATCAAACAAATGATTATTAAATAGAATTATCAATGTTAGAAAGACTTGGAACCATGAAGCTGTGTTCAAATTATCAAGTACTAGAAGCAGCTACCCAGTGTCAACTAGGTAGAGTGGGATACTTGGTGTATTGATTTGGTTACTTCTGAGATTTACAGCTGGACATAAAATATCTTCAAATATAAATCAAATCTTCAAATATAAATCAGATCTTCATAATAAAAAGGACAGTTGTGTGCATGATACACACAACTGTCCTTTATATATGTATAGATTAAATATCCTAAGTGTGCAAAAACTCCTAAACAACAATACAAAAAAAATGTAAATATAAATTTACAATAACACTAATACTCATGGGAAAGGTATGGATCCAACTATTACCCCTCTAGCTGTGTATATATAATAGGGCAAACTGAGCTCTTTGACTTTTGTATAGCAACCAGTCTTGGAGAAGGAAAACTCTGAATTCAAATTAAATTAGGCTTAAAAAACTGACTTTGTGTCATATACTGCTCATATGGAGGGGTTGGGTAAATACATACATTTTCTTACCACTGCAGTAGGGTGGTGGAAAATAAAATTAAAAAAATTAAATATAAGTAATTTCAAGTGATTTAATGAATAAGTATTTAGTGATAGATGAAGGATTGTTTCTTGACACACATCTACGATAGAATTCTTTCTCGATAGTTGTTTTATACTTACTACCTATCAACCTTAAAAAGTAGGTTGGAACATTATATATGGTAATTTTAGTATTAGTCAAACTCACACTGAAATGAACTTTTATATGACACTGCCTTATAAACTAAAGTACACTTAACTCTAAAGAAACATACCATTTCAATAGACTAAGGGTAACCAACCTTTCACATTCATGACATCAATTTTTTTTTCTATGCACAAGTTCAGATGCACCATACAAATATTGTGCTGCCATTAATTCTTATAGAAATATCTACTTTATATATCCCCATAGGGATGCATCAATTAATTGTTCACCCCAGACTGACAGCCGCTGATAGCTGCAAGGGTAAGGAGCTTGGCAGACGAAAATTCTGTTGGGTTTTGATCTCGGCTAGAGGTAGCTGTTAAAAAGTCGAGCCACACTGATGAGAAGTAAACTTTGAAACACGTGTCTGTGGATAACTGATATATATATATATATATATATATATATATATATATATATATATATACACACACACAGTGATGCTGATAACTTATTGATTTAGTTCATCCTGGGACTCACATTTGCTTTGAATGAGTCCTCGGAAAAATTTATGGGTCCCAACTAGTTTCTTAATAGATTGTAGGATTTTTATTTATGATTAGGAGAAAACACCTAAAGCCATCTAACTCCTACCTTGTAACCTATCCAGTGTAATTCAATTCTAAGAAACTATTGAAATGTATTTACAGTTAGCTTGAAAAAGTGAGGGAAGAAAAAAGAAAAACACTGGGATGCATGGATATGATTTTACTGAGTCCTTTTAGATTTTTGTGCATCAGGGACACAGGATGCGTACCTATCAGCATCTCTGCTAGTGAATAGAGTTTGATCCTTGTCGGATGCCTCATAGTTGCCACCTTGTCTTACATCCTACCCATGGTGAACTGTTTAGGTAAATATCTAACTTTACTTTGTTTTTTTTGTTATATATTTTCATTTTTACTTAGTTTTGTAAAAACCCAACAGGATCAGAAGAAAGAAGAGGTCGTTTACTCAAAGGTCAAGGGATCTTGTTTGATGCAGATGACCAAGTTGATAATGAAGCAGAACATACAGGTGCTTGGGATGGAAAGGAGAGAGAAAATAAAAGATATGTACTGAAATGTTTGTTAAAGAATATAAAGTATGCAAAGGGCTTGAGAATGGTAAAAGGACAGGAAAAATGAGTGAGTGAAAGAGAGAAATAAAGAATAGAAAAAATGGAAGGAAGAGAGACAAGGATTTTGAAAAGGATGTGAATAGGAAGAAAAAAAGAAATGGGAAAATATAGACTAAAGTAAAGAAATTATAAAAGTAAAGTCGGCAGAGCAGCCTAATGTTGGTATCAGCCTGACAGCAGGAGAGTCTATCCCCTTTTCACTAGCACTAGACCAAGGAGATTGTTTTGGTGTCTGAGGGGGAGCGCCACACCAACCATCAGCTCCTCACTTTACTGCACAGGTCCCTGTGCTACTCATACACTGAGTTGGTGAGGGTCGGTATCAAACCTGGAACCTTATGGTTCATAGTCAAACGCTCTAACAACTGAACTAAACCGGCCCTATAATCTATTAATTACAAAGTTTTATATGTTTACTTAAGAGCTGTTGAAAAATAGTTCAATAATGAAAAATTATAATAATCTTAATTTAACTCTCTCCCACTCTTTTTTTTTTTTCTTTCTTTCTTTTCATCATCGACTGAAACGGATTAGCGTTATTGTTTCTGCATTCTCACCACCTCTCTCTATCTTTCTCCTACTCTCTTTCTTATATTTTTTCTGTGTAGCACGTACTTTCTTTCTTTATAATAAAAACAGAATGGGCCATTATTTAGCTGAGGTGACGACACTCATAAGAAATAAAAATTCGGCAGATAAGCGACAGCAGATAATCAGTATTTACATTTTTTGCATTTCATCTTGGAGGATTTGGACTGTCTCATTTTTAATCAGAGGGTGTTGCAAGAGGATAACGGCCGGAAGATTTAGGAACACCAGTATTAATACATAGATTTGTGACAATAGTAAGGAGCATTGGTTATCTGACCCAGTATGGAGAGAAATACGAGGGGAGGGTGTAAGACAGCAAATGTCATTTAGAAATCATGTTTCTAAACATCGCTGCACTGACTTCTGCTTTTTTTCTATTTTCTTTAATTTATTTATTCAGCTAGTATCAGAAGATTTAATGAGGTTAACTGCAATATTTGGGCAGAAGTCCCAAAAAGTTGGGCTATAAATCAGACTAGCAATAAACAGTAAAAGTCAAAGCCAGGGGAATATAATAATAATAATAATAATAATAATAATAAAGAGAGAGAGAGAAAGGAGAGAGGGGAAAAATGGGAGAGCAGTCGGACAGTTGACAAACTAACAAAAAAAAAAAAGAAAGAAAAAAAAAGAAGAAAAAAAAAAAAGAAAGAAAAAAATAGATTTTCTTCAGCAAACCAAGTGACATGATTGACGGGGAGGGGGACAGTTATCAATTTATACAAAAAAGAAACAAAAACTGCTATTTGGATACTAAATAACGAATATATTAAAACACCAATAAATGCCACAAGTAACTAATCTGTATTTTCAGCATGGTAAATTAAAGAATTATTGACCTGTGTATGGAGGAAGTCAACAGGTTTGTTTTTACTTTTTTTTTTATCATTATAAAATACTAGTTTACCATTATCACAAAAAAAAAAAAATCAACAATCTATGTATTTTCCCAACCACCATTTAAGTGTTCAGCTGGTTTGAAATCAGTTTTCCTTCTCCTGGACTGGTTGCTTTACCAAAGGTAAATAACCCAGTCTGCCCTACTAATTATCCATAGCTGAGAGGAGAATAGACAGATTCATGCCTTTCATAAGGATATTAGCAACAAGTGGAATGCAAACTCCAGGATTTGAACCTGGATCACAATTTCCATGGCAATAACAGTTACACTAAGCATGCCTCCTGTAATGTATATTCATATATCCAAAAGCAATGCATATATATATATATATATATATATATATATATATATATATATATATATATATATATGTGTGTGCGTGTGTATGTGTGAATTATTATTAAATATACACTAAGCTTATTTTAGTATCATTTTTTCTTTCTAAATTAGACAGGATTTGAAAGAATCTGGCATTAAACAATAAAATTAAAACCAGAAATGTTAAGAAATATTTCTAAGTTTCTTAAAGTAACATGAGATTTGTGTGCGATATTGTGTTACAAACAAGAATTCTAAGTTTGCTAAATTTATAAGATATAATAATGTCTTTATACAGCAATTGTTCACGGTAGCAATATCTCATCTACTGAAAAAAAAAAAAAAAAGCTAGTCAACACAGTCAGTATAATCCTCCAGTATTTTATGAGGATTGGGACATATGGACATTAATGTCCATAGGTAGAGTATATAACAACAGAGTATGCCACAAGTTTACAGATAAAAGAATAAACAAATATCCTAGTAAAGCAATGAGGTGACAAGACTTAAAAACATAACCATATCAGTCAATTTGATCCCAGCCATGTGGATATCGCTTTACCATCTCAGTCAGACTGGGTCTGTTCCTTTAATCCACAACTTGTAACTATTTTAAGTCTTTTTGTAACTACCTGATTATATTCTACTGATCTTAATCTTACACAAGTTCCAGAACCAGGCCAAATTAGCAGCTTGGTTATATTAGCAGAGTCACAGGAATCATGGAGTAAGATTACAGTTAGAACTAAAAACATTTTTCACCCACTTATTTTACATACATACACACACATGTATGTGTGTATGGGAAGCATTGCAGTAAACAGGGAGAAATAATAGAGAAAATTGAATATTATTCAACGTTGTTACTTTAATCTTTACTATTTTTATAATCAGATTCAATTATGACAATTGTCTCAGAGATTAAAAACTTTATAAAGGATCCTATAAACCAAAATTGCACATTTCTAAAGATCCCTATTAAAAAAATCCTTATTAAAAAGATGGACTCTTATCATTTCCCTTATTTATCCTAAGGAACTGGTTTAGCACAGTTGGTAGAGCATCTGCCTAGGAATCGCAAGGTTCTGGGTTCGATACTAGTCCTTGCCAACTGTGTGGTAAAAGCATCTGGGAGCTGATGGTAGGTGTGGAAATCCACCTCAGCAAAATCAATCGCCTTGGTGTAGGGCTTGTGAAAAGGGGATGGACTCCGTCGACGTTCGGCTGATATTGACAATAGGTCACTCCTCAGACTTTACTGACTTTACTGGGGGGGGGGAGCAAACATATATATATATATATATATATTATATTAGATGAGAGGTATCCAAAACTTGGTAGTATATATATATATATATATATATATAGATGAGAGGTATCCAAAACTTGGTAGTTAGGGATGATTCTATATGTGATTTCTAAGACACAGAGCTATATTAAATCAACTTAGATTTATATAGGCCCTTTTTTGGTCGAAATAAATTTATTATGGAATTACGGTGTTGAGTTTTTCCTTCCTTTCTATGATATATATATATATATGAGAGAGAAAGAGTGATGTGTGTCTATACACATGCACTAATGTATACTATCAAATACAAAACAAGTTAAGCAAACCAAAAAAAAAAAAAAAAAAAAAATATATTGTCTTTTTTATAACCAATAGAATTTCCTTATATATAATCATACTCATGTCTACAAATAACTGTGAGGTAAGCAATTAGATTTCTATCTTACAATGCAAAAAAAAAAAAAAATAAAAAAAAATTGTTCAATTAATTCCCTTTTAGGCACATCCCTTAACTTCTTTTGAAACACCCACACTTTCCTCATCTCTGTTCTCGCTCAAACAATGGTTGGGATGATGCTTCAAGAACGGCATCAATATGAACACAACATTCCTGAAATATTGAAAGTCCTTTACAGTCAATGCCATAAAAATGTACATATACACGTATGAATAAAAACTCTTCAAAGTCAACAGCAAGTCGAATTGATTATTTCCCCCCACACAATAAAAAGATGGATATAGATGAGCAACCAAGTATTGCCAATAGTTTCGACTTGCACTTTTGTATGAGTCATAGTCACTTATGCAGTAAAGTACAAAAGAGAGAAGCTGAAATGCATGCCGGGAAATTGTGCTACATAAAAGTTAAGGGTATGGGAGGGAGTCAGTGAGGGTGTAGGTCCAAGGGAAAAAGCTTGAAGCTTTTAAACCTACTACCTACCCTAACAGTAATGGTTTCAACAGACAATGAGGGACACTGAAACTTTGAATAAAATTATCAATACTCAATGCTAATTCAGACCAGTTAAACCTCTGAGGTAAAATTAACCTTTTTTTTTTCTTTTAAAACATATCAAAATCTAAAAATGGTTAAAGCATTCTTGGAAAGAAAATTCTTTTCAATTACTAAGTTTAAATGCGTTGACAGGAGTTCAATCCTGAAAATGAATGCTTAAGACCTTGTTCAAAACTATAATATAGTTATATGGTTTGCTATATCTATAAAGAAACAGTGCTCAATATCAGTGCTAGAGCATATGTATATCTAAGTTTGAATAGTATATACACATAATCAACAATGCTTGGTAACCATGTCTACTTTATTCAAACTAATATATATATATATATATATATATATATATATATATATATATATATATATATATATATACATACATACATACATACATACAGAGACGCTGATAGGTACACGTCTTGCTTCCCTGATGCACAAAATTCTAAAAGACACAGTAAAATCATATCCATGCATCTTTTTCTTTTTACTTCCCTCGCCATTTCAATACATTCCAATAGTTTCTTAGAAACGAATTACACAGGATAGGTTACAAGGTACTAGTTAGATGGCTTTAGTTGTTTCACAGATCATAAATTAAAACCCTACAATTTATTAAGAAACTTTCCCAGGGACTCATTCAAATCAAATATGTGCGTTCCAAGATGCACTAAATCATAAAGCTATCAGCATCACTGCACCACAATAGATCAAGTAAGACTTCTTAAAGATCAGTAAATACTTCAATACTAAATCAAAGAAATATATCCATTGAGTTCTCAAAGTAAGACATACAAGATAGTATGGGGGTGGGTATATGTGGTTTATAAAAAGCACTCAGATTTTGACATAATTCTAACTAAATAAACAGAACTTATTTATCTTACCTAGAATTGGAAATACTATGTATTTACCAAACCCTCTGCACAAGCAGGCTGTGACACAAAGTCAATTTTTAAGCAGAGTAGACAGTGCTATGTACAGGGAAGGGCTGAGGAGTTGGAGTCAAAAGCAATTGTTTGGTTTGTTTTGTTTTACGGCATATCAACCTCAGTGGGTCAATTCTTTTAAGGCATATCAACCTCAGTGGGTCAATTTAATGCCAACAAAGTTTTGAAATAAATTCATTCTTAATGGATAATCATGTTTGTTTATATAAACTCATGTTTTTCTATTGATGGGACCCTAACAAGTACTACCACTCCTACAGGGTCAATGGAGTCAGTCAGTAAAACTATACAGTTTTTAGTTTACCATTCTGATCAAGTATTATCTGCATTATTCGGACTATTGTCCCCATCTTCATTGTTATTTGTACAACGTTTCTGCCGATATGCCCTCCAGCCTTCTTCAGGTATTTCTTGTCGGACTCAGGAACCTTTTTTTTCGAACTCGGGAACTTCAAACTTAACCCTTTATTTAGTCCATGGATGTATCCTGTTCTCATTCCGCTAACCATAGCTGGGGTAGGAGTTGTGTTAATTATTTTTCTATGTTACTGCCTCTACTCAGGATTGAACCCGGAATCCAGAGATAACTGTCACTTAGACTTAGAACTGTCTTAACCTAACTACCTTATCCACTAGGCCATGTGTCCAATTGGACAAATGAGTGTGAATTTTTTCTTTTTTTTTTTTCCAGAATATATACCTATTCATTTTTATGTATGATTTTTTACCTAGACTAATCATCAAGCCTCATCTCAAACATTCAGAGAAATAGTATTCTGATCAAGGTTTTTCAGCAACGGGTATGACAAAAATAAATTTCATGCAAGACTTTCACCTGAGAATGATATGTGGGTGTGTGTCTCTAAAACTATGCCTAGAATTGAGTTAATTGTTGGAAAGAGCCAAACTCATCCAGCTCATTAAAATTCTTTCATAACATCAAATTAAAATACTAAGAAATATTACTACACATTAATCTGTTTTATGCTATCCATACATTTTATATAATATTCTTCACAAAGAGTATGCCAACATTGCTGGGCAGGACAAATCAGTATGTTTGAAAAAAAAGTTAGAAAACTTAATATCCAATTAAATAATCAATAAATTTACAAGTAACAAAAGGTTTTTCTTAAAGCGGAAACGGTTTTCACAACCTTATTCAAGTTTTTGGTGCTCTACAAATTTTTTTTTTTTTTTTTTTTTTAAAACTCTTAACATCCTGTTAAAAATTTTCCAAGTCCAGAGCCCCATTCCTATAAGGACTTTTTTTAAAAAAAAATTTTAAATGGCTAAAAATGGCCTTTTCATTTAAATTTACCTGTTATTTCCTTTAAATTAAAGACTTCTAAATATGTTTGATATTACATTTAAACAAAAGCTATCATTTGGTATGGATTAGGAAAATGAATGTGACTTCCAGTCAGGCGGAATCAGGCAATACAGGACGTTAAGAGCAATCTTGCAAAATACAGATGAAATTTTAGATGAAATGGGGGAAGTTGCCAGCAATGTCTTATACCTGTATCAGCAGAACTTTGAGGGGGTTTTGGTAAATGGGGCAAAACTAAACCCATTTACTAAAACTTTTCTCATTCTCCAATGATACCTGCATCATAAAATAAGATCTTTAAAAAGTTTGGCTTTGAGTTACCCTTGCAGCGATTTTAATCTAGACAAAGTTTCTTTCTATACTTCAAATTTGGCATCAAAATTTTTAGAAATATATATAGAAAAAAACATTTCTAAATCAACAAGTTATTGTTACGATAACTGAGTTATCCACCCTTAATAAATTGTCTTTGGAGAAGATCAACTGTGGTATTGCATTGACCAATCAACAGCCACCTTGAGGAAAGCAGTTCAAGAGAGTTGCGTATTTAAGCTCAGTGTTTGGGAGACCTTGCAGTTGATACTTAGATAGAGGAATCTACACCAGAAAGAACAACAGGTTTTGTCATGGACAAGTGGCACAACAGATATATGGGTTGAGTTAATACAGTTCTAAGTGACAATCTGGAAGTTGCAGGATCGATCCTGACTGTTAGGATAACAGAGTTATCCACCCTTAATAAATTGCCTGTTTGGAGAAGATCAACTGTGGTACTAGTTGATATTTTGCATTGACCCATCAACAACCACCTTGAGGAAGGTAGTTAGAGAGCTGTCTATTAAAGCTCAGTGTTTGGGAGACCATGGGAGTTGAAACTTGGATAGAGGAATCTATGCCAGAAGGAACAATAGTTATTGTTGATAAAAAAATAAAATAAAGAAATTTCTTTATCTTAAAAGATGATTTTTAAATCAACATCTTAAAAAAAAAAAAATAAAAAATATAAATTTCTAAAATTCAAAAAATAAAACAGTCTAGTATTTAGAATTAAATGAATATTCTTAAAACCCTTAAGAACAATTTTAACTTCTTTCACAAAGGTCATAAATGACTTGGGGGAAAATGACCTAAAAGAAAATAAAAATGTCTTTCAGCCAATGCATATGCCAATAGTGTAACTAATTTTCATTCTAACACTTCAAGGTAATTAAAAATCAATTTTATTTCTTCCTATTACATCTGTAATGTCTTTAGGCTTTAGTTGAAAAAAAAAAAAAAGATTTTTCAATCTATATGAACATTAACAGATTATTATTCTGGTGGTGCCATTAAGATGGGTGTGTTCACTCCTCAGACTGATGAATTGAGAGAGAGGAAGAGAGGGGGGGATTGAGAGAGAAATTGAGAGAGAGAGAGAGAGAGAGACAGAGAGAGAGAGAGAGAGAGAGAGAGAGAGAGAGAGAGAGAGATTGAGACAGAGAGAGAGAGAGATTGAGACAGAGAGAGAGAGAGAGAGAGACAGAGAGAGAACTGAGACAGAGAGAGAGAAACTGAGACAGAGAGAGAGAAACTGAGACAGAGAGAGAGCAGCAAGCAAGCAAGAGAGAAACTGAGACAGAGAGAGAGCAAGCAAGAGATAAATTGAAAGAATTCAACAGTATAAAATATTATCTATATGGAAATGTATGGATCTCCGCATTGACAGTCAGACAAAATGATTCAGATCACCAGGGACAAATTCAATGTAACAAGAATACTTCTCAATTACTTAATATTACACCAATGTTTTTTTTAGGGTTTTTTATGAGTGATTATTTTTATACAGTAATACTATATTCACATTCATGAGAAAATTTGCCATCTGAATATATATTAGACCACCCATGAACCCACTGGGGTCCCATTCTAACAACAACCAATGATGATATTTCTATCTAGGATAAAGGAGTGAAGGATTCTAATTAGTACCTCATAGTTATCTTAGTTTTATCAAGAATTTGGAGGATTAAAAAATAATGTTCAGAACCAAAGCAGACCTTGTAAAATTAACATTCAGTTGCCAACTGGACTGAAATTTATCTTATTCCCTAAGTGAGAGCATTTCAAGTATAATACTGTTATAAAAATATTGCTATCATGCACCATTTTTCTGGGTTACAATTAAAAGTTGCACATGCACACACACACATATATATATATATATATATATATACATTACACATACATACATACATATACAGTGATGCTGATAGCTTTTAGATTTAGTGCATCCTGGGATGCACATATTTGCTTTGAATAAGTCTCCAGGAAAATGTATGGGTCCCAAATAAAGCCATCTAACTCCTACCTTGTAACCTATCCTGTGTAATTCATTTCTAAGAAACTATTGAAATGTATTTACAGTTAGTTTGAAATGGTGAGGGAAGGAAAAATGAAAAACAGTGGATATGATTTTACTGTGTCCTTTTAGGTTTTTGTACGTCAGAGATGCTGGGACACATACCTATTATATATGTGTGTGTGTGTAAAAATATGGAAATAAATCTAACAGTATGTAGAAATGTAAATAAGAAAAAAAAAGTATTCCAAAAGATGAATTTATTTGTAGATGGAAAGTTAGTCGTTAGCCAATATTACGATGTTTCAGTTTTTTCATAAAAACCTTCATCAGGACAATTGAATGAGTAAAATGTTATCTAACCGGTATTAATTTTTTGAAAATGAAAAAACAAAAATATTAAAGAAAAATTTTTTTTTCTGGTAGCAGTGTTCGGTTAAAAACTTGTCATGTAATTGGTATTCAAAAAAATATTTTAAATATAATGCATTTAAAAAAAAAAAAAAAAAATGAATAAATAAATAAAAAATAATTAAATAGTTGTAAGTGGAATAGTTGGTTTTCTTTCAATTACAGAACTATAGTAATGCATAGATAGATAGATATATGTGTCTATGAGAAACACTATTTTTTTTATAATAGATTGTACATTTCTGTATACAAGTAATGTGTGTGTGTGTGTGTGTGATAGATATATACATAGATAGATGATTTATATCACTAAATACACATAAATAACATATGTACATCTATCTTTTTTATTTGATGTTGTAATTTTTACAATTTCACCAAAATTAACATTCATTCTACAAGTTTAAAATAAAAGAGAAATGGAAGAGGAATCAATATTCAATATTTGGTTGGTTGTTATAAGAATCAGCCACCCAAGAATATACAAGAGTGAGTCACAGTCAGTGACTAATGTCCCTAATCCCACCCATCAACACAGACTGCATCACATTATTATGCTTTTTAGCCCAACTCAGCCCATGGATACCTATCTGCTTGCTTCAGAATAAGTCATAAAATTTTAGATAAACAAACACTTTACCATTGCACAATTCCACTGGTAACATTACAATGAACAGCACACCCATTCTGAATTGGTTATCCCACCGGGGGAAGGGGGCACACATATATACAAGACATGAATAATACATACATACATACAGAGATGCTGATAGGTACGCATCCTGTGTCCCTGATGCATAAAAATCTAAAATGACGCAGTAAAATCATATTTATGCATCCAAGTGTTTTTCTTATTTTTTCCTTCACCATTTCAAGCTAACTGTAAATACATTTAAATAATTTCTTAGAAATGAATTACACAGGATAGGTTAAAAGGTAGGAGTTAGATGGCTTTAGTTGTGTCCCCAGATCATAAATAAAAACCCTACAATTTATTAAGAAACTTTAGTTGGGACCCATTAAATTTCCAGGGACTCATTCAAAGCAAATATGAGCGTTCCAGGATGCATTGAATCAAAAAGCTATCAGCCTCACTGCATATATATACATACATACATATGCATACACATGTACATACATATATAATGGTAATGGCTGTCAACTCGTGTTCGAGTAAGACCATTTCCTGTTTTTTGTATCATCATAGTTAGGTGCCAGTAGCATTTGACACTCTATCCTTGTGTATTCTCAGATGACTCACCAGGCCAGTCCTGGAGAGACATACTCTTCCACATAAACTACATGTTGGAACTTCTCCACTTTAAATGTTGCTGGGCTGAAAATTACTCTTTCTAATAGCCCACTTCAATTTTTGGTGTTTAATTCGGTTGGGCTCAAATTCTTCCACAGACAGGTAGATGGTGGCTCTCCAGCCAGGTCCATTACAAGCTAGCTTCTCCCAGTCCTCCACACACATATATACATACATACATACACATGTGTGTATGTGTGTGTCTAAATCATTGTTTTAATAAACACTGTCAAGTGATATTCACAAAAACCAACATTGCTTTTTTCAGTACTGTGCTCAGCATCAATAGATGGAGCCAAGTTTATATGTAAAAACATCAAAATCCTGTTAAAACCATTGATAAGAATGAATAAAAATGAATAAAGTATTAGTGTATAAAATAGTGTGTGCATGTGTAAATCATTGTTTTAATAAACACTGTCAACTGATAAGAAGATGGGACTGTTTGAAACAGAATCAAAAATGTTTGCAGAAATTGCTGATCAACTACACACACTCTTCTTACCATAAGTGAATCAATTGATTAACTTGGCTCAAGTGCAACAACAAACAGTTTTTGACCGAGTAATAATTTGATTTGGCACCGACTAAAAATAATGACTACAAAACAATAGAAATATAAACCGCACAATAAGGATAATAAACAGTAATTTACTGCAGCATTATGCATATTATGATAGAGTGGTAGGGTGGTTGTGGTATCTATGTGGAATGTTACCACAAAATGCCTTTGAGAAAAGTGTCTGACTCAATATATTCAATCATACCTTCACACACACACACACACAAATAAATTTAAAAAATTTAAAACAAAAAGATATTGTAATGTAATACAAGTAAAACTTTGTCTCATTTAGATTTTTCAGATGGTTGTCCTCATCTTAATTGTTATATACGCAACATTTCAGCCAATGTACCCTCTAGCCTTCTTAAGGTGTTTCTTGTGGAACTTGGGAACCTTCGAAACATTGTGTATCTAATAATAATGAGGACAACAGTCCAAAAATTATAAATAATACAAAGTATCAAGCCTCATTCAAGACAAGTAAGTAAAACTGTTTCAAATGTAAATGAAATATTGAGATGAGGACCAAGAAATGCATAGCTGAGGAGAGGATAAAACTTGAAATAATTTAGCTTAGTGTAAATGATTAACCTTCAGTTCATCAAAGAGCAATAGAATTAGCAATCAAAGAGAAAATAAGAAACAAATTAATTCTAAAATAATATATCATCATCATGAAGCTATGCTGACAGCACCGATTCCTTTGACTCCCTCTTGCCATCTGTCTCCATCGACCATAGTAATTCCTCTAGACAGAATCCAGGATCCGCACAGAGCTGATGAATATAAGTTTCTGCTCATCAGCCCAAACTGGTATATCCATGTATAGGGCAGACTGGGCTTTTTAAAACTTGGTATGGCAACCAGTCTAAGAGAAGGAAAATTGAATTCAAAACTGTTTAATTCTGCTTAAAAACTGACCTTGTCACATCCTACTCGTGCGGGGGTGTTGGGCAAATACATAGTCTACAAATTTCTCGGATGAAGCATCAATAATTATTATCGATTCAGATTTGTCTTTCTTTCATCTTTCTTTCTGTTGCTTTTCATCACAACTCTTAGACGATTATTTCCAATCCATGTGACTTGCTTAAACAGTCATAAAAATAACAACCTGACAGTTTCAATAAAAGCCAACAACAGAAGAAGAAGATGAAAGATTGTCATTAGTGTTAATTTTAGACGAGCCTATGTTTCATGTAAGAAATTCAAAGACCATAATACTCATTAGTCTGACTCATTTTATTCAAGGAAGTACTAAAGCTGCTACAAGTACAGAGGAGAGGGAGGAGGAGGAGGAGGAGGAAGGGGGGAGGCACAGTCACCAGTTGCTACAGCTGAATGAATTCATCATCTATGAATGATTATCTATCCCATTGGTCATGCTTGCCTGGGCTTAATTGTAAATCAACACCTTCCACAGAATAAACATTTTGAATTATAAACAAATAAATAATGGTTTTCACATGCTAAAGTGCTTATATCAGTTTATCATGGTGTAATGGTTAACATTGTAGGAAATGGATGTAGCAAGAGTTAAGCAGCGATGAACCTATTTCATACTTAGATGGGTAACCATTTAAGCAACAGTAGGAAAAGAAACCGAATATCAAAATGACTTTATTTGGCATTAAATAACCCAAAAATGGTGGATATGCCGTAAAACAAACCAACCAGCCACCAACTAATTTACCATGATCAGCTCTCTTATCCCTGTTGGTCTCTTGGAGTTATTCCGAGCATTGCTCTCTCCGTTAACCTCTGGGTGGCAGAGTTTTTATTCATATGATTGGGCAATTTCAATATTCATCAAAACTCAGAACAATAAACAAAATTTAATGTCTTCATTTTAAAAATGGATCAAATTTTATTTTACCGTAAAAAAAAAAAAAAAAAAGTTAAAAATCAAATAAATTTTGTTCTTTTAAATGAAAAAAAAGAAATAAATAAACTTAAAAAAATAAAATATATTTTTTTTTTTTTAAATGTTAAAAATCAAGTAAATTTTTGTTCTTGAAAAAAAAAAATTTTTTTTTAAATAAAACATTTAAAGAAATAATGTTAGAAATCAAATAAATTTTGTTCATGAAAAAAAAAAATATTTTTAAAATGAAAAACTAAATAAAAAAACGTTTAAAAAAATAAAATATATATTAAAAAAAAAAAAAAAAAACTATCACATATGCAAACAATCTTTTAATGACATTTCTATAGCCAATTCTATAAAAATAATGTAATTGACTTTTAATTAAAAAACGTTCAATTTCATATTAATGATTTTACAGCCATGATGTAGTATCAGTATACAGGAGTGTTCTAAGAAGCAGTATTGTTCTAGATTACATTTTGGCAGACAGTTAAAAGATTTCTTTCCAAATCTTAAATCGGAAAAATAACCAGCCATGAAATATATTTTCTAAAAACTGCATCATGAATTATGCCAAGAGCAAAACCTTCTGTAAGCAGAAAAATTATATACGATTGACAAAAAAAAAAAGGAATATTAATAATTAATAGACTCATAATGGATACAAAAAGAAACAACAAAAACAGAAAAAAAAATATTCATTACTACTAATAATTCATATAAAACTTTTAGAAGATCCTTATATTTTTCTTGGGAGCACATAGGATCACCAAAATAACTTTTATTGAAATAGATAAAAAGCAAAAAATATTGTGACTTTGATATATATTCATCAACCCCTCCGCACAAGTAGGATGTGACACAAAGTCAATTTCTTAAGTGAAGTTTTCCTTTTCCTGGTTGCCTAAGCAAGGTTAAAGAGCCCGGGCTTCCCTACTATTTACCTGTAACTGAAAGGAGAATAGTTGGTAATCCAATAGCTTGAGGGAGAATAGATATTGGTTTTCATAGTAAAATTAATGACATATGAAATAAGGAGTTATAAGTATTCAGATATGCTGATAGGTACATGTCCTGCGTCCCTGGCTTATAAAAATCTAAAAGGACACAGTAAAATCATATCCATGCATCCCAGTGTTTTTCTTTTTTCTTCCCTCTCCATTTCAAGCTAACTGTAAATATATTTCAATAGTTTCTTAGAAATGAATTACAGAGGATAGGTTACAATGCAGGAGTTAGATGACTTTAGTTGGGATCCATAAAATTTCCAGGGGACCCATTCAAAGCAAAGATGTGCATCCAAGGACGCACTATATCAAAAAGCTATCAGTATCACTGAGTAATTAATACTAGTTATTCATTGGGTACCAATGTTTGTGTAATTATTTGTATATAACATACCCCTAAATTTGGACTACAAAATATTAAAAAAAACAAATGTACATTAAGTACAAAGAAGCTAAATTTAAATATTTTTTTCAACTTTTTATCCAGTTCATATAGACTAGAAATAATAATTTATGTTTTGAAATAAAATCTTTACTCAGTATTTAGAACAAATACACAGACATGTTCACATACAAATGCAACAAGCTCTTAGCAAAAATAAGGTCACCCTAAGAGAAACAAAATTATAAACAAACACATTCCAATGGTTATTTCTCTGTAGTGGCATAAAACAGAATTGTTTGTTAAATGTTAGTTTGAATCATAGATATAAATTACATTCGGTCATACTGTCCTAAATATGGTGATACACGTAGCCAAATAAAAATATTTAGTTCTTGTGTATAATACACACCCCTAACTTTTAGGCTTAAAATGTGGGGAAAAGGCGCTTATTATTCACAAATAATTATTATTATATATATATATATGCACACATGAGTGGGTTCTGGAAAGTCCAGACCAAAGGAATGACCTAAAAGCCAAGCTAAGCAGCGGAGAGCTTGCTCGGGTTATGTTTGACCTTTCACGGCATTAAAAATACACTTCACTGGTCACCAATCCTACTGAAGAGTTTCTAGATGGCCATTAACCTATAAGAGAGGTTCGGTCACCCTTTAACAGGTCTTGTTTTTAATCCTGCTGATGTCTAGCCACTCTCCTTCACCAGTTATAAGCCTAGGGTGAGGGGGGGTGAATTACACTACCAAGACTAGTGAATACAATCTGATCTATTTACCCATAATTAGTGGAGAAGAGAGATGGATTCATGCCTTTAATAGGGGTATTAGTGAAGTGAAATTCTAGTAGTCTTTATGTACGTATTATACTGCTGCAGAAATTACAGACAAACTTATAAGCAACCTTCTCCAATGGACACTTACACATGGACACACCAGTGTTGGCCAACCAGCAAAAACTTACATTCATCAGGACTGCGTAGATACTGGATCCCATCTAGAGGACTTGCAAAGAGAAATGACTGATAGGGACAGATGGCAAGAGAGAGTCAAGGCAATCCATGCTGTCGGCAAGCCTTGATGATAAAACATGACCTAAGCAGATTTGGCTTCTTAACTTAGCTTATTCCTTTAGTCTGAACAAGAAAATTTCAACACCCTCTCAGTGTGTGTGTGTGTGTGTATAAATATATAGATTATTCCCTGAAGAATTGCTCCGGCAAGAAACTGCAGTTGGAATTTTATAACATTCGCTTTTAAAAAAACCTATATTTAGCTCTTTTTATTGAGCACTTTTTAACTTGATTGTATTAACCCAGAAGTAAATTTATTTGCTTCGTGGATTGGCAAAAATCCGTAATATATATATATATATATATATATATATATATATATATATATATATATATAATGGGCATGTTGTTTAATGGTTATCATCATAGAAATTGACAGTGTCCCAAGTTCAAATCTTGGGCTAGGCTGTTTGCATTTCACATAGTGCTAATACCCTTGAGATAGGTATGCATACAACTATTCTCCCCCTAGCTATGGATAAATAAAGCATAGTGGGCTCTTTAACCTTGGTTATAGGCAACCAGTCTAGAAGGAAAACTGAATTCAAACCTGTTAAACTTAAGAAATTGATGTGTAACATTCTACTTCAATTGTGAGGTTGGTATATATATATATATATATATATTATTCCAAATTAGTTTAAACTCTGTAAGAACTTTTACTGTTGTCATGATTAGTTTTAATGAATAGATTAGTCTCCATTTACTTATGTATGAATCCAAAATATAATGAGGTATACTAAGAGAGGAAATTCACAGTCAACAACCAAGAATAAAACCAGAATCAGAGAAAACCAAAACTGTTTCAAATCTGAAGATACAAACTCTTTGAGGAAGGGGGGGGAGATCAGCTGAGAGTAATTAATGTCTTTAGAGAAATCAGCCCAAACTGAAGGAGTTCTTCTCTTGTGTCTATATTTAGAAAGATTTATAACCACTATCAGTTAGAGAATAGCAAGAGAGCCAGCCAGTCCACTTGGTTGATAGAGTGAAAGCAAAGCAGAGAGAGAGAGAGAGAGATAAAAGTGCATAGGATACTGACACACTGCAATGGATGTTCTCATACAAGTGCACTTGGAATGCACTTACAGATTATGGAGCAAAGAATAATATCATAGGCCTTAATCAGATTTGAAATGATCTACTAGGATTTTGGTTTGGTTGTTTTGTTTTATGACATATCAACCCTTTTTGGGTCATTTAATGCCGAATCAAGTCATTTTGATAAACAAAGGGCTCAGGTTGGTTGGTTGGTTGTTTTGTTTTGTTTTGTGGTATATTATCAACCCTTTTCGGGTCATTTAATGCTGAATCAAGTCATTTTGAGAAACAAAAAACTCATGTTGGCTGTTTTGTTTTATGGTATATCAACCCTTATCAGGTCATTTAATGCCGAATCTATATTGGAATTTAAAATAAGTCAAAATATATTGAATAAAATATCTGACAGAATGGAAGAAATTATGACTTAAAAACCAAAATTTGGAGAATTTATTCAATATAAATTATTAATGAGCTTAATCAGATTTGGTTTGGTTGTTTTACGGCATATCAACCCTTTTGGGGTCATTTAATGCCAAATCAAGTCATTTTAACAAACAAAGGACTCAGGTTGGTTGCTTGGTTGTTTTGTTTTATGACTTAAGTGGTCACCCAATCAAGAACTGAACAGGCTCATCACTGCTCAACTTAGTTGATCTAGTGGAAACCAGCGCTTTCAACATGACTTAACTGTAATCCATCTATCCATGTTCATATCTATATCAGTATTTTCATATATATCTTACTCTGTTCTTATTTATCTGTCTGTCTATCTATCTATCCAAATTCCAATGTTGATTGGTTGTTTTATGGTATATCAACTCTTTTCAAGTCATGTTTAATCAACAAACGACTCAGGTTTGGTATAATACCAAAATGATCCCTCACTTTTTATGCAGAAGCCCAAATGGCTACGGTCATTTTGTTTTACAGCATATCAACCCTTTCCGTGTCATTTAATGTTGAATCAAGTTATTCTTAATAAACAAATGACTCCAGTTGCTTACAGTACCTGCTGTTGATTACGTGGTCACCCAATTAATTATTGAACAGGCTCATCGCTGACTCGGATGTTGCTTTTAAAATTAAAAGTTTAACTCTTTTTGGCATTAGTATTCAATCATATAAAAAAAATAAAATAAAAAAAAACAATAGTAGATGATTAAGTAATTCTTAGTACATTTTTTTTTTTTTTCTAAGAAGGATGCAGCTGAGACAGAAATAATCAAAAGGTCTTCAACAATTTCTGCCTCCGCCACATTATGAAAGGTCACCCACACAATTATACATCCAATGATAAGCTGCATCAGTGCCGCAAACTCTAGCATCTCCAAAGAGTGTTACTAACCCAACTGAAAGCTCCACTGGTTTGGACATGCCCTGTGGCACACCTGGACCAGAAATGATCAACAAGGCAATTTCACCAACCCCTTTGCACGGATGAACAAAATGCCAAGGCAGTTAGCTAAGGACCTGGCCAGCCACTGTGAAATAGGACTGGGAGGTTATGTACAGCCCATACATTTACGGTGTCTGTCAACAAAACTGAACGGCTGGACATTGCAAGAGCTGGTGCCACCAATCTTCAAGCATAGTGATCAGAGATATCGTCAATTCAACGTATGGAACCGGTTTAAGCCACATCAGTCGCACACACACACACACAATTATAAAATTAATTGTACCAAATCAGAAGGTTTATATGTGCTATGTGTGTTGAATTTATACTTGAGATACAGTCATGACCAAGACTTGAGGGACAGTCATGACCAAAACCAAGTATCGAGGCACAGTCACGACAAGGACCAAGAATTGAGGCACTGTCACAACAAAGACCAAGAATCAGGCACAGTCACACAAAGACCAAGAATCAAGGCACAGTCACAACAAAGACCAAGAATCAAGGCATAGCCACAACAAAGTCCAAGAATCAAGGCACAGTCACAACAAAGACCAAGAATCAAGGCACAGTCACAACCAAGACCAAGAATCAAGGGACAACCTAGACCAAGATCCAAGAATCAAGGCACAGTCACAACCTAGACCAAGAATCAAGCACAGTCACTCAAGGCACAGTCACAACCTAGACCAAGAATCAAGGCACAGTCACAACCTAGACCAAGAATCAAGGCACAGTCACAACCTAGACCAAGAATCAAGGCACAGTCACAACCTAGACCAAGAATCAAGGCACAGTCACAACCTAGACAAGAATCAAGGCATGAACAAGACCAGAACAGGAAGTCAGTTTGCAGCTTCTATTGCAGGAGTCACTTGATCATTGATTTGAGGCACATTTAGCATAACGTCTATCATTGTAGGAAATGTAATCAGTGACCCTAGTTTAAATCTTGGAAGAGGATGTTTTCATTTCACTTCACATTAATACCCTTGGAAAAGGCACGAATCCATCTTCTCTTCATCCAACTATGGATAAATAGTACAGCAGATTGGGTTCTTTAACCTTGATATGGCAACAAGTCCAGAAGAAGGAAAACTCTGAATTCTAACCAGCTGTACTCCACTTGAAAATTGACCTTATGCTACATCCTGTTTATGGCAGAGGGTTTGGGTAAATACATTGGTTTCTGACAAGAGTGGAAGTCAACCTTCATCTGCATCAAATCATTCCAGCCAGTCTATATATGGGTAGGCATTCACTATCTTACCTATACTGTTTAGTTTAAAAGCAAAAAGAAAGTTTTCTTTCTTTTTTTCTCTTTTTTACCTATGAAATCCAGATCTCCAAAAAGACTATCTTAGCAGGGTGGAGTTAATGTCAATGCTAACTGCGGGCTAGACTAAAAATACTGAAAAATAGATAAGATAAAGGGAGGAGAGAAAGAATCACTAAAACGACTAGAACTTTTTTTTTTTTTAGAAGGTAAAAATACAAAGCATAATCAATATCATAGCAAAATAGACTATAGAAATCCTATCACAGCATATACTCTCATGAGCACACAATATGGGGTTGATTTATCAGGTTTTGGTAAAATATAATTGATATGGCCTTCACCATTCTTTTCATTACTTATTGTTTTACACCAGATTTATTTGGGGGGGAGGGGGGTTGCAATGCACTTGGTAGAAAAGAAATATTGAAAAGTTTCCTAAGTAATTATAAAACTTTATACTAACTTTAAGGGGTCAGTTAAGCTCAGTTGGTAGAGCACCCGCTTAAGAATCACAATATTGCTGGTTCGTTAATGGTCCCCACCAACTTAACACATGAGTAGCACAGATTGGGTAATCTGATCAGTGCAGTAAAGTGGGGATCTGATGGTCAGTGTGGCGCTCCACCTCAGCAAAAACAATCTCTCTGGTCTAGCGCTGTCCGACAATAGGCCACTCCACCAACTTTACTTATTATATATATTATATATATATATATATATTATATATATATATATATATATATATGATAAAGAAGATGACTTACCAGGGAATAGAATATCAATTTAATCGCAACATCAACCGTTGATACAAATATTGAATAAGTCAGGATTATAAAGAATATGACGTGCTCAATATGTTAGTAGAGCAGATTTAGTTCAACTTCTGCAATTGTCTTTAATTAAACAATTTCTTGAATAATTCATTATGATTAACCCTGATGGTCCTTGTTTGGTGAAACTTAAGTAGGTTATTGATCGATCAAATTATATAGATATATATAATATATATATATATATATATATATATAGAGAGAGAGAGAGAGAGACAGACAGACAGACAGAGGTTTGCATTCATTGTTTAATGACATATCAACCTTCGTGGGTTATTTAATATCAAAGCCATCCTTGTAGAAGAAAAGCAGTGGTACTATTTAATCCATAGCTGAGGAGATGAGAAGGTCCATTCCTTTACTAAAGGTATTAGCCTGAAAGTGAACATAATAGCGCAACTGGAATTCAAACTTACAACTATGGAGGCGCCCATGGTTTGAATTCAGAGTTTTCATGCTGTAACAATATTACATAAAACAGCAGATACATACATGTCAAAAACAATGTGTAACATACCACAAGATGCATATGTTTATCTTGTGGCTTTGGCAGTAAAAAACAAAAAAAAGAAAGAAAAAAAAGAAAATATGAATAACAGACAGAATACGAGGGTCAGTTGACCAAGACATTCTCATGGAATGTGGCCAAATGAGGTTTATTTTTTCAGCATAGCCCTACTTTTGATCCATACACCTCTTACATTGTTGTTGCAGTGCTTGAATCCCATTGGTCAAAAGATTCATCAACAGCAGATCTAACCTTTACAGCCCACCCTGGTAGCTACACCGCTGTAACTATATTGCCTTAAATAAACAGATACATACGTGTCAGAGGCAATGTGCTATATACCACAAAATGCATGTGCTTGTCTTGTGGCCCTGGCAGTAAACACATTAAACAGAGATTTTTTTTTTATCACTACATATTCTATTATTATTATTATTAGGTGCAGATGAAGGCTTACAATAAGAATACAAGTAATATTGAATTCTTTCCTATGCACAGAGATATTTAGGCAAGGATTTAAGTAAGGTCTTCAATTGATAAAAAGAAATGTAGAAAGAAATAAAGAGGAAAGAAGGAAATATCGGGAATAAGTTCTGCATGTCAAATCCCCCAACCACATCAAATTTTCAGCTGATTAAAATTTAGAAAAAAAAAAAATATATATATATATATATATATATATATATATATATATACCAGAAACAGTAAAGATGAAGAAAATTCTCATTTAATCTTCTAAAAGCTGTGGTTTTCCCCACAAAAAAATCATTTTTATGTTATTAAATAAGGTGATAACAGAAGTGGCAGGGGTCTGAATACAAGGTAATATAATGGTAATAATAGTAATAATACAAAAATTGAAGTAGTAATAGATAACATTATAATAACATGTATGTGAGAAAAATAAATAGAAAAGATAGAAGAAAAAAAAATGTATCATCTGTTTATTAAAAGACAGGAGCCTTTGCCAATACTGATTAAAATCAGAGTTCTGTGCTTGTACATTGGCATGTTTTGAAGAGATGTTTCCTTTTGTGCTTAAAGTTTAGGGAGTGGGGGAGAAAAAAGAAAGTACAAGGGAGAGGTCTCGATCAGCTCCCTGCTTATTGTTTGAATGAAGACGAAAAAAATCATAAGCTGCTTAACTGATAATAATCTGCTTGGATAAAATGGAAAGAGAAGATAAAGACAGAAAGAAAGAACAAATATAAACGTCTCCAAGAGAATCATCTAAAAGCTGGTTGTCAGCATGCTCTTTATGTTCCCTTATTTCTTGTTATAAAATACAAATTACCAACGTCACCTCTCCACACTGCATGCACATTTATGGGCAATCAAATATATTTAAATGATTTGCTAAGATTACAAAAAGTAAAATAAAGTAAACATCATATTTAATTAATTTGGTGACCATTTGAAAAGTACTAACAACTGCAAACTCAAAACAATCAATACAAGATCCAGTGATGTTTTTTTTAATTTAGTGTGTCCTGGGACACACATATTTGATTTGAATGAGTCCCCGGGAAATTTGATGGGTCATCATTGTAGGAAATCAACATGACAACTAAAGTCCAAATTCTGGACTAGGCTGTTTTGCATTTCACTTTGCGAATTTGCCCTTGGAAATGGGTATAAATCCACCTCTTTTACCCCAACTATGGGTAAATAGTGGGGTAGACTGGGCTCTTTAGTTTTGGTATGGCAACCAGTCTTGGAGAAGGAAAACTGAATTCAGACCAGCTGTAAGCCTGGCTCCACCAAGCTATTCCTGCCCAAGACATGCTATATGAGTAGTAGCTCTATGACCAAATGAAGTTACTGTTGTGGGGAAATAAGTTAGGTTGAAACACAAGTAGAAAGAGGTAGTTTATTCCAGAAAAGAATATGGTACATGATTTGAGTTAATGCTAATACCCTATTCCCCCTCCAGCTATGGGTAAATAGTAGGGCAGACTGAGCTCTTTAACCTTGGTATGGCAACTGGTCTAGAAGGAAAACTCTAGAGTTCAAACCCATTAAACTTAAAAATTGACCTTGTGTCATACCCTGCTTGTGCAGAGGGGTTGGTAAATGCATAACACTTTTACAATAATAATTCAACAGTAGATTATGAGAGTGAATGCCTTTAGTTATATTTTATAAAGGGCTGAAAAGTTCTTGGTTCAACCAAGAATGGATTAACTGACTTTTCTTTTTTTTAAAAAGAGTTAATGAAAATGAATGTCCATTATGAAACAGGTAATCAGGCAAAGATTCAGTCAGTAGAGCATCCACCTTGGAACCACAAGGTTCCAGGTTCAATACTAGCCCTCGCTAACTCAGCACATGAGTAGCACAGCTGGGATCCATGCGATAAAGCAACTTAACAATTAACTGTTTATTGCCTCAGTTGGCATGACTAAGTTGATAAACAGTTAACCGTTAAGTTTGCTTTCTCTGTATAGAGAGATGTATTCTATCTTGTAGGGGAGGGGTTCCAGCTACTCTACAACAGTTACACTACCACTAAATAATTTATGATTATAAGGGATCGTTGTCAGGGTGGCCTAAAGTCGGTATCAGCCAGACAGCAAGGGAATCTATCCCTTTTTCACTAGTGCTAGACTAAGGAGATTGTTTTTGGCGTCTGATGCAGAGCACCACACCTGCCATCAGCTCCTCACTTTACTGCACAGATCCCTGTGCATACTCATATGCTGAGCTGGCAAGGCCCGCTGTCAAACCTGGAATCTTGTCGTTCCTAGTCCGACGCTCTACCGAGTGAGCTAAGTTACAGTTAAAAGAAAGAATTAATATTATGACAACATTTGAATGATCTTTGCACAGACATTCAAAATTTAATTCTTTACCAAAAAACAACAGAATCAATTTATCTAGCTTAGTTAAAGAGTCAAAATGAAAAGAATAGCAGATCTTAAAATCTTTTTAAAAATCTGAATTGTACTGACAAAAATAATATAACTAAAACAAGAAAATTAAAGTGACTTTAAAAAAAGCAATTGAGACATTCTCAAATATTGTTCAATGATTTGACTAAAATTACACAATACACATAACACATGCAATAATGCAGACCAAAAAAGAAAAAAAATTAAATGAAAATAAAAATAACAATTTTTTAAATAAAAAAAACTACAGCACAAATATGAAAAGTGTCTCCACTGAACATCCATAAATTTAACAAACCTAACAGATGTTATCTGCAATTGGCACCAGTTGCCTGCATAAAAAATAATGAAACAAAGAGAGATATACAGACACAGTCAAGATTTGCAAAACTAGATTACATATTTAATGGACAAATTACAAAATAACATTTTGAAATCTAGATTTAATTATTAACTTTCAAATAAGTCTTCAAAAGTTTCATTTTTCTTAGGTCTTAATTTTCTTCTTTTTTTCTTTCTTTTAAATACTGACAATTGTTTTTCCCTTTTTTTATGCTTAAAAAATAAATAAATAAAGTCTAATAATTTGTAATTAGATGGACTGTTTTGCAAAACAACTTTTCTTTAATATTTCCAATATATATTTTATTGAATTCTTTGCAAAAATTAGTAATAAATTAATTGAATAGAAATAAGAAAACCCTTGTTGCTACAAAAAGTAAATTTTATCTTAATCCAGCATTTTTTTTTTTTTTATTTTAATTTTAATTATAATTTTAACAGCATGTCAACCAGTCTGGGGTTATTTTATGCATGGAAGTTAGGGAATCAATTTATTGTACATTCAAATTTACATTTTTTGTGTAGTTGTTATTTTTTTAGAGGGGAGGGGGTGCACAGTACTATCAATTATGAATAATTTTTCAACTGATCTATTTTACCCATAGATGGGACCCTAACAGGTACTACTACTCCAGGTCAGAGGGAACTGGGCAGTAATGGAAATGAAGGGATACTCTGCACTCCTAGAACTGGAGCTATGAGATTTGGTTTAGTGGTATACCCAGGACACATTTTTTTATGTGGGTGGGGGAGTCATATGAGTAAGGGTATTCTAAGCCCTAACAACAGTACAATTTTTCATTTTTGCACTTTCCTTCTCTTTCATCTATATTGTTTTGTCTTTTCCATTTTTGTTCCACCATCTTTTTTTGTCTTCCTCCTCCTTTTTTTCTTATCCTTTATCTGTTCTATTTCACCTTCATCTTTCTTCCTCATCTAACTGTATCTTTTTTCTCCTCTCTCCTTTTCAATTTTTTTTCTCTCACTTCTATTTCATTAAGCTCTCTTCATTTTTTTTCTTTCCTATTTTACCTTCTCTCCACCTCTCTATTTCTTTCTTCCTCACACTCTCTTCAATTTTTTTCTTCTTCTATTTCATATAGTTCACTCTCCATTTTTTTCTTTCCAATATTAACTTCTTTCCACCTCTCTATTTCTTTATTCCTCACCCTCTTTCAATTTTCCTCTCTCTTTCACCTTTTCTATTTCATAAATTTCTCTCTCTATTTTTTCCTTTTCTATTTTACCTTCTCTCCACCTCTATTTCTTTCTTCCTCACACTTTCCCATTATCCTCTTTCTTTCACTTTTTCTATTTCATAAAGCTGTCTTCATTTTTTTCTTTTCAATATTACCTTCTTTCACCCCCTCTATTTCTTTCTTCCTCACCCTTTCCCTTCTATTTCATAAAGTTCACTCTCCATTTTTTTTCTTTCCAATATTACCTTCTTTCCACCCCCTCTATTTCTTTCTTCCTCACCCTTTCCCTTCTATTTCATAAAGTTCACTCTCCATTTTTTCTTTCCAATATTACCTTCTTTCCACCCTCTCTATTTCTTTCTTCCTCTCCCTTTCACTTCTTCTATTTCACAAAGCTCTCTCTCTCTCTCTCTCTCTCTCTTTATTTCATGCAACTGGCATTCATCTTAATAATCAGCCAAGAAACTCAGACAACAGAATGAAGACTTGATTAGAACTGCATTTTTCTGTTTGTGTGCCAGTAAATGGCAGAATATAAATAAGGACAAGAAAGAATTTCTCTTCAAGGAAGTAATCATGGCTGGCCACAATTATTGTCGACTGATCAAAGATGAAGATAATAGCTACAATAACTTAACTTCAGCAACAACAAGCATCATTCAGCTTCTTTCTTCTTTTTTTTTTTTTTTTTTTTTCTGCTACAGATTTTTTCATTAACTCATGCATTAGCCAAGGTAAGTCTATTTTTCACATACAGCAGACTACAATAAAGCATTGCCTTTGTAAAACAAATATAGACTTAGACAAAAAATCAGTTCAAGCTTATTTTCTGATTTATCAAGCAATAACACTGGTTCTCAGCACAACTGAAAACAATAGGCCGATTTCTGTAACAGATACTACACTTTTACAATAAAAGGAGCCGCCCATTGTGCAGTGGTTATCATCATAGGAAATGGACACAGCAACATGAGTTTAAATCCTGGACAAAGCTGGTTGCATTTCACATAGTGCTAATACTAATGTGAAAATACTCTTGGGAAAGGTATGAATCCAATTATTCTCCCTGCAGCTATGGGTAAATAGTAGGACAGACTGAGCTCTTTAACCTTGGTATCGCAACTGATCTAGAAGGAAAACTCTGAATTCAAACCCATTAAACTCTGCTTAAAAATTGACCTTGTGTCATATCCTGCTTGTACAGAGGGGCTGGTAAATACATACACTTTTACACTAATAATTCAACAGCAGATTATGTGTTAATCTTATAAGGGGCTAAAAAGTTCTTGGTTCAACCAAGAATGGATTAACTGACCTTCTTTTTTTTTTAAAAAGAGTTAATGAATATGAATGTTCATTATGAAACAGGCAAAGATCAGTCAGTAGAGCATCCACCTTGGAACCACAATTTAACCCTATGCAACAACTAATCAAAGCTTTAGTAAATAACTATAAAGTGCATTGGATAGGTTAGACTGTCATTTTCAAATCTCTGGAAAGGATACAAGACCAACTTGTATGCATCAGGCCAAGAATTTCAGCATTTTTAACTGTTCTTGTCATAGAAGAGCCAGACTTTACTTTTACTACATGTTGAGGTTTTTAGTATTCAACAAAAGAGAAAGGAGTCTGTTCTGGAGGTTTTAACTTATATCTAGTCTGGAAGCCGTACACCTGGTATTCAAACATTGTCTTAAATTTGATCAATCCTTTGGTGGAAAGGTAAACCTCCAGGCTGTGTTAAACTTCAGGATGAATATGTAGACTATTACAAACATTTCACTCCACATTCCTTCTTTTCAGCATTCCCCTTTCATTAGTTTATTTACCCCATCTGTGGTCTCAGTTGAGATCTCAAATCAATGAAACTTTGTGCTAAAACTAACAAGCGGCCTCCATAATAATTCAGTGATATTGCTGAGCTTGTCACTGGATTTAGAGGAGGAGAGTATTATACGTTTAGCATCAGAAACCATTGGTAGCAGCATGGTGGATGTAAAGCAAGGCGGATGAACCCCAAACTGGTCAACATCACTCTTTACAAGATGCTGAGTGGAAGAACCTCATAGGTAAACAGCCATGATCAAATCAGGAAGTTACTGCAACTCATCTCTAAGGGTGGCATATATTGATGAGTTAACAAAATAGCTAATGAAAGATAACTATGACTTATTAAAACATCCCTAACTTCTAGGCATAAAATAACCCCAGATGAGTTGACATGCCATTAAAATTCATCTATCATCTTATTAAAAAGAAAGTAAGCTCTAATTAAAAACTAAAGCCAAAAGTGTTTGTAGAGGTCTACTCACAACATCAGTTTGCCACACAAGAATCATCCAATTAAAATTAGTGATTTGTCAATCAAACCATCTTCAACAATATTCTGGGGGTGAGGGAATTATTGAAAGGTGTATATAAAATCCACACCTCATAAATACAATAATACTTGACTTATCATTGGCTCATTTCACAATGATCTGCTTCAGATTATACAAGTCAGTTCTGGTGCCAATACAAAGTCAAGTCAGTGCCAACAATTGTTCAACACAAGATAATCAACTCTTCTTACAGCATACATAATAATAATAATAATAAAAAATGAAATAAAAAAAACAGCAATAGACCAGAGAAGAACCACAGCTTAGTCCATCAAATCTAATATAAATTGTCCCCTTCCAATTGATTTTTAAATTGCATGGTAAAAGTTTGTTGTACTTCTCTTTGAATTGCACAATTAAGACATATGTATTAAGCCAACCCCTATGCACAAGCAGGTTGCAACACAGGGTCAATTTTTGACCAAAGTTTGACAGGTTTGAATTCAGAGTTTTCCTTCTCCTAGACCAGTTGCCATTAACCATTCAAGGTTTAAAAATCCTATTGTATTTTTATGATTAAATATTTTTTGCAATCTGGACAAAAAAAAAGTTACATGGTCCACAGGGGCCATATGGCCTCCAATTGAGAACCTCAGACTTACAGTACCTGCTCAGAGATGCTGATAGGTACGCATTCTGTGTCCCTGATGCATTAAAATCATATCCATGATCCCAGTGTTTTTCTCTTTTCTTTCCTCACCATTTCAAGCTAACTGTAAATACATTTCAATAGTTTCTTAGAAATGAATTATACAGAATAGGTTACAAGGAAGGAGTTAGATGGCTTTAGTTGGGACCCATACATTTTCCTGGGGACTCATTCAAAGCAAATATGTGCATCCAAGGACGCACTAAATCAATAAGCTATCAGCATCACTGCATAACTAAGCAATGTTTAAAAATCCTATTGTATTTTTATGATTAAATATTTTTTGCTGCCTGGGCCAAAAAAAAGTTACATGGTTCACAGGAGCCACATGGCCTCCAGTTGAGAACCCCTGACTTACAGTACCTGTTGATGTTTAAATCATTCCCCATCTAAGGCGTATTGCCACTTTACTTTGGTGATCTAGCAGCAACCTGTGTTTTCAAAATAACTTGACCATAAACCCTAATTAACATGAAGCAAGCACAAATAAAAAAAAAATAAAAATCAGTCACAACATTACATAAAATTATTAATCCCTACTATCTTCAAGCTTCTTCATATGATCACACAGGAGCCTTAAGCTGATGAATAAGAAGAGAAATAGGTCTTCAAGTATGATTATTGACTTTAAAGTAGATTAGGGGTCAAGTTGAGGGAAGTAAGGATGAGCTATAAGAAGGAAGTCAAGAAGAGGTCTTGCAGAAGATACATAAGTATAGAGTTCCTTTGATGTGATTGTATACACAAGCCAACCTCTTTACTATCACCTCTTCAAGATTGGAAATGGGCCAAGAAAAACACTGTAAACCTAACACTACTGTAGAGTGTATATCCTCACAACAAAATTCAGAAGCTGCACATGCCAAATTTAACATAAAATCTGTGAAATAAACCTATAAGTTTTACTCACCTATACAGCTATATATAGTTTAGTGGTTACAACAGAGCATTAAAGGTTAAGAGGTCTTTGGATTTATTGCCAGAGCTAGATCTATGTATTATATATTTACTCAAGTTTGGTTTGGTTTGTTTTATGGCATATCAACCTCAGTGGGTCATTTAATGCCAATAAAGGTTTGAAATAAATTCATGGTACCCTAACATGTACTACCACTCCATGCCAGAGTGGACCAGGAAGCAATGGTGATGAAGGGTTGCTCCACATTCCCCAAACCTCCATAACTGGAACCTCATCATCAGATAGATTTTTTTTAAATGTTGCCATCTATCTTTCTATTCATCTGTGAGACAATATATGTATTTACCCAACCCCTCCATATGAGCATTATTTAACACAAGGTCTATTTTTCAAGTAGTGTTTAACAGGTTTGGCTTCAGAGCTTTCCTTCTCTTAGACCGGTTCAAAATCCAGTCTGTTTACATTGTGTGATTGAACCATTCTACATTCTTCTGTGTTTTAAGAAGTAATGAAATATTAATTGATTCTAATGGCATGGCAACCCATCATACTTAGTGGTTAGGGAATCACATTCATTGTACATTCATACAGAGATACTGATAGTACAAGCAGAATGTGACACAAGGCCAATTTTTAATCAGAGTTTAACAGGTTTGAATTCAGAGTTTTCTTTCTCCTAGACCAGTTGCCTGACCAAGGTTAAAGAGACCAGTCTGTTCTATTTACCTATAGCTAGAGGGAGAATAGTTGGATGCATACTTTTCCCAAGGGTATTAGCACTATATGAAATGTAAACAGCCTCATACAGCATTTGAACTGTTCATTGTGTTCTTAAAACACATTACACCACATTCCTTCAGAATTGTACATATACAGTAGTCAGAGAAATGATGCACTGAATGAGCAAGAATTAAATAAATGAAAATAAATTTAAATAAAAATGAATGAATAAAAGAAAAGTTATGCTGATATAATCATGAAATTAAGTGTGCCATTCAAAAAGTTTGTAAAGGGTTGAATCTGACCCAAAGGCAGCGGGGTTGACCATGACTTCTTTAAAGTATTTGAACTTTTTTTTTTACAAGTAGTTGGTTAGTTTATTATTCAATTACAAGTATAATCTGGCAAAACAGTCTAGCTCCTGTTTCAATTCAGATAAAATTACAAGATGGCACTTAAAATTTCTACTTAACATCTTGGCTGGAAAAGGCATTGCATGCATATTTACTGTTCTCAGTTTTTAAATTCTTTTCTCTTTTTTTTTTATATATATTTTGCTTCCATTTTAAGGCCAAAAGTATAAGTCACCCAGTGAGGATTGAATTCACTAGTTAGTAGTAACTGATATCCAAGACAAGCTTGCTAACCATTTACACCATGACAAGATGCCCAATGAGATTTAGGTCAGGGTGAATATGTAAAATAACTGTCATCATCATCAGGTTGCACAGACAGCAAAGATACCCATGGTTCTATCCCCCCCTAACCATCCCTATCAGTCATCACTCATGGCAGGTCTTCAGCATGACATCCAGAACCATGCAGAGCTGATTGATGTAGGTTTTTGATGGTCGACCTACACTGGTGTGTCCATGTGTAGATGTCCACAGGAGGACTTCAGTTAGGAGTTCATCCTTGCATGTCTTGTTCATATTATTTGGGTGGTTTGTGTAATAGTAGGCTAGTGGCAGTACAGCTGAAATACACAGAGTCTAGCAAAAGGATCTGGGTTTGCAATGTAAATAAAAAATGATTTTTTTTTTTAAAAAGCAAAGATTTAATTTTACTATTAGAAACAACAATATTTGTCATTTTGTCTTGTCACTGTCATCACTTTGTTTCAAAGATTATATCACCCAAATGCTTGCTTGCCCCCACCCCCAAGAGCTATACACTCTTGAAGCCTCATCTTAACTCTTAACATCCTGTTGAGAATTTTCTAAGTCCAGAGCCCCATTCCTATAAGGATTTATCAAAAGATGGGTAAAAATGGCTTTTTCATTTAAAGTTACCTGTTATTTCTCTTAAATCCAAGACTTCTAATTATGTTTGATATTACATTTAAACAAAGGCTATCATTTGGGTTAGATTAGGAAATAAATGTGACTTCCGGCCGGGTGGAATGAGGCAGTATAGGATGTTAAGAGTAATGTTCTGCAGCACTTGCCTAGTCATTACCTCTGGTATTTGGTTTGGTCAGTTGTTTGCGGCTTACATTAAAAAAACTTTGAACTCCAGATATCCCAAGAGGAAAGTAATCGCAAGGGAATAGACCTACTCCAAAATGCTTACAAAATAACTGCTGCATTGCAATCATAAAGATGGTTTGTGGGATAGGAGGCAAGTGGAATACAAAAGAACTTTAGACTAATATATCAAAAACTTCTAGCAAGAATCAGTAATGATGGCTGGACAGTTAAAAAGAATGTATTATTAACTTCATATTTACCAAGAAGAGTTGGTCAAGCAAAAATCATTAATTCTGTAAAAGTTTTAGAACTTTGGTTGCCAGAAAATCTGGTGTTGTAGAGTAATTGATTTCTACATTAGTTCTAAAAAAAGCAAGTCAGTAGGCTATAAGAGAAAGAGCTCAAAACAAAATCATTGCTGTTATAAGAAAGTGACATTGGAATCGCAAAGCAAGCCTAATTACAAGTATATATATATATATATATATATATATATATATATATATATAATTAATAATGGAGATTCGCTTCCGGTTTTTGTCTGTAACAAAAATTACGTCACTGCCTACGTCACAATTACCAAAGTTGCCAATATATTATTAATAAAGAACAATTATTAATAATAAAATAGATATAAGCTATTCTTTATAATTCAATGTTTGAATCCTTTCAATTGTAATAAATAAACTATATATTATTTAAATAAATATGAAATTAATTAGAAAATTGTATTACTTTAAATGGAAAAAATTATTTGGCAAATTTGTAATCCATTTATAAAATTATTTTTTAATCTCGCCCCTTTTTCAGTCACAATAAGTTAACTAAAAGTTTACAAATAAATAAATACCTACGATTTTGTGTAAAATTTATGTGCAAAATATTCAAAATAATTATTTGATTAATAATTAATAGATGCACGCAACATTATTTGAGGGAAACAGGACTAAGTTTCATTTCAAATTGCTAATTTTTTTTTACTCCTTTAATAAATTTAATGATTTTGCTTACTTATGATAAAAACCCTCAGACATCGAATTTTTAACTGCCTCCCCTCAGACAATATCTTTTAAAAATTATTTCTTACACCACCCAGAGGGTGTTTTTGTTGTTGCTAGTATATGTAAAGCAGGTAGAAAACACATTCTGGATAAAAAGGAAAGAGAAAACAAGTAGGGAATGTAAGTAAATAAAGTCGACGGGGCGGCCTAAAGTCAGTATCAGCCAGTCAGCGAGGGAGTCTATCCCCTTTTCAATAGCGCTAGACCAAGGAGATTGTTTTAGCATCTGAGGTGGAGCGCCACATCAAGAGGGAATGTAGTCAACCTTTAATAGAGTCATAAAGCTGGCAAAAGAGCCCGTTTGTTTGCTAATGGCATTTCTTTGCATACTAAGACGGATCACAACAGGACGGCTGTAAAGATATAGTTGCTTTTCTAACAGTACATGTCTTATACAAACAAGCTTATCATTACCCTTTTTTTTTTCCTTCTTCTTATAATTAACGGAATAGTTAATTAAATATAGGTAAAAAAAATAAACAACAGCTTATCTAATTGATCCTTGTCAATGTTGACTCAGGGGGTTAACAGCTTTTTTTGCTGTTCCTGCTTGAGCAGCTAAGATAATTACTGAGAGTGTTATAAGTGTAGTGCTTATTCACTCAACTCTTTTCTTTCGATTATATCATGACAAGCCAGTGACAAGACATTTTGTCAATACATGATGGACAGAGAGAAGTTGATCCACACTTTTTACTCAAGGTCATTAATAAGTAATAAACTGTCTTAACCAAAATTGAACTCTGTTCTCAAATACAGAAGAGGAGTATCCATCTCCCCATGGAAGGTGGAATGTGATACAGGGTCACATTTAGCATAAGGACCAGTGTGAGTTGTTCCAGAAATGAACTAGTCCTGTCAGCATTTTTCTTTTGGGACATCCCAGCCATCAAGGATAAGCCTGACCATACACTTAAGTACAATGGGAAAGTCTGGAGGAAGGATGATCCTCTGGAACTGGATTTTTCCAGTAACTTCGTAGATATACATGTTTATAAATTATCAGTACTAGATAGGAATACGTGAAACCATATAATGATGAGCAAATAATCATTATTAAATAGGAATAGTTATTTTTGTTTTACAATATATCAGCCTTTCTAGGTCATTTAATGCCGAATCAAATCATCTTTTTATATCAGTTCACTCATAGTACCTGCTATTGCTTAAATGGTCACCCATCCATCTATGAACTGAACAGGCTCATCGCTACTTAACTTCGATGATCTAATGGGAACTGGTACCTTCAATGTGACTTAACCGTAAGCATAAATAGGAATAGTTATTTAAAACCATAAAATTGTGTATGAATTGTTAATATTAGCTAGGAATACTTGATATGTAACTTTGAGCAA
>CM042163.1:47492801-47560301 GCA_023376005.1 Doryteuthis pealeii
GCTTCTTAGAAACGAATTACACAGCATAGGTTACAAGGTAGGAGTTAGACAGCTTTAGTTGTTTTCCCAGATCATAAATAAAAACCCTACAATCTATTAAGAAACTTTAGCTGGGATCCATAAATTTTTACGGGGACTCATTCAAAACAAATATGTGCATCCCAGGATGCACTAAATCAAAAAGCTATCAGCATCACTGAAGACCCATAATTTTAGTTGCCTTTAAATCACACCTAAATGTAGGGGGGGGGGTTACTAGGAAAGTATTTGACTGATTGTTTTTGTTCTATAGCATATCAACATTTTTCGGGTCATTTTAATGCCAAATCAAGTCATTTTGATATCACATCACTTACAGTGCTTGGTGTTGCTTAAATGGTCACCCATCTAAGTATTGATCAGGCTCATTGCTGCTTAACTTCGGTGATCTAGAGGGAACCGGTGCTTTCAGCATGACTTAACTGTAAGCAAAAGTATTTGATAATTTTTTAAGTAAATTTGGCAGAGTAGCCTGTTGTTGATATCAGCCAGACAGCAAGGGATTCTATCCCATTTTCACTAGTGCTATACCAGGGAGATTTTTTGCTGAGATAGAGCTTCACACCTACTGTCAGTTCCTCACTTTAATGTACAGATCAGATTACCCAATCTATGCTACTCATGCACTCAGTTGGCAGGGACTTGTATCGAACCAGGAACCTTGTGATTCCAAGGCAGGTGTTCTACTGACTGAGCTAAAACAGATCCTATTTCTTTTTAAATACTAATTTTAAGGCAAATTTAAAGAAAATGCAAAAAAAAAAAAAAAAAAAAAAAATGTCCAAAAAATATCAGCAGAACCAACAAGATTAATTTTCTTCAAAAAATTCCTTAAAATGGTAATCTCTGTAGAAGCACATTTTCTTTCAATATCTACAGGTCAAAAACATGAAAATATGGCAGTAGATAGAAAATCTTTTTTTCTTCTTCGTCTTCATCTTCATCTTCACAGAAAGACCGGCTAACAATCTACAATAAACTAAAGTTTGAAACCCCCATACACAACTGAAGCACCATTCCTTCTTGCTATCAGTAAGAACACATTTAAATAATCCCTTTTAGTCTCCTCATCAGGATTAACATTTGAAATAATTCTTGGCAGTTTTATTCAGTACTTAACATTATAAACATTGTTCCCATGAAGATAGGTTTACTGTTTGAATGAAGGTTTTATCAACGGCAAGTTCAGGGGTCGTTATATTTAGCTCAGTGGTCACAATGTTGAACTGAAAGCTGCTAAGTCTACAGTTTTAAGTGCTTGGTTTTAAAGAGGCTGTTTGCATGCACTGAAGAAAGCAATCTCATTAAAAGAAGTCTACATCCAATTATAGAGTAGGATGCTATAGCTAGGGATAGTTGTCACCGGGAGACAAACTTAATTTTAAAAGGAAGTATCTGGCTTCAAAATCAACAAAGGTTAGGCTCAATAGCTAAAAAGATTTTTTTAACTTGGGAAATAAATTAACAACTTTATATAAGATGAATAAAAATAAAACTAACTATATATATATATATATATATATATATATATATTAGTTGTAGAAAAAAGTGTTTCTCTCTACCATAGTTTTGGTGTTCAATGTACACCTTCACCAGAACTAAAAAATTATAGGTCGCTACATTTTATATATATTTGTCAGCATGAGAATTATTCTGGTTTGAATTTATTCATTGAAATTAATTACTAACGCTACTACAATGAAAACGTAGCAACATTTGATGAATATATATATATATATATATATATATATATATTTACATACACACAAAGTTATTGTGACACATCCATTTATTAAATGAATGTTTGTTTAAAAAAAAGTTTATTTAATAAATGGATGTCACATTAAGTTTATTACATTATTTAATTTGTTTAAAAATCTGTGGTCTATTAATTTTTTTTTAAATTTAAATCATTCTTCTGGGGATGACCACACTGTCAAAATGCCTCTTCAGTGTGGCTAGACACAACTATCCTTGGGTAGGGTTCGAATTCAGACTACCGCATGGTAGTCCGATATCTTATACTGACAGCTGATGCGGGGACTGGTGTTTTGAAATGTATGTATCTTTCGGTCACTGAGAGATGTGTGTTAGGATAGTATAAATAATACAGAGTCAACAGCACTTGGTGTCTGTCAGTTTAAGTCGCTTAGTAATTTAGGAGATCATCAGAATAGTGCTCTATCATTAATATTGAGCACTATATAACTATGACAGTGTGATAATCCTCAGGAGAATTAATTTTTTGTCTATTTAAATTGATAGACCACAATTTTTTTTTAAATTAGATAATGCAATAACAAACAAACTTAATGTGACATCCATGTGTCAAATGAATTTTTTAAATAAAGATTCATTTAATAAATGGATGTGCCACAATAATTTGTGTGTATATATATATATATATATATATATATATATACATAATTTTTTTAAACCAGAGAATGTAGAACTCTTTAGATGTACAAAGAATGTATCCGATAGTATATAATCTTAAAAAGAAAGTTTCTAATTTCAAAGTCAGGTATTATTTCACAATAAGCAACAGTGACTAACTGCTAACAAATCTTAGCATTATATATATATATATATATATATATATATATATATATATATATATATATATATATATATGTGTGTGTGTGTGTGTGTGTGTGTGTGTGTGTGTCAAAATATTTGCCGCATTATTTTCTTTTTATTCTATTTACCTTTAATAATCTTATCATGAGAAAAATAATTTCTTCCAGTGCTTCTCCTAAGAATATAATAAACATGCAAAATAACAACATTATTAAAATTATGCAACATAATTCTGGCCCAAGTAAAGCGTACTGGAAACCAATGGTCAAATTGACTTGAACAATTTTTAAACCGGTTCTAAGATCAACTGTTTCCCCAGAATATTTGATCCCAGCAGCACCCACTTCATACCAACTAACCCATTATAACAGTTATCTTTAGCATCTTTAGAAAAGAAAGCTTATATTTCAACTAAGTCTACATGGCCTAGTCATAACAAACCTATTTTATGCTGGTCCTTTATTCACTTAAAGACATTTTAGCCCAACTACCAGAAAAAAAAAAAAAAAAAAAGATTTGTTCTTGATAATTAAAAGAAAAAAATACGATATAAAGACTTTTCCTCTTTATTATTTTTAGACAATATCTCAACACTTCTAAAATTAGCACTCACTAAAAGAATAGCAACCCAAATTTTGAAGTTATAATTTAGTGGTTAGAGCACTGGGCTCTAGGTTATGGGAAGTGATGCTTAATCTCTTAAACTTGTCAAAAAGGTATACATATGCAGAGATGCTGATAGGTATGTGACCTGCATCACTGACACATAAAGGACACAGAAAAATCATATTCATATGTCCCAGTGTTTCCCCCCCCCCTCATTTCCAGCTAACTGTAAATATATTTCAATATTTTCTTGGAAACGAATTACACTGTATGGGGTACAAGGTGGGAGTTAGATGGCTTTAGTTGTTCACAGATAAAAACTCTGCAATTTATCAAGAAATTTTAGCTGGGACTCATCAAATTTCCTAGGAAGTCATTCTAATCAAATCTGTGAGTCCTAGGATGCACCAAATTAAAAACTATCAGCATCACTACATATGCAGGCATGTGGTATAATGGTTAGAGTCGTAAGACATGGACTTGTCAACCAGAGTTCAAACCCGGAACAAGGCTGTTTGCATTTCATTTAACACTAATACTCTTGGGAAAGGTATGCATCCAACTACTCTCCCTTCTGGGTAAATAGTAGGGCAGACTGGGCTCTTTAAACATGGATCGGTAACCAGTCTAAGAGAAGGAAAACTGAATTCAAACCTGTCAAACGCCACTTAAGAAATTGACCTTGTGTCACATCCTGCTCGTTCGGGGGGGGTTGGTAAATATATAACAGAAACCTAAAAATTTTAAGCCAAAATAAAGATTTGGCCAATGCATCTACTTGCATAATCTGTGGGTATTTAACCACGTCCTTCAGTTAAAGTACATGGCACATGATCTTGGGGCACTTAGCGTAACGGTTATCATCGTAGGAAATGAAATTGGCAACCCAAGTTCAAATCCTGGATGAGGCTTCTCATCCCAGTTATCAGTAAATAGTTGGCCAAACTGGGTTCTTTAGCCATGGCTAAGCAACCAATATATGAAAAGGTAAACTGAATTCAAACCAGGTTTACTCCACTTAAAAATTGACTGTCACATCCTGCCCATGGCAAAAGAGGTTGGGTAAATATATACATGGCACATGATCAGTTTAATGAGAGGTTATTTACCACGTACCCCATCTATATGGGTTAGGCACAAGACCCTATTAATGTGGGACCACCCACGAACAGAAGCTCATGGTGTGGCGGGTGCAAAAAAATGCGTTGATACCGTTGGCATTCCCCCTTTGAGGGGGAGTCTCAGGCACCGGCCAATAAACCCAGCCCCGCCCCTTTAAATTGAGGGGGCAGATGTTGCTTGGGAGGATGGCCTCCGGGGATCAACGATATCAATTTACTCTGTAGGTCCAGCAGCCAAATTTCACTGGACCCCCAGCTTGACCGGAAACCAGGAGAGATCTATGATAAAATAGCCCTGATCCCTGCAACTGGTGCCATGAAGTCCAGGCATACCCCTACACACACCTTTTTTTGGCATACCAAAGACCAAGAACATAGCTAAAAGAGATGAACAGATATTACACACTCAGAGATGCTGATAGGTACACATCCTACATCACTGACAAAAATCTAAGAGGATGCATAAAAATCGTATCCATGCGTCCCAGCGAATTTTTTTTTTCTTCCCACCATTTCCAGCTCGCTGTAAATACATTTCAATATTTTCTTGGAAATGAATTACATTGTATGAGTTACAGGGTAGGGGTTAGACGGCTTTAGATGTTCATAGATAAAAACTCTACAATTTATTAAGAAACTTTAGTTGGGACCCACCAAATTTCCAGGAGACTCATTCAAATGAAATACACGCGTCCCAGGACGCACTAAATTAAAAAGCTATCACTGCATACTAATCCAGATCACCCCCGAAAAAAAAAAAATACGAAATTCATAACAATGAATTATATGATAATAATGATAAAGTGTTAGATTAAATACAACAGAATCTTTCTTTTACTTTAACTCAAACTAAGAAAGTGTGAGTAATAAGCCATAATTTATGAAAAATAGCAGCTGCTACCCGGCATCGCTTGGGTAGAGGGGGATTTAAGTTAGTCCCACAGATCCATTATTACTGAATCGTGAGTTGAATCCTCGTGGGATGCCCCATTTAAATCCCTATGTAAAAAAATAAACCTTGCATTGATCCAGCTACTCTGAAAAGAAATATTAATGTCTACTATCTAAAATATTAAATGAAAAAAAAATCTATTCTGTTATGATTTAATTTTTTTAATTATCTTTACAATATAAATCAAATCTCTATTATTTTTGCTCAAAAACCAAGCCCTGGTGATATTTAATGTGTATATATTTACTTTGTCGTTAATTGTTTTTTTTCAAAGTTTCCTCCGGACATACATATACACACAATGGCCCTTTATATATGTATAGATAGAAAATAAACTTTTTGATCAGAATATCAGCATGGTAGCAACAAGATTTAAAATACATGAATAAAGTAAACATCTTTCTGAGAGTCAAATATATGCCTAATAGAATTATCTTTAAAAAAAAAATAATAATAATCTCCTGATCTAGTGCTAGTGAAAAAGGGATAGATTCCCTCAGTCTAGCTGATACCAACAATAGGCCACTCCGCCAACTTGTGTGTGTGTATATATATTATATATATATATATATATATATATATGGGGGGGGGTCACCTCAGTACCAGAACTGGTAATAAATGGTTAAAAGATCTGACTGAGGGGAAGGGGGTCCCCACTTAGAAAAGAATTTTCATCTAAAAGTCTTTGAAAATATGCAATAAGCGACACAGACAGCTTCCCTTAAAATAATTATACTCATCAAAATTGTCATTTAGTAATTTAAACATGTTCTTCAGTAACATTACTACCATAATAAATTCTTACAGTTACTAAAATAGTTATAGGCTTATTTTTTTTTAGGGGGGGGGTCTGTAAATTCACAATTTTTTTTTTTGGGGGGGGGTAAATTAAAAACATCTTGATTAAATTTCAAAATTTATATATTTCTATTTTTTGTAAATATTTCAACTTCCGTTTTAGCTTTCTGGCGTTACCATCACATCATCAAATTCTAGTGAGCAATTTATCAAAGAAAAAGCAGACTATGTTTTGTTGGCTGTAATACAATACAACATCCCTCCAACTGCTGCTATTTTTCATAAGATCCAACATGTTGGACTCTTGTTCAATCCACTTTTCCGATAAGATACTTTCTTTTTTGTATCCACTGCTACCGGTATAGCAGTATACACTGTAAAATTCTCAACATTTGTATTGGCCACTGATCGAATAAATGAATAAGCCAATTGTCAAATAGAATTTTTTTTAATGCTAGCACAAGCATGTTCGAACCCAGGTCGCAGTTATAGAAACGTCTTTTTTCCCCCCCTTTTTTCTCAGTGTGTAAATCTTTTCACGAGGATTAACAGAATGGATTAATAAATCCATATATTTATTACTGAAATATGATTATTTGTAACCATAACCTAAAAAAAAAAAAAAAAATATTCGATGCATCATAGTGAGATTTTTTTATTGGCGCCAATACATTTAAAATACCTGAAGAAGACCGGAGGGTACATCGGCTGAAATGTTGTACAGATAACAATAAAGATGAGGACAATAGTCCGAATAATCCAAATAATAAATTTAAAATACTTCATGGGGAATAAAACATTTTCCAGTACAATTTGTAACTGAATTCTATTCGCGCTAAGAAATAATTTTTAATCATATAAATCAGTGGTTTTCAACCTCTTTTTTGCCCGTAGATCCCATTGATTCCTAGTGGTTTCCCAGAGCTATTCGATGTTTAAAAAATTTATTGTATTTCTATAATTGAATATCATTTGGAATTGTATTAAAAAATGTTTAAATATTCTATGCATTGTAAGAGTATAAATAACTAATTTATTACACAAACTTAATTTAGATTCTAAATTATTGGTATAAACGGAGATAGTTATTTCATTCAAATTAAAATCATTCACTCCAAAATAGGTTTGATATTGTCGTGGACCGTTGTTAGAAAAGAAACCCATCGGGTTGTCTAGTAATTCTTAAATATAAGAAGCAAAAAAAAAAAAAAAACACTTAGGTTAATGCTAAATATTTAACTTGTAGCTTGAACTACTGATTATAGTTACAATAGAAAAAAAAAGAACAGAAAAAAAAGGTTTATTCACTTATTAAATAGAAACGAGTAAAAAATAATAAAAATAAACGTATGTAGAAACATTGTCGTTTTTGGCAACGACTCGCCGTTGCGTAACTTGATTTGATATAAACAATAAAGTAACGATCTGTGGGGTGCTGTGTCGAGGAGGCAGTGGCTGTGTTAGAGAAGAACGATTTGTTGTGCTTTGTATAGAGTGGCTTGCCAACAGCAGTTAATGTCGAATAACATTATCAGACATGCTGCTACAAGCAGTATAATAGTTGCTTCTCTTACCATTTATTTTTATCTTAGATTTTACAACAATCCAAGACTTAGCCGAACGAGTAGTATATAATGTGGATGTAAAAACACGCACACACCTTAACGATCTATCAGATTTAACATCGATTTATTGAATAAATAGATAAATAAAATAAAAAATCTTTAAAAAGTTTACAGGAACGTCATTTTTTGTTAATTAGCGCGCCGAACACATTTACAACTACTTCTCAATAAATAGCAATTACGTTAACATGCGGATTTTACTAGTATGTTACTGATGGTAGCAGTTCAGTTTCAATGTATTCATCAATTCAGTTGATAAATATTTAACATCTTTGTCATGTTAGCTAGGATCGAACCCGAAAGAATTTTAAAAACTGTTCTTTTGAAAATAGTAATTAAATTCGAGGTAGTATCTGAATGTGTATTTCATTCATTTTTTTTAAATCCCTATTTTAAATCAATCTGTCTATAGTATACACTAAAGATATGGTCTTGTTTAGATAAAGTAACATCTGTACCTGATGAGTTATGACACCTATTCTTTTAATAGGTAACAATTGCATTAGTACCGTTGAGTATCGGTAAAATGTATTGGTTGTGGGTAAATCAGTGATTATTACTGAGTCACTTCTAAGAGAAAAATAAAATAAAAATCAAGGAGCCTGACAGTGACACCAATGTCTCTAATTCCATTCAGTGTGATACACAACAGTTGGGCGTCGTCATGCCTTTAAAAAAAAACTTTTCTTTTATGTCAAAAGGTTTCTACATTGTTAACATTTGTTTGATAAACAATGTCTTTTTAAAGCGTGTGTTTCATGTAATTGTCACTGGTAAGGATTTTTTTTTTTTCATTCTTTATTTAATTTTTAAATTTATTTATTTTTTATTTATTTTTTGATTGACATTTTTTGTACCACAACATTAAATAACAAAAATTGGCACAAAAACATTTTAGCTAATCTAAGTTAAAGATTTTTTTTTTTAAATAAAGAGATTACCACCGAATAGTTAATAGAGCATTTGGTCCAACGACAACTAAATCTAATAATAATGACAAATGTTTCTTATGGGGCTGTCATAATGCAGCTGAAATGTTCTATCAATTTGTGTGTGGCCATCTTCCGTTTCCAGAAGATTGGGGGAGAGGGGGGCTTTAACGACATAATACATTTCCAACGAAACATTAATTAAAATACTGGATCATAAAAATACCGATCGTTTTTTATTTATTTATTTCTTCAACTACTATTTAATCTATTGATATAAATTTGTGAGGTTGATTGTTATGTAAGTGAATTTTGAAAGCAGAAGAACGAAAAACTGCTACTGCTAGAGGAAAAGGGAGAGTCAGAGAGAGAGAGAAACACGTTTCAATGAAATATGTAAGCAGCTCGCTCAGAAAAGACACAGCCAACTTTGAATAATAAGAAAATTATTTGATTATTGGGTTTTTCAAGGGGTTTAAAAATAAATAATAAAAAAGGCTAATTTAATCATAACAATGAGTAGAGACAATAAACAATGAGATAAGAGAAATAATAGTGTTGCTATATAAAAATAAACGTGTGAAAACGAAAGTAGTAGTATGTAAGAATTTTTTGAAAGAAGAGTAGACAAATTAATGCCGATAAAATTAAAATATACCAAGACAAAGAACATTATATGTTCATTTTGTATTGTAATGTTTATTTAATAATTTCGATTCGGTTTTAAATTTGCATGCCAAGAGGTGGATGACAGAATTCGTAACAATATGTTTTGTTTTCGTATTATGCCATGGCATATTTATGCTTATAGAAAGAATTAAACGAGGTGAATTTATTTTCTTTTGCTATTTTTATATTGCGAAAAGGTTTCATTAATTCTTAATATACTATATAAATCAAATGTTTTTTTTTTTTTTTTTTTTTAACAAAGATACGTTTTTATCAAAAGACCGTAAAATCTTACATAAACAGGGGAATAAAGATATAAATAACTAAACTTAAACATTTCCAAATGATTTTCATTTCATTAGAAAATGTGTTGTTTTCTTATTTCTTTTCTACAGCTTAAAAAAATACCGTCAAAAATATTGAGGATGAAGGTGTATCTATTACAATATAAAGCATTAAAAAAGAATCTCAAATCGAATCTTTAGGGGCAGTGAAAACGTAATTGAGCATGCATACCCAAGCTTGGTTGTTGTAATGTTAATAATGAAAAGCTATGATGTAATAGACTAAAATATAAGAGGAAAACTAAAGAGAATGAGAAGAGAGAAAAAAAACCATGTCTCTGCCTAATAAAGATTTTAGAATAAAAAGGTTTTCTTATTCTTGAATAATTTAAAAAACATGAAAATAAATGGAAATAAAGTAAATAAAAATAAAGCCTAAAAGATAAGAAAAATTTAACGATATGGGACAACAACATGGGCAGGGATAGAAAAAAACTCAACATATTTTCATTATTTCAACTGGTTTGATTTTTTTTTTATCTGCCTTCATACTGTGAGTATCTCCACGAATTATTAACGGTTAAATTACAATGTAATTTAACCGTTAATAATTCGTAAAAGCAATTCTGGAAATTTTCGTGAAAATCGGACCATTAAATGATTTTTCATAGAATTTTTTTTTAAATCCTCTTGTCGTAACTTGTTTTTGGCTACGTTAAATTTCAGTTGATTTAACGGTGCAAAAATTAAAACATTGTTTTTCAATCATAATTTTCATTATTTCCGTAGGTTGAACATTTTTCTTAAATCATCAGGAGTTTATTTAATGTTTCTTCTTTCGAATGGACAAAAAAAATTCAAGATAATATTAACCTTTATGCAAGTTTCATTGTGTTAAATATGGGGGGGGGGGATTTCACAGGGAAAATTGGTGGTACCTAAATTACACACATTCTAATGAAATCCTTAAAATAGTAACTTTAAAGTTGTTTGAAAAGACCCTTTTTGTCTTTGATAACTTTAGTTAAAAATAAATAAATATAGATCCCCCCCCCCCAATAAACACTGCATTTATTAATATCTGAAAACTAAGTATCTACATGAAGTAACGAGTTTTTTTTAAATATTTTTTATCTGCAAAGAAAAAAAATGTAAATGATCACAGCACAAAAGACAACAAAACTCTAATGTCCTTAAATTCGAAGTTCAGAAAGTTATGCCAATCAATTCCAAATCAATTTTGGAATTGAAATTACTAAATAAATGGTATTTATTATTCATTGCAATGATTAACAATAGAAGAAAAAAAATTAAATTAATAAAAAAAAAAATTAATAAGCAACCACCTAATAGCATTCGAACCCACATCCAAACTTTTAACCTTGTGATTTGGATACTGAATTTCAGACGAATTTTTTTTTAAATATGACTAAAAAGTGAAAATTATATTCATTCTAAATTTGAAATGCTACAAGTGCCATGTCGCACCAGATTCTTCGATTCTACAAAGTCTCAGAGTTAAGGAAATGTCGCCAACCAGAAATTTGACCCTCGTGCCGTACACAAAAAACCTTTAGAGGAAGAGAGAATGCTACCTACCGCTATTATTTTACCATTTACGAATAGAAATGACAGAAAAATAAATAAACAGATAAAATAGTTTTAATGTTTTATTGTCAATTGATAAGAAATACAAACAAACAAATAGTTGAAGTATCGACGTCTTTTTTTTTTTTCTTTTTTTTTTTTGACAAGTTATGAAGCTGCAACAATCGGCCAAAGAAGTGTCATCTCGAAACGAAGCTAAAACGGTCTTTACAACAAAAAAATTACAAAAGAACGAGTTACTGTTTTTGGAGTTTAGTACGCAACAGTAGTAAACATCCTTTTGAGTATTTTTTTGTTTTAATGACTAAGTATCATGACATCCACAATGATCTATTCTAAACTCAGATTTTTAATTGTTGGATTTTACAGAGAACAGACGCTCAACTGACTGTGCCAGTGCGCCCACACTTACACTAATTATAATAGGATCAAAACCTATACACAAAAAAGTATATATATATATATATATATATATATATATATATAATGTCAGAAGTTGAGGCATAGCTCAGTAAAGCAGGTGCGAGATGATAGAACGATTAACAAACTAGGTCTTTTAAAAATCATGCTGTCTCTACTCTATGAATATATGGTTATCGTCAGAAAATTAGATGAATCAGTTTTTTTACCAAATATTGTAAGACTGACAAAGAGAATGAAATGTCTTCTTCATGCTCCAAGATAACGGCTCACGTTTTTATCCTAAACATAATTCATTGGTCCCGTAAGTTGTAGTAGTATCTACCACTGCCTTGATCGTAATGAATAAAGTTAAAATACTGTTAGAAAACAAAACAAAAAAGTTGATCGAACCTAATAATTACTTTTATGGTTGTCTTATATATTTTGTCTTATGTCTTAGATCTTTATTTATTTTTCTTCATTATTTTTTGTTAAGCTTTCTCAATAAAGAAGCTAGTAAAATGTACAAAAGATTCTTTATTGTATAGTATATCATTGACATTACAAACAGAAAATGTATCAACGTAAAAGAGTCTTTGAGATCTCTAATATATTTGATAAGTTATCCAACTCGTAACTGTATTACTTAATTCATGCATGGATAGAACCAAAAATATCTTCTACGGACGGTCCTACCAAACCCACAGTAGCGGAGTCACAGAATAATAAGAGTAGGGGCCTATCAAACCTACAGGTGTTATGAAGTAGATTAAGGGTGGAGGGTTTTGTAAGGGCATTTCTTTCTTCTTTTTAATTCTTTTAGTTAAACCGTGGTTTTATTTTTCTGCGATATCTGGGACACAACTACCAATACCAAAGCAATGTGATATTACATTTAAAAAAAAAATAAATAAATAAAAAAAAGACATTTTCAAGCAAATTAACAACTAATCGGGTGTATGCCAAATAATTTTCTGTTTTGCATAGAGACAAATTACTCCACAATCATCTCTTCATTATAAAGAGAGAAAATAACAAAAAAGGGGATATCTATTCTTGTTCTTGCCTAATTTTCGCAACGGGACACCATTGAATCCCTCCTACAAATACTGCTACTATTAATACGAAGTAGTATGAGTTTGATTAATAGAAAAAGGCTTGTGGACGGTTATCTCTGGATGTTGTGATAAATTAGATGAATGGGAGGGACTTTCATATCAGCCGACATGATCCCAGTAGTTGCATTTTCAGGGGTGGGGACAAACAGCAAGTGGACGTTCTACTACAACCAATAAATAAAAACTACAAAAAAATTATCTGTCATCGGATGATCGCATTTTAAGTTAATTTACAACAAACTCATAAAAAGTAATCCTTAGAATACAGTGACTCATTTGATAAATTAAATAATTAATTTTCTGGGTTCAGGCCAATTTTAGTTTTGGTTTCATTAATATACTTGTAAAATCCATTGGCATAAGATCTAAAACAAATTCAAATAAAATTCTAAAAATATTTTTAAAAAGTAATGAAATATACAAGGTGTGTCATAAAAGTATCGAGATTGAAGCTGTATTTACCAAGATAGGAATGAACAATAAATGTAACGTTAATTTTTTGTTTTTTCAGAATACAAAGCGTGTCAAAAAGTACAGATTTTAAAGCTGTATTTACCAAGATAGAAATGAACAATGAATGGAACGTTAATTTTTCAGAATACAAGGTGTGTCAAAAAGCACCGAAAATCTCGATGCTTTTTTGCCACACATTGTATATATGTTAACCAGCTATGCATTGGTGACTATGTTGCAGAATATATGAAGTAAACTAAGTGAACAAAATTCTCAAATCTCATCACTGGATGTCAAAAGTTTTTATTTAAATTTCTTAGAGGAATAATTATATGACGAGGAGAGGACATTTATCGGAGTATATCTGATCATTTTCATGACATCCAAAATAAAATAATTCTTAAATTTAAAATTATTACAATGACATTAATTTAAAACTTTAGGAAGGTTTAGAAATGTAATAGACATAACTTTTAGGAACTAGAACTAGACGACTCATGAAGCCCGTTGAGTCCCTGTTGTAATATCGGCCCGGGATGTAATTGATGTTTGTATTTAAGATAGAGTGAAGGATTGTAATTATCACTTAGAATCACTGACAAATCGAAAGTTTAGTTGATTTTTTCTGATTTTTTTTTTTTTTTTTTTTAATGACGTTCAGTGCGGATTCAGACCCCATTAAATAATGATTCTGAATTTCCAGTCCCATTTCCAACTTGATTATTCATAGTTACAAATTGAACTGGAAATTGATTTATTCTTTAAAGCAGTGGTCCTCTCTCCCCCCCCCCTTTTTTTTAATTATCTATGGATCCCTTTGATTCATATTTCACTATGCTGGACCCCACCCCAAAAATCCTATTGTACATTTATGATTAAATATTTTTTTGCTTGCCTGGACAAAAAAAAATGTGGTCACCGAGAGGGGGGCATGTGGCCCCCGGTTGAGAACCCCTGCTCTAAAGAGTTTTAAAAATGTATTGCGCTAATAATAAAAAATATCACTATAATGTGTCATTTTTGCTGAGTTACGGTTGCATGCAAGCATAATGATAATTTATTGAGCTATGAATTGCATAAAAATACAATAATTGTTTAGATAAATAAATAACGAATAAAGATATAAGATTGCATTTATTAAATTTCAACAATACAAAAAAAAAAAAAAAATAAATAAATGTTCTATTCGTTAAAAACTGAATATTGATTTTGAACAAAAAATCTAATTGTCTTAACAACTAACAGTAACATTTTATATTATTGCTAACAATTTATTTAATTATTCATTCATGAAAAAGCCTATTATTAGCACTCATTTTTCATATTAATTTCCGAGACAATGAGGAGTCGGTAAATTTAAAATAAAATATTTATTTCTTGTCAACCAAAAAATTTCTACGGATTTTATCATTTTTAGCTGTTTTATTTTAGTATTGTAACATACAGAAGGGAGGGGGGACAATTAATGACAGTTATAATAATGAAGGAAGATCATAGACACCGGCTTACCTACCAGAACTGAGCCATTTCAGGACATGTGACCGAATTGTCAAACCATTCTTCTGAGATGAAGAACTGAAGAGGGTAATTCAGAAAAATTGTTTCCTGGACTTAAAATATCGTGTGTATGTACAGATGCAACACGTTTATTTTCCAGCTAATTCAAAACCCTTAAATAAATAATGTTCCCTCAGATTTAAAATACACAGAATAGGAAGATAGGTAAAAAAAAAATTTAATTTAAAAATAACCCAATTAATTTGTTTTATTTCTTATTTGGAGAAAAAAACGCCTGTTGATATTGCAATTCATTTGCATTAACATTGAATAAGTCACTTATAGATTAGTCAGTGATTTTTTTTTTAATTAAATGGATAAAAAGAAAATATGCCATTTGTTTCTATATTAATATATTGATTCCATAATTTCTAATTATTCTAAACGTCTATATTTCGTCATTATTCATTATTGATACTATTACTATAATATGTCAATTATGGTGAAATATATAAATTTGTGAAAGAAAGAAAGGAAGAAGTTGAGACGGGAGGGAGACGATTTTCTGGGACAGCATCAGAAAGAGAAGAGATGGCCAAATGGAGACATTATATGAGTATCCAAGACAACGGACGATTGGGTACGATGACTTGAGGTTGATGATCACTCTTTCAAACATCCCAGATGATTATATACACACCACTACCAACACCATCATCATCATGATCATATGCAAGATAGCAGTTCTTTGAATGCCGTCTTATTCAAGACTTTTTGAAAATCATTCAAAACTTTAAAAGTCTCCTCTTTTTAAGATCATAACGAATAACGAAGGAACCAATTTCCAAAAAAAAGGAGAATAGTTCCTTCTTCGTAATGTACCATTCCATATGTAGAGAAGCTAATCATAAAAGCTAGAAGTAGAAAAATGTTCCTCATCACGTGGCAACCACTTTGCCGTAACACGTACATAGGACAGTAGCAGTGAAAACATTATGATTTTTATGGGTGATATTCGTAGTCATTCGTTTTTTTTTCTATTATATCGAAATATCAAATTCATTAATCACATCCCTTTTCTTTTTAGTTTTTTTGTTGAAAGCATTCCAATATACCCGAAGTGTTAATAAAATAAAAAGGGTGTCTGTATATAACACCTCATTAAAATTACCAAAATTATATAGAATACTGAGAATCTAGATAGACTAAGTTTCAATTATTTACTTCAATTTTTGGTAAAACTTGCAAATCATACTCAAAACCCAATGATATTACAGGGTGACCCAGAAAAAACAGAACCCAAATTATTTATTTTCCCATTAAACTAACCCTAAACCCCAACCCTCCCTAGTTAAAATTAAGTTTTATTACAAAATTTATGGGTTCTGTTTTTTCTGGGTCATAGGATTTTGAGTATGATTTGCAAGTTTTACCCAATTTTTTAAACAATTAAATCCCAAAATTTACGTATTCAGCCTTTCTACTTTTACTAATCATTAAGATGTCGACTTAAGGCCGATTGTCGATATATAATTTTTGAGACCCAAATGCAACTGTTCAATCAAAAAAATAAAGCAAATGACTAAAATATTAGCATTATCTGGATGGTCAATAAAATCAAATATCCGCTATTTCTGTGGTATACACACACACAGAGATGCTAATAAGTACGCGTCCTGTGTCCCTGACGCACAAAAATCTAAAAGGACGCAGTAAAATCATATCCATTCGTCCCAGGGTTTTTCTTTTTTCTTCCCCCACCATTTCAAGCTAACTCTAAATACATTTCAATAGTCTCTTAGAAACGAATTACACAGGATAGGTTACGAGGTAGGAGTTAGACGGCTTTAGTTGGGACGCATAAATTTTCCCGGGAACACATTTAAAGCAAATATGTGCGTCCCAAGACGCACTAAATCAAAAAGCTATTAACATCATATATATTATATATATATATATTACACACACACACACACATTATCGCAGAAATAATGGATATTTGCTTTATTGAACTTTTCTATACACAAGCACAAAAATTGCTAAAATAGAATCGGTCTAAAAATCTACGTATTTACAAACTAAAACCCCTAAGAGTCATGACACCGCTATCCCCAAAATAACCAAAGATTGCTTTTTTTTTTTTTAATGACTGCCAAATAACGATACACGATTTCTTTAATTTTCTTTTTTAAGCATGGTGGTGGTAAAAAAAGGGGGATTTCGCTGATATATTTGCTCAACAGTAAAGGGTATATATTGGATACCCGGGATATCCTGTCCCTTAAATCAAGATCTCTTATAACTCCAGTCAGCAAACTATGTTGTTGACATTAACCCCTTTTTTTAACGAACTGGTGCTTTAGTTTTTATCCATCTAGGTGTCGATTAAAAAATATAGAAAGAATGATCATGAATTTGAGTAAAATTATACTCAAAGAGCTTTTTAAATTATGCCAATAAAAATAAGACATTCAATTTAGAATTTAAATACATTTATTTATTTATATCCCTAAGGAAAATATCAAGTGAATGCCACTGCTTAAAATAATTGGGGGCAGGGAGCTTAAAACTGTTGACTTTTAATTTTAGTTTTTTAATTATTACTTTGTAGCAAAATATCCCAAATATTAAAACTAAATAAACTGCAATTTTAACTAAATAAACACAACAGCACAATTTTACTAGCAGCTCGCCAAGGATGAAAAAACAAATAAATAATAAATAAATAAATAAATAAATGAATTTTAGGCACAAAGACGAAAAACGTTTAAATTAATATTATTTTATGTTAATAAATACACACATCAAATTCATTAATTAAATCCAAAAAGATTTCTTTGTGAGAAAGAAACACTAACAATAACAAAAACCTAAATTTTGATTTAAATATCCCTAAAACGAAAATAGTCACAAGATGAAAAAGAAAAAGAAAAAAAGAGGGAAAAAGAAAACATTTAAATTTGGTTGATAAAAAACGAAAAATACTAACAGTGGTTCTTTCTGGACAAATAATTCATTATTATTAATCATTTCTAAATTTAAGATATCATTTTTTTCTGGTTTAATTCAATTACAAGAATCCAATATGAGAACAATAAATAAACATGAAAATAACAGTACGATTTATTTGCACATTGAAATAAACCAGAATTCCAAACTTTATACAATAACATGCAAAACAAAACATTATACGGATCAAGCGGGGATGAAATAATTTTTAAATAAGACAGGCAAAAGAAAGGGTTTTAAAAATAAGCATTTAAAATAGATTTAAATAGATTCATTTTTATTTATTTACTTATATTTATTTTCTTACTTTTTCAACTTATAAATGGTAGTTTGTCAGCATCGCCAGTTTAAAATTTAGACACACGAAAGAAAGAAAAACATGCTTTTTTTTTCAGCGATGTTTTAAATAATTAATAATAATAATAAAGAAGTAAAAATAAAAACCTGTCTCAACAAAATTATAATATCTGATAAGGAAAATATTTTTTTTCTAAGAGAGAGAACAATGAAGGAGAAATATCTTTTTTTTTTTTTTCAAATAGAAAAAAAAAAGGAAAAGTAAAGAAAGAGAGAAGTGATGTCCCTACCAATGTGGCTGGAATTTTTTTTTTTTTTTAGAGATGAAATCATTTCAAATTATTTCCAAAAAGAGAAAGTAAAAAAGATGATAGAACGATCATCATCGTCATTATTATTATTATTAAAATTCTTATTTTCTTAATACAAGAAAAATAAGCAAGAAGTAAAAGGCCTACTACTCCTGTGGATGGTTGAAAAATTTTACACATAGATTCACATGCTAAAATGTGACAACCTCTCTCTCTCTCTTTCTTTTATTCAAAAACGAACCTCTTTTCCTTTTCTTTATATTTTATATACATATATATACCCCTCTCATTCTTTCATCTCTGTTAACATCTTCATCGCTACAACTCTCAAAAGAAAGAGCGAGAGTAATCGTAACTCTCACTATATAAATTACTACCTATCAACCTTCTCTATGATCTCTTGCTTTAAAACTCTCTGCTGTCGACCTCACTAACGAAACAAGATAACATAATATTATAAGAGAGAGAAAGAGAGTGAGCCGACTTCGAACTGAAGAAAAAATACTACTTAAGCAACTAAAAGCAAAATTAAATGCTAGACAACGATCGAGCCGGGCTAATGATGTTCGTAAAGAATTCACACGAGCCCAGCGGCAAAAATAAACGATTTGTTTAGCGCCTAACAAGATAAATGTGAAGAGAAAAGTGACACTTACCAATTCTAACGGTATACCCACGCCATATTGAATGATAAACTACTACCATATAAGGAAATTCGGAGCTAGCAGCTTCAGTTTTAGTTTCGTAGCATTTTTTTCCTCTATACAATCGTACTTCACTCTAGGGAGTGTAAGGGAGGTAACTGGACGAGTATGGAAACCCACAAGCGCCAACACAACCACTAGATTAACTCATGAATTTGAGATTTTTCGCAAGTTTTAAAGTGTACGGCAGAAATCAAGTAATTATTTTTTCTGCTAAAATTACCACTTATAATAAATAGATAAGATTCTGGTTTCGAATAATAGTAATTTTTTTTTTTCTGGTTATAATTTTTCTATTTGTAAAACCACTGATAGCCACATGGAAAATAATCACTTGTTCAGTGATATACTAAATGGCATTGGAGTACCAAATAAATCTTGAGTATTCACCTAATATAACAAGATGATAATTTTAATTACTCAAAACAGATTTCAATTTATTTGTCTGAATTTTTTAGATGAGGGTTGATAATTTGTATTATTTAGATTTTTCAGACTGTTGTCCTCATCTTTATAGTTATATATACAACGTTTCGACCAATGTGTTCTCCAGCCTTCTTCAAATGTTTCTTGTCAGTGGGACACATGGTGCAATAGATATAAGGATTGAGTTAATACAATTCTAAGTGACAATCATCTGGAGGTTGCAGGTTCAATCTGGAATACAGGCAAAAATAACATGGAATACTTAACATATCTTAACACTTATACCAGATCATGGTTAATGGAATGAAAATAATTTACCCCAATAGATTAAATAAAAGGTTCAATTCAAATTTCCATAAAGGCTTCTGATTACGACGTGAAGGCTCACAAGTTCAACAAGAAACACCTGAAGAAGGATGGTGGATATATCAACCGAAACGTGTATATAACAATAAAGATGAGGACAACAGTCTGAAAAATAATACAAACCTCATGTTATTCAATACCAGTAGTTGTCAATCTTCATGCCTATTTGCCACCAAAATGTTTTGTCCAATAATGGAGGGTAATGGACCCTATTCCACAGATATGCAAATGAGAGTGCCTAATTTCTTTCTCAGTAAATAAAAAGAAAAAGTGCCACTTAATATGAAATTTCAATGGATTACAATGAACACCTGATGAAGGCTGGATGGTACATCAGCCGAAACATTGTATATATAACAATAAAGATGAGGACAACAGTCTGAAAAATCTAAATGATACAAAAAATTTGAAATTGTTACTTTATGAGTTTTTCTTAGAAGTTTATTGAAAATAAACAGATTCTCTTGTAAGATTCAAAGTGATAATACTTGAAGATAAAACTCCGACAAAGGTTGATAGACAAAACATTTTATATACAGCACAAGAATAAACAGGGTACATAATACATAGAGGTGTACATGAACATACATACCTAAGTAATACAAAGTTACATGTAAAAGGATAAACATAAAAGCAACAGACATGAGACTAGGAATAGTCCATGCTGTATGAATCACTTACAGTAATGTAAGGGGGGGCCAAAGCCCCAACAAGAGGGGGGTAGACCAGAGTCTAACCCATAGTGTCTCGTAGGTCGAGCAATAGGAAAAAAGAGAGAGACGTTCAAATCAGCCGCTTAAATATCAAAGGCCCCTAGCGGGAATCAGCAAAACTAAACGGGCAGACAATTCCCCAGGCAAATCCGAAAATAACGCCTACACTCTGGATGCTTCATATTTTTTTATTGACACTCAAAAAGAGAGTGAAGCTAATTAGCAATGAGAGTGAATTCTAAGGCACAAAATGCCAAAAATTATATGGAATAGCTCATCAGTTTTATACCGGATCAAAATCTTGCATTAATCCATTTTTTTTAAATAATTAGGCACATAGCTAGTTAGTATGGTCTGGTTTAGTTGACTAATAGTGTTAATAAAAATGAGAACACAAGACGTATTTTAACAGAGAAAATGGACAGATGTATTGAGACATTCATTTACTTCCCTGAACAGAATGATACAAAGAGGAACAAAGACAAAGGGAAAAACCAATTCCTGGTTGTGTCGTAGTAATTTACCACATAGTTCTGGAAACAGAACTTACAGGCAGTAGTCTCATATGTTCAAGGGACAATTATAGTTGGTAAAACTCAACAGCATTTATCAAAATTTTAATCACTTGTCCAGAGCAGACTTTGTAAAAATGAATCGATATTTTTTTTTGGGGGGGGGGGCAAAACTAATTCTTGAATCCATTCAAACTGAAAAAATAAACTATTATTTTAAACTGGGATCAATTGGCTTTTTGTCTGGTGATCTTTCTACTTGTAAAACCACTGATAATCACATGGAAAATAGTCACTTGTTCAGTGATATACTTATTGTGTTAGTATAGCATTCAATTCTAAGGCTATCAACAACAAGAAAAGAATTAATACTTCCTTTAATTCAAACAATTTATTGGCCAACACATGAAACAACAAATAACAATATAAAGCCCTTCCTGTATATAAAGCTGAGTTTAAGGGACTTACCGGCGAGTTGGAGAAAATATCTGGTATCTTAGGGTGATTTCTTGGAGCCCTTAATATCACTGCCTCGTGGAACCGCTGGTGGAATCAATCTGCTGGGATTTTGGATATTGTACCTAAACTTCTGGGCTCATCACGTGATTGGTATATCCAATCACAGACAGCCTCTCCTCACTCACTCTATATACAGGAATCACCATTTTACTGACCCAACATACTAAATGGTAGCAGCAAACTAAATTTTTGAGTATTCACCTAATATAACAAGATGATAATTCTAATTGCTCAAAGCAGATATAAAATCATTTGTCTGAATTTTTTAGATGAGGCTTGATAATTTATATTATTTAGATTTTTCGAACTGTTGTCCTCATCTTTATTGTTATGTACACAACAACGTTTTGGCCGATTCACTATCCACTGCTGGACAAAGGTCTTTCACAGCTCTTTCAATGATGACCTTGATCATTCTAAGCTCTATCATGTTTTACCCACAAACTTCGCCATCTCATCTCTCTATCTTCAGTCAGATTTTTCCCTACTATGCCTGTTCTTTCTTGGGCACCATTCTACTAACCATTTACACCATTTGTTATCCTCTATTCTAGTCATGCAATACTCCACTTTGGCCCTATCTTGGGCTGGATGGGCGGTTGGAGAGGCCCCCTCTGATCAATCGGCTGGTCACATCAAGCCCTAGCACCTATATGATTTTCCCAACCCTATTGCCCTTATGGCAAGCCCCAACCCCTTTTTATCATATGGGTGCTAGAAGGCTGGGAATGACGTTAAACTCTATCTGATGGTGAGGTTCCAGTTTTGGAGGTTTGGGGAATGTGGAGCACCCCTTCATCACCATTGCTCCCTGGTCCACTCTGACCCGGAGTGGTAGTACCTGTTAGGGTCCCATCTATGGGTTAAATAGAAAAATGTATTTATAAAAAAAATTGTATTATCCATTAAGAATTGATTTATTTCAAAACTTTATCGTCATTAAATGACCCACTGAGGTTGATATGCCGTAAAACAAAACAAAACAAACAAACATCTATTCTAGTCATGTCCCACCCACTTCCTTTTTTTAGTACGTTGGTCAGTCATGTTTTCCTTAAAATTTGCAATATCTGCATATCTAACCTAAACACTTATTCTTAGTAACATAAAATATCTTTCAAAATCATTAACCTAACTGCCTGGTTTTTAAACATAAGTAAAAAAAAAATTGAAGTCAACTAAGTGGCCAGCGAGGGAGTCTATCCTCTTTGCACTAATACTGAACCAGGGAGATTGTTTTTACATCTGAGGTGGAGTGCCCAACCTACCATCAGCTCCCACTAACAACTTTTGTACATTGCTTTTGTCTTGCTGTCTTTTGTCTTAGACTGTTTTTTTAGACAGTTTTTGTCTTAGACAGCAAAGGAGTCTATCCCCTTTTCACTAGTGCTAGACCAGGGAGATTGTTTTTACATCTGAGGTAGAGTGCCAAACCTACCATCAGCTCCCCACTTTACCACACAGATCCAAGCTGTGCTACTCATGTGCTGAGTTAGTGAGGGCCAGTATCAAACCTAGAACCTTGTGTTTCCTAGGTGGATGCTCTACCGACTGAGCAAATGCTTTCATAATAACATATTTTTACAGAAATTTTCATTTTATTATACCTTAAATTTATATTTTTAGAATGCAATTCTATTAATTCCTAACATATTCACTTACAGCATATCTTCAGTTATTTTCTACAAGGTTATAATATAAGGATATTCTCCTTTGAGTAATTATTCCAAATATTTTTTTATATTAAAAAGTAAGTTAAAAATGAATAAAAGTTTCTATTTACAATAATTGGCCAGTGCTTTTTATCTTATTTAGCAATATACTTTTCAATACTAAAATAAAACCAAAGAGTGACTTCCCATCATGTAAAATACAATTTTGTTTTTTCAACCTGTTTTCTTCTTTTCCTGCTTTTCAGCTTTTGGTAATTTATGAGGAAGTACGTCCCGGTCTCCTGCCTCAGAAATTGCTACCCGGTGACTATTAAAATAACGTCCCCGGCTATGTCATCTCAGATTTTCTTTTATTCATGTTTGTTTAATGTCTTGTTTTTAGTTTAAATAAACAAGAATTACAACAAAAATCTATCTATATTATTTTGTTTATCTATCTATCTCAGTCTATTCCAAACTATATATCCATCTTTATATCTAAATAAGAATTACGACAAATTACGATAAATAAACAAGAATTATGACAAATTTCTATAAATGAACATGAATTACGACAAATGAACAAGAATTACGACAAATTATGGTAAATAAATAAGAATTATGCCAAAAAAGAGAAGCTCCCCCCCTTAAAATACATTTAACGCCCTAAGTTGGTTGTTTTCTTTCAAGTAACACCGACATAGCTGAGGACGTTATTTTAATAGTCACCGGGTAGCAATTTCTGAGGCAGGAGACCGGACGCACTTCCTCATAAATTACCCAGCTTTTACTTATAATCACTCTTTCATTTCTTATTGTATCACAAAATTTCTCCGATGAGGCTTGATAAAAAAAGGGCCCCTTTTTAGAATCTGGTTAAATAATGCACATGCTTTTTAAAGCTATTATTTGTGGGGTAGCAAGAGGTTTAATGGTTTAAAAGGTGGCTGGTTATTCTTGGTGTGTCTTCCTAGGGTTTGCTTTTAACCCCATATTATTTGGTGGTCGTGCTGAAAAGGAAGAAATTCAAGGAAAGAAGAGGAAGAGACAAAGACAAAAGGTAGTTTAAGGATTTAGGCTTTATTCATGGGTCATAGCCACCACGTGGCAAGGAAATTCCTTCCTGGCCAGTTGTATTGTCTAGACACAGTTAAGGCCTGAGTTCAAATGGCTGAGAGATTATCTTGGGGGTCGGAAGTGAGTCCTTTTTCCCGCACATTCTCGGAGGGTGTGAAGGCTCATCGGAGTTTGTTAGTTTCTATTTTGTTTATTTTGATTTAATTTTAATTCCCACATATTACATCATGTAAAAATATCAACTTGAATTACATTATGCCAAACATAACTGATGTAGTGAGAAATTAATTTTTGAGCCTTAACTCTTTGCCTACCAAATTTCCCCCACGGCTGTACTAAATTTTCTCGGTATTTTTTACCTGTATGATGGGATATTCAAAGTTCATTATCTATTCACCTCAGAACTTATTCTATTCAAATAATCTGAATCCTTTTGCTCAATTACAATGAGAGCCACTGCCAGCAGATATGGTAGGATCTCAGTCATGGGAAAGCTGCTGTGAGCAGTTTAAAGTAGGCAAGGAGTTAAAATATCAAGGGCATATAGATTCAAAAACAAATTATTATAAACTGATTTATTCAAACTGATTGTTATAGCCACTAAATTTTGGCCTTTATACTCTCCAACCTTCTTCAGGTGCCTATCATATTTAGTAACACTAGCAAAAATATGTGCCCTCCAGGTGCAAATACTTAAGTTTTAATGGGATAAAATATTAAATTAGAAAGACTAAATAAGAACTTGTATTATTTGGATTTTTCAAAGTGTAGTTCTCACCTTTATTGTTATATACACAACATTTCAGCCAATGTGCCCTCCAGCCTTCTTCAGATGTTTCTTATCGAACTCAAGAACCTTCCTCAGGTGTTTCGTTGAACTTGGGAACCTTCTTCAGGTGTTTTTTTAATGAACTCAGGAACCTTCTCAGTGAACTCGGGAGCCTTCATGTCTTACTCAGGAACCTTCTCATTAAACTTGGTTTGGTTTGGTTTGGTTTGGTTTGGTTTGGTTTGTTTTACGGCAAATAAACATTGGTGGGTCATTTAATGCCGACAAAGTTGTGAAATAAATTCTATCTTAATGCATAATACAATTTTGTTTATAAACTCATGTTTTTCTATTCAACCCATAGATGGGACCCTAACAGATACTACCACTCTGGGTCAGAATGGACCAGGGAGCAATGGTGATAAAGGGGTGCTCTACATTCCCCAAACCTTCAGAACTGGAACCTCACCATCAGATAGAGTTTAATGTCATTCCCAGGACATGTAGACCCTCAGCCACCGCCTTCTGACACCCATATGATAAGAAGGATTGAGGGTTGCCATAATGGCAATAGGGTTGGGGCAATCATTCATTAAACTTGTTAAACACGGCAATGGAACAAGTAATGTAAGATCAAAACCTTCATGTTGTAATCTCAAAAATTCAAACAAATGAATAAGAAGTAGATATTTTAAACACACCAATAACACAGGCTGTTTTGAAGCAAATCTAAATCAGCTAGACTTTAATAGAGATGTTGTTAATTCATAAGATATTAATTGAAAATAAATAATGATTATACAATAATCACTGAGAATATAACGTAAATAACTAATGGAATTGTGACATTGGAGATAACATAGTTTTAGTTACAGACAGACACAACAGCAACCTTGAGCACCTTTTTGATCTCCATCTTTCTAATACACATGGGCATGCCTACAAAGTCAAAAAACAGCACTGCTCACATGACTTTCGGAAACATTTCTTCACGCTCAGAATTGCGGAGGCATGGAATAAGCTGCCCGCGTCTGTTGTAGGCTGCCGAAACACTGAATATTTCAAAGCCTCCATGCTTCCTGTAGTCCGTCGACACTATACCTGATGCCCCTCTCCACACACATATGCACGCATGCGCACACATACATGCATATTACTACTGTAAACTGTTCATGTTCCTGACACTAATATATTATATTATTCTGTGTACTTGACATGAGACGTTGATGAGTTGTGGTGTACCTGAGCAATGTACACAATAAATTTCATTATTATCATAATCTCCATTATTTGTTTAATATTAAATATCATATATTCAGATTCTTTTGGTTATGTTTCTCTCTAATTTTGATTTCACATTACTTGTTCCCTTGTCCCAAATCCTGGACGAAGCTACATTTCACATAGTGCTAATATCCTTGGGAAAGGTATGAATCCAACTACTCTCTCTCCAGCTATGGGTAAATAGTAGTGCAGAATGGGCTCTTTAACCTTGGTTAGGCAACCAGTCTAGGAGAAAGAAAACTCTGAATTCAAACCTTTTAAACTCCACTTGGGGTGGTCACTACTAGAATAGGCTCAGTCCTAATTAGTGATCTATTTCACTAATAATTTCATTCTAATAATTTAAAAGTATAAGTGGCTTGACTTCCATATTTATTTATTTTTAAAATTGATCATTTGACATAATGTGTGCACATGTGACCAAGTTTTGTTCTTTAGACCAAATAAATAATTATTGATCTATTGATTTATATATTTATGTTTTAATCTTTTATTATACTTATTTTTCAACATTTTGAACTTGATCAGGGGGTAGATAACAGAAAATAAATTTATTTTGGTGACTGCATTTGGATACCAATTCATGTCCAAGCCTTATGTCATGTGATCAATTTTTATTAATAAATATGAAGTCAAGCCACATATATACCATTTCTTGTTTGATGATTGTGGTGAGGCATGAAACTTGGAGTAATGGAAGGAGTAACGCGAGATCATAATTTTATATTTTAAGTTTTAGGTTTGCTCTGCTTCAGTAGCATTGAAAAGTTTGTAAGCTTTTTCTTAAACCGTTCGTTTTTATTATGAATTATATATACTCCCAAAACCTGGTAGAGCTTTCTAGGAGCAACTTTAATTGACTTTCAACGCCAGCATAATAAAGCAATGATCGTTTATTGTTTACCGATTGGATCTTTCTGGTGATCATAAAATACATACACCGATGTATGTATTTATCTGTTAAAACACCACTCTTTAATGGCAGCTGTTGATGGCTGGGAGGTTAAGGAACATGGCTGATGAAAAGTTAGTCGGATTTGGTCAGAAGAAGTTTCTGTGTCTAACCACACTGATGAGACCTGAAACGTTAAAATACGGTCTGTGAATGACTATATATATATATATATATATATATATATATATATATATATAGCTTGACACTTGTTTTTCACAGGCACATTATCCTGATGATAAGTAGCTAGTATGCTGCTTTGAAACCAATGGTAACAATCGACTTTTAATTGTATTGTACACAATAGCAAATGAATAGAGCTCTTACGCCTATAATTGAGCACTTTATTTTTATTTCTCCAATACAAAATACCTACACACACACAATATATATATATATATATATATATATATATATATATATATATGCACTGTATAGCTTGGTTCTCTAGCCTTGGTAGGGCAATCATTCTAGGAGAAGGAAAAATTCTAAATTCATAAAGAGGAGTCAAGGTTATCATTGTTTGCATTAAGGATGAATAGTAAAAGTTTAACTTAGTTCAGCACAAATTGGGGTCCTGATGAGATTGCAAAGATCAAAACTATGGTAGACCCATAATTTTATTTTTTCCACAAAAATTTTTATTATAAATGTCTTGGTGGGCAACCTATCTAGGAGAAGGAACATTTCTGAATTCAAATGGTGTGTTGTTCAGAGAATCTGTGGCCCACTGGTGCACTATTCTTCTGTTATCAGCTCATCCAAAAAATGTGGCTGGTTCTACACAAGTTTTCGCCACTATTAACAAATCACCTTTGACTTAGTTAATGGTCATCATTGAATAAAAATCTATTATCCCTCCAGCTATGGGTAAATAGTAAGGGAGACTGGGCTCTTTAAACATGGTTAGGTAACCAGTTAAAGATAAGAGAAACTTTTGATTTAAACCTGTTAAACTCCGCTTAAGAAAATGGTCTTGTGTTACACACTGCTTATGCAGAGGGGTTGGTACATATAGGTAAATAACAGGGCAGACTAGACTTTCTAACTTTGATAGGACAACCTGTCTAGGAGAAGGAAAAAACTCTGAATTCAAAAGTGGAGGATTATTGTTCAGAGAATCTCTGGTCCAGCATCTGTTATCAGTTCATTCGAAAAGTGTGGCTCGCTCTACACAGGATCTTTATGACCATGAACAAATCCTCTGGGTAGGCAATCGAGCGGCTCCCATATTAAACTGAACCGTTGGGCACCAATACTTTATGCACAATGGAAGAGAGCCTGTTGGGTGTGGCTGAAAGGAATTTTGTGAGGTCTGTAATATGTCTCCTATATGATCATTGAGATTTAAATCTACTGAGTTTGGGGGGTCAATGAAGTAACAGGAACCAGTTTTGTACCATCTGCACGCAATAAAACAGGATGGGCATAAAGGGGGAGGGGGAATGGTCCACAATAAAAAAAAATCATGGGGCTGGTTTACTCAGTTGGTAGAGCATCCACCTAAGAATCGCAAGGTTCTAGATTTGATATCAGCCCTTACCAACTCAGCACATGAGTAGCACAGCTTGTGTAATCTGATCTGTGCAGTAAAGCATTGGGGAGTTGACAATAGGTGTGGCACTCCATTTCAGTAAAAACAATATCCCTGGTCTAGCAATAACAAAAAGGAGATAGACTCCCTTGCAAGGTTCTGGGTTCGATATCAGCCCTTGCCAACTCAGCACATGAGTAGCACAGCTTGTGTAATCTGATCTGTGCAGTAAAGCATCGGGGAGTTGACGGTAGGTGTGGCGCTATATTTCAACAAAACCAATATCCCTGGTGTAGCACTAGCAAAAAGGGGATAGACTCCCTTACTGTCCAGTTAATACTGACAATAAATCCCTCTGCCTACTTTACCTTTTTTTTAATCACAACTATCTAGATATGACACTAAATTGCAACTGGTGGTGTGGCTACACTTCTGGATATCAGGGGAGTTTCGAGTCACTCCTTAATTGCAATTACTCCCAGGTCCACTCTGATTTGTTTGGTTATTTTGTTTTACAGCATATTAACCCTTTTCAGGTGATTTGATGCTGAATCAAGTCATTTGGATAAAGGACTCAGGTTGCTTACTGTACCTGTTGTTGCTTAAGTGGTCACCCAGTTAAGTATTGAACAGGCTAATCATTGCTTAACTACAGTGATCTAGAGGGTACCAATGCTTTCAGTGTGACTAGACAATAATTTATCTACATGAAAATAAGTTGGAGAATCTGCGTTTGGAGTGTCTACACATTAAATGACTTGGTTATTTTATTTTACTATATTTCAACCATTTTCAAGTGATCTAATGCTGAATCAAGTCATTTGGATAAAGGACTCAGGTTGCTTATAGTACCTGTTGTTGCTTAATTCTTAACATCCTGTTGAGAATATTTTAAGTCCAGAGCATTCCTATAAGGATGTATAAAAAAATGGCTAAAAATGACCTTTGCATCTAAAGTTACCTTAATCAAATTACCATAAATCAAAGACTTCTAAACATGTTTAATATTACATTTAAACAAAGGCTATCATTTGGGATAGATTAGAAAAATCAATGGGACTTCCAGTCGGGTGGAATGAGGTGGTATAGGACTTTAAGAGTTAAGTGGTCACCTGGTTATGTATTGAACAGGCTCATCACTAGCTTAACCTAGTAGGAACTGGTGCTTTCAGCATAACTTGACCATAATCATGGTAGAATGGTTGGTTTGGCTTGGTTGTTTTGTTTTACGGCATATCAATGCTTTTCGGGTCTTTTAATGCTGAATCAAGACATTTTTGGGTAATTTATGAGGAAGTGCATCCTGGTCTCCTGCCTCAAGAGTTGCTGCCCGGTGACTATTGAAATAACGACCCAGCTCAAGCTATTCAAAACTATCCATCTATCTATCTATCTCAATTTGGTCATATTTATCTATATTACTTTAAATACTAAGATATTTTTATTATTCATGTTTGTTTAATGTCTTGTTTTTAGTTTAGATAAACAAGAATTACGACAAAAAAAGAAGCGACCCCCCCAAATACATTTACTTGTCGAAAATATCTATCTATCTCCATTTGTTCGTATCTATCTATATTATTTTGTTTGTTTATGTTTATCTATCTATCTATCTCAGTCTATTCAAAACTATATATCCATCTTCATATCTAAACAAGAATTACGACAAATTACGATAAATAAACAAGAATTACGACGAGCTGGGGTTGTTATTTTGATAGTCACCGGGTAGTGGTATTTGAGGCGGGAGACCGGGATGCACTTCCTCATAAATTACCCATTTTTGATTAAGGACTCAGGTTGCTTAAGTGGTCACCCAATTAAGTATTGAACAGGCTTACCACTGCTTAACTTCAGTGATCTTGCTGTTGTCCATTGCAATCCAGTGCAGAAGTAACTAATAGGCTTTTATCCTTGGGTCAAATAGATCTGTTCAAAAATTATTAGTATTAGATAGGAATACTTAAAACCATATAAAGTTGTCGGGGTGGCCTAAAGTCAGTATCAGCCAGACAGCGAGGGAGTCTTTTCACTAGCGCTAGACCAAGGAGATTGTTTTTGCATTTGAAGTGGCATGCCACATCTACCATCATTTACCACACAAATCCCTGTGCTACTCATACGCTAAGTTGGCAAGGGCCAGTATTGAACCTAGAACCTTGTGGTTCCTAGGCTGATGCTCTACCGACTGAGCTAAGTGTTGTAGGTGACTCACCTATGACACGAACATGGACTTACCCAAAGGGTATATATTTAACAGAGTAAAGCTACTCAAATGAGTAGTACCAGATACAGTTCTTTGTGTAAGCTCAAACAAGGAAACCCTTCCATTGTACGTTGATATATATTGCTGAATACAATCTGTTCCCTACATTTTATACCCGTGTTGAGTTATTATTTATTGACCCTTAAACAGGTCATAACACTAAGCCAGCCCTTTAAAATCATATAACATTGTAAACTATTAGTATTAGATAGGAATACTTGAAACCATATAACTGTGTGCAAATTATTTGTATTAAGAATAGTTACTCGAATCTATAATCATTATAGAATATATGATATAGAATATCTAGATGGGAGCTGCACAAGAATGCTGCATGCGATCTTAAACAAATCATGGAAACAACACCCCACAAGAACACCCCACAAGAACACCCCACAAGAAACAACACCCCACAAGAAAGCAGCTGTACAGCCACTTGCTGCCTATCACACAAACCATCTGAGTGAGACAAACAAGATATACTGGACATTGCTGGAAAAGCAAGGATAAACTCATAAGTGACATTCTCCTGTGGATGCCAGCACACAGGAATGCCAGTAAAGGCTTACATTAACAAGCTCTGCATGGATACTGGATGCTGCACAGAGGACCTATCGGGGGTAATGAATGATAGGGATGGTTGGTGAGAGATTGTCATAGATATCTGTGCTGCTAGCATGACATGATGATAATGATTATTATTAGTTAATGATTAAAGGATTGATTATTATTAATTAATAATAATAAATAACATTGAATTAATAATGATTTAAATAATAATAATTAATTAATAATCAAATAATAATGAATAATAATTAAGATGAACAAGACATGCTGAACACTGTTGGGGAAGTAAGGATGAATTCATAAATGATGCTCTCCTATGGACATCTACACATTGTAGAATAATCATACTAAGTTTCAATTACCATCGAATTGGTAAGACAAGGTAACAAGTAGCTGTAACTGAGTATGGATCTAATCTTGTTGCAATACTATTTGCCCAAGACAGCTGGTATTTATGGAAATCAAGAATTGTCCATTCATGTATTTGAGTGATTCCATTCCTTGAGTCCTGATTAGCTGCTTGGTTTCTATGATGTTATGAGGCTTCATAAATACCCTGGAATTTTGCAGTAGTATTGCAACTAGATTAGATCCGTATTCAGTTATGGCTACTTGTTGCCTTGTCTTACCAATTCGACGGTAATTGAAACTTAGTGTGATTATTCTACATACATGGACACACCTATGTAGGCTGACTAGCAAAAATCTACATCATTTAGCTCTGTGTAGATTCGCTTCATTTTCACTCTAACTCTGTCTCACCGTTCTCTCTATTTCTGTCTGGCTATTTAAAGCCTCAAAACACCCAGCTTGAATAATATTTCACCCAGAACTGGGTAGGTTCCGGTTGGCATAGAAATATAAGCTATTCCTTTGTTTCAACTCGGATTTGCCAATTTTAGGCAATGGTCCTGTGACGGAGAACGAGAAAGGAAAGGGAGCAAGACATTGTCTTGCCTGCTGGGATCGAACCCGCGTCCTCCCGCATGCGAAAACAGATGCGATGTAGGAACTGGACAGACGCGAGGTTTGACTGACGTGCCCGGAAGTTGGGCTAATATGCCCATAAAATAACAAGTGAGTCGAGCGCTGGTGAGTGAGCAGCAGCAGAAGCAGTCGACGACGAAGCGTTTTGCGAACGACCCAGTAAAGAAATGGATTTTAGTCGAACAGAAACAAAACTAAATAGGAAATGTGATTTTGAACTGCTAAAGATTATTTCGACTACGATGACGGATTTTCCAGCTGCTAGACAAAGACGAAGATTATGTTGACCAAAAGAAAGTCTGGCTTGTGAGAAGACTATGAACTCGCTTGTTTTTGGTCCTCCTTCAGCAGGAACTACTTGAATCGAACATCTATTTCCCCCCATATATTTTCCCCCCTTTTATAGGTCCAATCCCCTTTGTGGCAGTAAGAGGGCTAATCTGCCCATCAAACTCCAACTTTTGTTCTTTAGCATCGCTGATTTCCATTCCTAGGTGCCATCTCTTTTTCTCACTCCTACCTCCCTAAAATCAATGTTTCTACTTTATTTTGGGTGTCACATGACTGCCACCAAATAAGTTTTCAACAAAAGTCTTAAAAAAAAGTCTGCATTGATTTTTATTGTAGTTTCTTTTTATGTGAATTCTATTTATGGGAAAAGTCACTTCCTTATTATCAGATTTGCCAGAATAGATTTTATTTTATGTATAATTTAATTTCTCCACTTTCCTTTTTTATGCCCAAGTAAATTTTGACCGACTCATAAAAATATCAAGTGCTTTCATATGGCCGCAGCTTTGCTGACCAAGACGATATTCCTATGGGATGTTTTTCATATTCACTTGAAATTCAGATATCATGTCACCTTACTGTAGTCTAAGTTAATTCTGTTTCCTTAAGAGATGACAATATCATATGGCATAAAATAACCCAAGGCTTGAGATGCTGTTAAACCAACCAGCCAACCAGCCAACCAACCAAACATAATTCTTGGTTATGAAATTCTGGAAAAAACATTTCTCGTGTATAATATGCATTAACATTTTTGTTTTTGTAGCAGCTAAATTTATTGTAAATTTAATGCTTGTTCAACCTTTTATCTGGTTTGTATCGACTAAAAATAAGAATTTATATAGTTTACATAATGTTTCAAAACACAAATTTCACACTGAATTTAAGGCATGAAAATGTAACAAACTTTGGGCAAAATCAATTTTACAATCATCATCATCATCATCATCATCATCATCAGTCATGCTGGCAGCATGGATATCCATGACTCTCTCTCCCTTCAACTGTCCCCAATCAGTCATCGCCCCAGGAAGGTCCTCCAAGCAGCATCTAGAATCTGCACCTAGTTGATTGATGTAGATTTTTGCTAGTTGGCCTACACTGGTGTGTCTGTGTTGGTGTCCACAGGAGAATCACTTATGAGTTTGTGCTTGCTTCTCCAGTAGTATTAAACATGTCTTGTTCGTCTTATTCTGATAGTTTGTGTGATAGGGGGGCAAGCAGCTCTAAAGCTACTTTTGTTACATAATCATAATCAGCTTATGATTTATGTACATACCTGTAGTTAGAATATTCAAATATAGTTTGTTAGATTTAAAATCAGAGGTGGGGAATTTTCCATACCCATTGGGATCATGATTGGCATGACAATGATCCCAACTGACCTTCCGGTACAGGCATTAGAATAAGTTTTAGTTTAGTTAGTTAAATAGGTTTCAGAGTGAGTTGACCTGTGGGTCGCCGCTCTTGGTCAGCATCTCCCTTGTGGTGGAATCATAGGCTGGGTTCCGGAAATAAAACTTTATCAAAGGAAACAACAAAGTCATGTTTGTTAATTGAATATTAAAAACAAGAGATGACAGCCCGAAGAAATCAACAAAGAAAATCAACACCCAGCAGAAGCCCTGAAGAGAAGTCAGCCCAGAGAAAATGGCCAACAAGGAAGAACCAGTAAAAGCAGTAGCAGCAAGTTAACAAGCAGAATATAACAAGTAAGAACCACCAACATCTATAAGCTATCATTTACCCTATTTACTCAATCAGTCTGTCTCTCTCTCTCCCCAATTATATACACCAAGTAAAGGGGTATATAACATTTTCTTGTGGGGTGCTGCTACCAAGATTTGTTCAAGGCAGCATGCAGCATTCTTGTGTAGTACCAGTCCAGCTTTGTTCTTTTTTTTTTTTTTTTTTGATAATTCATGATTTTAATGGAGATGAGTTAAAGTTAAAATTTCATTCACCAATTTAGTATTTATAGTGAATGAAATAAACATACATCTTCTTATATATATATATATATATATATATATATATATTTACCAAACCCTCCACACAAGAAGGATGCGACACAAGGTCAATTTCTTTAGTGAAGTTTCACAGGTCTGAAATCACAGATTACATTTTCTTAGACAGGTTGACTAACCAAGGTTAAAGAGCCCAGTCTGCCCTACTAGCTGGAAGGAGAATAGTTGGATGCATACCTTTCCCAAGGGTATTAGCACTATATGAAATGCAAACAGCCTTGCCAAAATTTCAACTCGGGTTACTGAGTCCATTTTCTACAATGATAACCATTACACCAAGCATCTCCATCTATAGATCTTCTTATAGATACAATATTATCAGGCAATAAGCACTCCCCTGTCCTATCACCTGGGTATGGAATATGTGACGGAGAACGAGAAAAGAAAAAGAGCAAGACATTTTCTTGCCTGCCAGAATCGAACCCGCGTCCTCCCGCATGCAAAAACAAATGCGACTTAGGCACTGGATGGACGCGAGGTTCGACTGATGTGCCCAGAGGTTTGGGTAATATGCCCATAAATAAAGCGAGTAGAGCGTGGCGTGACAAGCATTCGGCCTATGTGAGACAGCAGTCATTAAAGAAAAGATTATTTTGACGACGACGGATTTTCAGCTGCTGGTCGAAGACGAAGACTGTGTTGACCAAAAGAAAGTTTGGCCTGCGAGAAGATGGTGAACTCGCTTCTTTTTGGTCCCCTCCCTCAGCAGGAAGCAGTTGACTCAAATATCTATTTTCCCCCCTCTACTTTTCCCCCTTCTATAGAATACACTAACTGCATCCCTTGCAGAGGGTTAAGATAATTAATTTTTTTTTTTAAAATTAGTGAAATAGATTACTAATTAGGACTAAGCCTATTCTAGTAGTGACCACCCCAAACGGATTTAACAGTTTTGAATTCAGAGTTTACCTTCTCCTAGACTGGTTTCCTAATCAAGGTTAAAGAGACCAGTCTGTCCTACTATTTACTCATAGCTGGCGGGAGAGTAATAGGATTCATACCTTTCCCAAAGGTATTAGCGCTATGTGAATTGTAGCATTGTCCAGGATTTGAAATCTGGTCAACGAGTCCATTTGCTATGACTCTAACCATTACACCATGTATGGAATCATGTGGTGTAATGGTTAAAGTCATGGGAAATGGACTCGTCGCCCCGTGTTCAAATCCTGGACGTGGTAATTGCATTTCACTTAGCGCTAATACCCTTGGGAAAGGTATGAATCCTACTCTCCCTCCAGCTATGGATAAATAGTAGGGCAGACTGGGCTCTTTAACCTTGGTTAGGCAACTGGTCTAGGAGAAGGAAAACTCTGAATTCAAACCTGTTGTCCACTGCTTAAAAATTGACCAGGGGTTGGTAAATATATAACCATTACACCATGCACCTCCAACTCACTTGAGACCCCTTGAAAAAAAGGTTTCCTGAGTATGACACTAAATTGCAGCTGATAGTGAGGCTCCAGTCCTTTAGGGGGATCTGAAGTCACCCCTTCATTGCCATTAATCCCATCGCCCTGTCGGCTGGAGCAGAAGAATACACTGATTGCACCTCTGCAAGGAGGAGGGGGGTATCCTCCCAGTGGAGCCACCTGTTGGTTGTTGGTGGCGACATGTGATGCTTAAGGATAGAGTCTTGGTGTCCATGACATGTAATACTCCACTTTGGCCCTTACTTAGTTAGACAGGCACTCAGAGAGGACCCCTCTGATCAATTGGCTGGTCACGTCAAGCCCTAGCACCTATACGATTGTCCCAACTCAATTGCCCTTATGTCAATCCCCAACCCTTTTTATCATATAGGTGCTAGAAGGTGGTGACTGAGGGTCTTCATGTCCTGGGAATGACATTAAACTGCATCTAATGGTGAAGTTCCATTTCTGGAGTTTTGGGGAATATGGAGTACCCCTTCATCGCCATTACTCCGAGGTCCACCCTGAACCAGAGTGGTAGTATCTGTTAAGTTCCCATCTATGGGTCAAATAGAAAAAAAAAATGTTAAAAAAATTGATTACCCATCAAGAATAAATAAAACAAAGCTTCAGCATAAAATAACCCAACAAGTGTTGATATGCCGTAAAATCCAATTAACTAACGAGCAACCTTTTTGCACAAGCTGGATGTGACACAAGGTCAATTTCTTAAGCAGAGTTTAGTATGTTTGAATTCAGAGTTTTCTTTCTCCTAGATTGGTTGCCTTACCAAGATTAAAGAGCACAGTCATCCCAACAATTTACCCATAGCTGGAGGGAGAGTAGTTTGATTCATACCTTTCCCAAATATATTAGTGCTATGTGAACTGTAACTTTGTCCAGGATTTGAACTCAGCTTGACGAGTCCATTTTCTATGACTCTAACCATTACACCACACATATCCAGCTATGTGAAATGCAAACAGCCTTATCCAGGATTTGAAGTCGGGTCGTCATGTCTATTTCCTGTAACAATAACAATTACACCAGGATAGATGGCAATACCATTTGACTGCTGTAAAACTCTTGAGAATCCCGACATCAAGGGGTTAAAGGAGATTTTTGTTTTTATCTTATAAGTCAATATTGTTCCTTCCCAGCATTTGAAGGTTACTCTTAAGGTTGAAGAAACGAAATTGCATTAACATTTTCTTTAAATTTCTCTTGGCCCTCAACAGTAAAACTAAAAGATATCCCCCCCCCGCCTTCAAGATGAAACTCCAGATCTCTTCCTGGCGGGTCTTAGTCTGATCCTGTAACCACTGACCCAGACAGATAACAAGAAAAACTGACAGCTGAAACATCTAAATTTCAACTACAACTTAAAATTCCATTCAAACTACAGTCTGACTCCTGTCAAAAGTTTATCAGGAAAAAGAAATTTGATTCCAAGCTCCGAAAAAGAATTAAATCTTGTAGAATTTATTTAAAATCTACGTGGAGAGCAGTTCAATAAAAAAAAACATGTTTTTATTCAATTTTGTGCTACCGTAAGCGATCCTAGAGTTACTTCCCTTCCTAGCAAGAGCGGGACTGTGATGAATAGTTGTAGCTTAGAAAAATATTACAATGTTTGTGCAAGTAACTTATTTTTCATTCAATAAAACGATTGTAATTCCGGCTTTTTTCTTCTTTTCTTTACTGCATGCTAAATTATTTTTCTTTTATTTCAACTGACTTTTCAAGTCCAAATTGATTCAAAGAAAATTACTAAAATTCGATTATTTTGGTTTCATAGATTTTGTTTTTAGGAAGTTTGTTAACGTTAAAATTTATTTAGCGGCAGAAATATTTTAAATAAAGCTACGATTTAGAGTTTAAAAATATAAACTGAACTAAACAAGAATAACATAATTTCCTATTAAATATATAATTAAATAAATGTCTGAAATATTATTATTAACTATCAACCCAGGTCCGGCTTAACGATAACATCAAGTTTATAACAACAAAGTGGTTGGGTGGGGGAGTTTAAAACTACGGTGGCCCAAAATGAAATAATTAAAAAAAAAAAAATACTTTGGATTGCAATGTTATTGTTTTTATTTTTTTTTTTTTTTATTTTAGAAGATGAGATATTAAGCAGCTATGTATTCTTATTTTGAGTTCAATTTTATTTTATTTTTGCTGCATTAAAAATAAGATAATGTGTCTACCGTTGTTAGGGTCATGTTATTTTTTTTATTAAGAGGAGAAGGAGGGCATGAGAAGCTCTCAAAATAGTTTTTACTAATGAGAAGACAGCCCCTTTGTTTTGAATTTAGAGTTCCTTCATCTAGACTGATTACTATACCAAAGTTAAAGAGCCCAGTCTGCTCTAATATATACCTATAGCTGGAGGGAGAATAGTTGGATTCGTATCTTTCTCAGGGGTATTAATGCTATGTGAAATGCAAACATCCATCTCCTCATCTTGCTGTGTCTATTTCTTATGGTGGTAACCATTAGACCATGAGAGCCACCAAATTTTCAATTTAAATGACAAGAATAATTATAAATCAGAATATATAACATTTAACTAATATTTCCATGGTCTTGTCACAGGAAGCCCATATAGATAATGCCAGATTAACATATGGGCTGGTATGAGCTGCAGCCCAGAGGGAACAAAATAAGAGGTCACTTGAAGACCACTCTAGTCTGGGGCCCCTGATAAAACTACCCCACCCCCACCCCGATATTTGTTTATTTTCAAATTTAATAGAGCAGAAGCTTCTTCAAGCTAATTTGAAACTATTTAAAGTATTTGGGCCTCTCTAATTGGAGTGAGTCATTTAAAATAAATTAGGCCTGTAAGAAATGGTTCAAAGTTATATATATTGGATACAAGACTCCGACAAGGGTTGATAGACAAAAACATTTAATATGGCTCAGCACATGGATAAGACGAGATACATAATACATAGGTAAAACAAAGTTACATGTAGACAGATAAATACACATTCATGAATGGTACGAGATATACATAAAGGCCACAGACATGAGACTAGGATAGTCCATGCTGTGTTAATAACTTACAGTAATGTAAGGAGGGCCATAAGCCCCAACGAGACGGAGTAGACCGTGTCTACCCCATGTGTCTCGCGGTTACTGGAACAGGAAAAAAGCTAGAAGGGTTTGAACCCGGCGCTTAAATACTCTAGCCCCTCACGGGCACCAGCAAACTAAACGGGCAGACAACTCAACAGGAAGATAATCCCTACAGGCCCTTTTTTTTTTTTATTTAGCTAACCCCTCTGCACAAACAGGATGTGACACAAGGTAAATTTTTAAGTGGAGTTTAACAAGTTTGAATTCAGTTTTCCTTTTCCTAGACTGGTTGCCATACCAAAGTTAAAGAGCCCAGTCTGCCCTACTATTTACCCATAGCTGGAATAGTTGGATTCATATCTTTCTCTAAAGGTATTAACACTGTGAAATACAAATAGCTTCGTCTAGGATTTGAACTCACTGCACCATGTCTATTGCCTATGACAATAACCATTGCACCACAAGCACCCTTTTTTTTTTATAGACTGGTGTCAGTGGGTGGGTGAACACATATAATGAATGAACCTTAAATTCTATTAGCCCAAATCAGGCACTGCATATGGGTCTGACATTTTTTTTTTAGCATTGTTTTATATAAACATCTATGATAATTTTGACAACTCAAAAATGTATATTTCTTAACATAAGACTGATGGGATTTAATTAACATTATACTAACCAAATAATTGAATATTAAATTTGGAAAATTATGCATCGAATTATTCTCTCTTTGGCTATGGATAAACAGTAGGGCTGACTGGGCTCTTTAACCTTGGTTAGGCAATCAGTCTAGGAAAAGGAAAACTCTGATTTCAAACTTGTTAAACTTCACTAAAGAAATTGACCTTGTGCTGTATCCTATTTATATAAGAGGTATATTCATTTCTTTCAGTATAAATATTAAATTGGTAAATGAATATATATATTAACTTTAATTTATGAATGTGAACTGTATACAGTGTGGGACTCTTCGCATTCATGCCAGCTTAGTTTCAAAGGGCCTTCCTAAAAGTAAATATAAACATGTTTGTAGGAGATGGCCAAGGAGCCATAGCAAACAAATGAATGTATAATATTCAAAGAAAGTTAAATGTGTGTATGTGAAAGTGTGTTTAAAATTCAACAATTTTCAAAGAAATTTAATTTCTATTCCAACATATCTCAAACATTTTAAAGTTTTGGACAGTTCAAAGAGGATTTTGATTTTAAGTTATTTTTTTTTTTAGTTCAATTCCTTGAACCATTCAAATATCAATCTTGAAAGGCTATTTTTACTTTTTATGATTTGATTTCTATAATGTATATAAAAACCCAATGCAACTCAAAATGACCAAAGAAACTTTGTCAAGTATGTATTTTTATAACAAACATACATGTTTCTATTAAAACATTCTTTCACGTGTTTTTATTATAAATGTACTAGCACATGATTCTATTACAAATGTACTTTCACCTGTTTTTTTTATTACAAATGTACTTTCACATATTTCTATTACAAATGTACTTTCACCTGTTTTTTTATTACAAATGTACTTTCACATATTTCTATTACAAATGTACTTTCACCTGTTTTTTCTATTACAAATGTACTTTCACTGTTTTTTTTTATTACAAATGTACTTTCACTGTTTTTTTTATTACAAATGTACTTTCACATATTGTCAATACAAATGTACTTTCAAATGTTTCCATTACAAATGTACTTGTACATGGTTTTATTAGGGAAGCACTATGACTGGTTAGAGTTGTAGGAAATGGACTCGTCAACCTGAGTTCAATTCCTGTATGAAACCACAGTTCACATAGCGCTAATAACCTTGGAAAAGGTATGAATCCAACTATTCTCCCTCCAGCTATCGGTAAAATAGTAGGGCAGACTGATTTCTTTAACCTTGGTTAGGCACCCAGCTGAGGAGAAGAAAAACTCAGAATTCTAAACCTGGTCACTACTAGAATAGACTCAAGCCTACTCTATATTATTATTACTTGCTGTCCATCATATCCGATGATGACACCATACAAATTATTATCCTCCAATTTAATCGGTCTCTGGTTGCATCTTGCCAACTACCTATGGGGATGTTTCAGGTTTTTCTTGACGTTGTCTTTATACCTGAGCTTTGGTCTACTGATCCCTCTCTCAGTTGAAAGTACAGAAACTGCTTTGGTAGTCTGTCATCCCCAAGTCTGTTTAAGTGGCCAGCCCATCTCAGGTTGCATTGGACAATTATTTCCTGCATGCCAAGGATTCCAGTTCTCTTTAGGATGGTCCTGTTTGAAATATGTTGCCACCACTTGACATTTAATATACTGCGCAAGTGACGCATGTAGTAGACATGTAGTCTTTGGGCATCCACTTTGTATATCATCCAGGCTTCTGCACCAAACAGGAGGGTTGAGAGAACTATGGCACAGTATACTGCACAGTTAGTTTTCAAGTAGACATTTAAAATGTTATTTGTATTTTATTTATTTTTTTATTCATAATTATATCATATTTGAAATACGAAATATCATGTTAGTGTTTCATTTAGATAGGTAACTGGGACCAAGTTACCTTTAAGTTGTTTGTTACCAGACGATTTTTAGATGCATTTTTATTTTTAATTATAAAACTAACTGCTAACCCTAACCTTAACAAACAACCAGATGTTGATGGTGCAAAGCAAAATATGTCCTTCTGAATCAAGGTCACCCCTGGGGTGCTTAAAGGTAACTTGGTCTGGTGACTGTTTTTTTTTTTTGTTTTTTTAAAGCTTCGAAAGAATCAAAACACTTGGTCTTCTTTCATATGGGTTGCCAGGCTGAAAATAAATGGAAGGAAAAGCTGACCCAGGAGACCATTACTACTGTAGTGAGTTCGATTGTCACTGAGTGCAGCATACAAGTGGCCTTGTGCCAAACTTAACTAATCTAAAAGAGCACCTTTTAATGAAAATTGATTATGGTGGGTTGTTGCTAGTTTCATCTTTAACCCAATACACTTGGTCCTCTTTCTTGGGGGCTGTCAGGCTGAAAATGAATTAAGGAAGGGAAAAGCTGGCCCAGGAGACCATTACTACTGTTGTGAGTTCGATCGTCACTCAGTGCATCATACAAGTGGCCTTGTGCCAAACTTAACTAATCTAATTAAAAAGAGCACCTTTTAATAAAAAAACTGATTAATATATGCACACCAACTTCAGCCATTAACCTAAGAAAGACAAGACACAAGTCTTGTTAAAAACAGGGTGGTGTACAAAAATAAATCAGCTCAGCTTCAAGGGACCTTTCCCCAAAGGCAACATCTTATCCCTCATCTAAAAAGGGCCAAGTGCTGAGGTGCCCCTCAAAGCAGAATGCTGATAAAGCTTAGCTATTTTCAGTACCAACCCCAGGGAGAATTACTTCCTGTGGGACTCCACACTAAAGTGTCCTTGTGTCACATTCAGGCACTGTTGGGGCTAGATATATAAAAAAAAAAACCTTTTGTTGAACACAATAGATGATTCTATTTTCACTTGAAATTTATTCCCACCAGAATGTTGTGATTTATAAATGTTAGCAGATAAAAGAAAATTGTAAGTAGAGCAAATAGAAAAAGTTAGGATTGTTGGTTTTACAGAATCTCAACCCTTTTGACTGAATTTTTGAGATTTGGCTTAACATGCATTATTTTGCTGTTGTCCTCATCTTTATCATGATATATATAAAGAGGCTCATACCATTGTTGCGTAGGGGCCAAGGTCGAATTATAGTAGTAGTCGTTAGTAGTAGTTGCCGTCGTTAGTTCAGAGAAACAACATACGAAAGTTGTATAGTCGAAAAGGGGTTGTTTCTTTCTTTCTAGGCTCGTGGGTTCTTTTTCAGAGAGAAGAGAGAGAGAGAGAGAGAGAGAGAGGGGGAGGGGGTAAGTGACCATCGTTAATCACTGAAAGTCAAACAAGAAATGGTAACATTATTTTTATCAAACAGTAAGGATCTAGGAAACACTTTCAAGTTGTAAGCATAGATTTGGTGTTAAAATAATATATTTTCCATCCAAAGAAATGTTCCATCAAGGAACTATTTCTGAATCCATCCCTGGAGTTGATCCAAAACTACCGTATTTGATGGCATATAGGGCGTGCTTTTTTTCCAAAATTTTGGCTCAAAAAATTGCCCTGCATCTTATACATCGTAGGTGAAGTTTGAGACCTCCCATAGGCCTAGGCTAATTTTCTCTATCAATTAAGTAGGTATCTACAACACTCAGTTGTATATATATTTACCAACACCTCCACACAGACAGGATATGACACAAGGTCAATTTCTTAAGCGGAGTTTACAGGTCTAAATTCAGAGTTTTCCTTCTCCTAGATCAGTTGTCTAATCAAGGTTAATTTTAATTGATCTCAAATTTTAACAGCATTTGTAGAAATGACACAGAATTCTGTTTAATGTTTAAACATCTTTCTTTTTCCAGTGAATGGCATTTCTATACCTGAAAAACATTTATATGATTCAAACCAAGCACTTGGTTTGATTAATTGCATAGGCAAGAAACTGTCAATAACCAAGCACTGTTGACTCCATGTCCTAGTATTGGAGAAATGAGAATAAAGTGCTCGATTACTTTTGTAAGAGCGGTATTTATTTATTATAGTGAACAATACATTTAAGGTGCAATTGTTACCATTGGTTTCTAGGTAGCATGCTTGGATTATCTTACACATACACACACACACACACACACACACAATCATGCTACCTAGAAACCAATGGTAACAATTGCACCTTAAATGTATTGTACACTATGATAAATAATATATATATATATATATATATATATAACTTTTAAAGAAATAAAAACTTAACAAACCGTCATCCCATTATATTTTTATTTCAACCAGAAACTCAAAAAATGAGTCTTAGCCTCATCAGACAGGTTTTACAAATACAAATTTTTGCACCTACAAGAGCATACAATATGGTTGTACAGTGAGATCTGATGATCCCAAATAGAATTATCCCTTACTTACCAGTCATTTGGATTACCTTACACACACACACATATATATAATATATATATATATATATATATATATATATATATACTTCTTTGGTGGGGTACCAATTCCTTTGGTATTAGGATGATTCTAAACTGGTCCTTTCCTCTAACTGTTGGGTGTTGCAAGTTTCAGGACCGATTTGAGAGCTCAATGTTTACTTTTTATAAACAGAGCAAAGTAATTTGTAAAGACTGGGTATTCAGCGATTATGGTCCATTTCCACCCGTAGGTATCTGAGACCCTTCGAGTTTCTTCAGATCAAGTTTTACCAGTTTGAAAAAACAAAGTGATCTGAAGAAACTCGAAGGATCTCAGATACCTATGGTGGAAATGGACCATAATCGCTGAATACCTGGTCTTTAATCCTTTTTTCTTTACAAATATATATATATATATATATATATATATATATATATATATATATATATGGTGGACTCTCCTATCGTGAATGATAGATGAGGGTCAGCATTGAGTGATTTGTTTCCTCCCATGTTGTACATGCTATCAAGAAGACATTTTGTGTTTCCTTGAATGTGATAGCAGCCCAGCCTTGCTGTGAGCTATGAAGCCACACTGACAAATGAAATGTTCTAAGGTGGGAGTCAGACGGTTTTGTTTTAAACTTAGGCGGAGCTAATCTCGATGCTTCAGTCTATTTTCTTCAAAGCTCTTTAGTCTAGCGAAACATGTCTTACGCCATTCCTTCCGATTTGATGCTAGATTTTCCCAAGCACTCAAGTTAATATTAAGGCATTTCAAATTGTCCTCAATTTGTCTTTATAGTGTAGGAGAGGACGTCCAATTGAACGCTTAGCATATATACATATACACACACACACACACACACACACATATATATATATATATATACACACAAGGCAGTGGCTTGTATGAGGAGCTGGGTGGTGTTCTATTTAAACAGTCTTCGTATACCTGTAACTCCCTGCTGTTTTAAATGACACCTGAAAAGACAGGTGGAAACCTGAGTGTTGTTAAAACAATGTTGCAGCTGTTTTTTGCTCAACTTCATGTCGGCATTGTTGCCACCATGGTGGCTTGGTTCCAGCATACGGTTAAGCTGTGAAACTTATCGAGTCGCAAAAGATTTGGGTCTCTCTCTCCTATCTTTTATCAAAAGGAAATAGACTGAGGGGTGGGGCTCTAACCAGCTGCTTTTTTTATGGTGGTAGCTAAACTTGTCAAGGTAATGGGTTGGTTAATTGGGGGTGAGGGGGTTAACCCAGCATGCCAATCAGAATTCTATGACATCCTTTTTAACAGTGTTAACCAGCAAGCTGGCATTGATGGGAGGTTCATTAAATGGTTAAATTGAACTTAACAGACCCAAATTCCACCGCTGTATGTCACCCCACTGAAAGAAAAAAACAAAAATCAGGGAATTAATCGAATTTAATAAAATTTTCAGTGTTGATATGTTAATGAATAAAAGATATAATGCACCAGTTATTTTATTTATACACTTTTACATTTTTTCAGGTCAGTTAACTTTGAACCACATATCTTTGAGAATCTGTGTTACGCCTCAAACATAAGTGGTTCAAAGTTAACTGACAACTAGTGCATTATATCTTTTATTCATTAATATATCAACAGTGAAAATTTCATTAAATTCGGTTAATTCCCTGATTTTTGGTATTTTCTTTTCTTTCGGTGACATACGATGGTGGAATTTAGGTCCTTTAAGTTCGTTTTAACCTAGTAAACTAGGAGTTTGATTGACCAGTAATAGGTCGACACCTGCCTGTTAGGTTATAACATGGTCTCCTTACCTGTGGGTGAACTCCAGTAACTTTTATCTTCAGAAGTGGTTCCTCAACATCAGATGAAGTTTAGTGTTATACCCAGGACACTTATTGTTTACTAACAGAGCTACCTGGCATTGCCTGGGATTTAAAAAGTTAAAAATAAATCCCTCAACTATATTTATGTTGGCATCCTTCCGTCTGCTAAAGATGATGGCATAGTGTCTAATTTTTTTCTTCTTTTTCTTAACTGCAACTGCGCAGGTGGCTGAACAGGCCAATTTTTGAATGGCAATGACAGCAAATAAACAGTTTTGGTTTGGTTTGGGTTTTACGGCATATCAACCTCGGTGGGTCATTTAATGCCGACAAAGTTTTGAAATGAAATCATTCTTAATGGATAATCCAATTTTGTTTATAAACTCATGTTTTTCTATTTAACCCATAGATGGGACCCTAACAGGTACTACCACTCCGGGTCAGAGTGGACCAGGGAGCAATGGTGATGAAAGGTGCTCCACATTCCCCAGACCTCCAAAACTGGAACCTCACCATATGATAAAAAGGGCTGGGGCTTGCCATAAGGGCAATAGGGTTGGGGCAATCATATAAGTGCTAGGGCTTGACGTGACCAGCCAATTGATCGGAGGGGCCTCTCTGACCACCCGTCTAGCCCAAGAAAGGGCCAAAGTGGAGTTTTGCAAGTCATGGACTGCTCATCCACCTGGGTTCCGTCCTTAAGCCACCCACAGCCAACAGGTGGCCTCATTGGGGAGGAGGGGGCTTACCTTTCTGCAGAGGTGCAGTCGGGGTATTCTAACGCCCAGCCGACAGTCCAATGTTGTCTAGTGTCATACTCAGGACAACTCTTTTGGGAGAATCTTACCCCTTTGCAGAGGATATAGTGAATGTATTCTAAGGCCTGCCAACAGTGTTGATATCTCCTCAGTTGTAGTATGATGCATGGTGAGCTTAACAGGGGATCCACGCAAATATGTTACAACATACAACGGGTAGAAAGAAGCATTACATTATGGCCTTCTCTTGTAGAATTTTAAAAAATGTGATAACCTCATGAATTATCATATAGTATGCATTTACCCAACCCCTTCACACAAGCAGGATGGGACAAAACTAAACGTCAATTTTTAAGTGGAGCTTAACAGTTTTGAACAGTTTTTCTTCTTCTAGACTGGTTGCTTAACCAAGTTAAAGAACCCAATCTGCCCTACTATTTACCCATAGCTGAAGTGAGAATAGTTGGATTCATACCTTTCCCAAGAGTATCAGCGCTATTTGAAATGCTACTGTTGCAATGTATATTTACCTACAATGATAACCACTACACAATGTACTTGTAGAGTCTCCCATATCAAAAATAGCCTTCTGCCATATCTTAGCATGTTGGCATATCCTATTGAGAAACATGTGTCCCTATTGTGGTGGCGGAGTCTCACCCTTCTGCAGAGGGACAGTATTTATCTTATTTGCTTTTTATTATGTTCTATCCTTTAAAAATTTGTTTTATTTTGTGATAATTTAAAAAATTATTTTTTTATTATATCTGTTTGGTTCAGCCCTAACAAAAAGTTATTCCCCTTTGATCAGTAGGGGACTGATAGGAACCTGGGAGTAGGGTTTCCGCCACAACACTTTTGAATTTGGGATTTGTTCTGTATGTAAAAACATAACAATATAGGGGCCGAGTTAGCTCAGTCGGTAGAGCGTTCGGCTAGAAACCACAAGGTTCCTAGTTTGATACCGGTCCCCGGCAACTCAGCGTATGAGTAGCACAGGGATCTGTGCGGTAAAGTAAGGAGCTGATGGTAGGTGTGGCGCTCCACCTCAGATGCTAGAGACAATCTCCTCGGTCTAGCACTATTGAAAAGGGGATAGACTCCCTCGCTGACTGGCTGATACCGACTTTAGGCCGCCCCGTCGCCTTTTTTTTTTTTTATATCCTTATTATATTTCTATTCAAATTTTCTTATGTGTTGTAAAAAAAAATTTAATACCCTCTCAGACAAAAATAGGGAGTGGATTTTCTTGAACTTTGGTCTTTGCGGGTCACCTTCAATTTTCCTTTATAAAAAGATGTGTACTCAAGCTGACATGTCTATTGAGAATTGGATACAGGATTCTGCACTCTTAGTTTTCTTATTGAACAAGTGGATTCCAAAGTTCTGATGAGAGGCATCATGTATACTAAAAGATTTTGACTCACCCAATGGCATTCTTGCAAGGTAGAGATTTTTTTTAAAAAAACATTTAAAAACAAAAACAAAAATGATGAAAACAAAAGATAAAGAAGAAGAAGAAGAAGAAAAGAAGATTAAATGAATGACTCTTATTATCATCTCTTTGATGACATCAGTACATGATGACATCACTGATGATATACAATGTACTCTGTTTATTTGGTTGTTAGCTGCACCACTGCAACAGTGCAACACTCATAATATACTCTGTTTCTATGATTATATGCCTTTAAATGCAACTAACAGTCTATTTAAGTTAATGTATAATATTTATTATTTATAATATAATAAATAATATTTATTATATCAATTTATATTAAATATAAATAAATCTATATTAAATATAAATAAATTTATAGCAGATTTATTATTCATAATATAATAATAATAAATAATATATATAATAATATAATAATAAATAATATAATGATTTATATATAATAGAAAATATAATAATAATATAGTATGATATATATATTGTATAGTATTTAAGGTGATGTATATATAATAGGGGCCGGGTTAGCTCAGTCGGTAGAGCGTTCGGCTAGAAACCACAAGGTTCCTAGTTTGATACTGGTCCTCGCTAACTCAGCGTATGAGTAGCACAGGGATCTGTGCGGTAAAGTAAGGAGCTGATGGTAGGTGTGGCGCTCCACCTCAGATTCTAAAACAATCTCCTTGGTCTAGCACTAGTGAAAAGGGGATAGACTCCCTTGCTGATTGGCTGATACCGACATTAGGCTGCCCCCGATGACTTTACTTTACTTATATATGTTTGTAAAAAATGGAAATGAATCTGACAGTATGTAATTTTATAAAAAGACTTGTTTTTTCATTTTTATAAAATTACATATTTATTTGTATGTATCTCCTTTCATATGCATTTTTTTTTTTCAATTGGACAGGATGAAAAGAAAAATGAATATAAAATCTGATTTATTTATTTGTGTAAATATATAAAATGGAATTAAATGTGACAGTTTAAAGTAAAGATAAAGATAAACAATATCATAAATTGTGCTAACAAGACACCTGTTTCAACTTTATGATGCTTATAAAATGCAATCCAAATGAAATTATTTTAAAAGTGATATATCGGGTTAAGGGATATATTATGAAGTTGTAGTAAGGTATATTCTCACAGGTAAGTAGAAGCTGGTGTGTCGAGTAGCAGTAATAGTAGTACGTCTTCCGAGCTGTCAGTGTGGTAGTCTTGCTAGTAGGCGCTTGTACCACCACAATGTCAAGTATTTATGGAGGACCCTATCCAATCAGATTATAGTGAGGTGGTACCTAGGTATTTGCATATTCATTACATCAAAAAGATAAAAATAAAAACAATGGTAGAAGTCATTGTATAAACATTAGTCTTCTTCAGAACACATTTCTTTTTTTTTTTAATGATGAAAGGGAATTTAATAAAAAGTTCAACTAACGTTCATGTTCTGGGCAGGAATGTCTTTTAAAAATTTATATAAAAAACGTATTTATTTGTAAAAGGGTTTTGTAATTTGCTTGAAGCATTGTGTTTATATTGGTTTGTTGGTTGGTTTTGAAGGCTATCACAATGCAAGCGTAAAGAAATGCAGAATTTGGAAGACATGAGACAGAACAAATGAACAGCCACTAGTAACAACTTCAGTTCTAGTGATCTTCTGTAGAAGGGATTTTTAACCGGAAATATTAAGAATTAAGAATAAATCACAGGTTAACAAACAACACCACAGCTACCTTCTTTTTTCTTTACACTTGCATTGTGATAGCCTTCAAAACCAACCAACAAACCAGTATTTATTTGTGTATTTCTAATGTTTGGAGTAATCATTTACTAGGTTAAATTTGGTTTATTTGATTAACACATTGGCTGTAATGTGCACCACATATGGTACTCAAAGAACTATCTAAAACCGTGATGTGCATCATATAAGGTAAGTAAGTAAAGTCGACGGGGCGGCCTAAAGTCAGTATCAGCCAGTCAGCGAGGGAGTCTATCCCCTTTTCAATAGCGCTAGACCAAGGAGATTGTTTTTTAGCATCTGAGGTGGAGCACCACACGTACCATCAGCTCTTTACTTTACCGCACAGATCTCTGTGCTACTCATACACTGAGTTGGCGGGGACTGGTATCGAACTAGGAACCTTGTGGTTTCTAGCTGAACGCTCTACCGACTGAGCTAAACCAGCCCCTTTATATAAGGTACACACCTATAAAAGTATAAATATTCTTAAAATGGCCATAAATAAGTTTTAATTATCAAATTTCAAAATACAAAACATTAATACTGTTAAGGAGTGATCTAAGTAAATAACGATATAGCAGAAAATCTTTATTTGTAACTGAAATGACAAAATAATTTTTAAAAAAAAAACACATCATTGCATTTCAATAAATCTTAGATCCCCTCCGATCTATCAGCTGGTCACATTAAGCCCTAGCACCTATATGACTGCCCCAACCCTATTGCCCTTATGACAGCCCTAACCCTTTTTATCATATATTTGCTAGAAGGCGGTGGCTGAGGGTCTTCCTGTCCTGGGAATAAAAAGTTAGGTTATTTCCTATAAGTCTAACATGATCAAATGGGAACCACTCTTGACTGATGAATTATTTATTTATTTATTGATCTACTAGGAAAAAAGAAGACTGGGTTAGGGTTAGGGTTTAGGGTTATGGTTATAGTTAGGGTTAGGGTTAGGGTTTGGGTTAGGGTTAGGGTTACTTTAATGGGAAAATAAATAAATAATTTATCAGTCAAGAGTGGTTCCTCTTTGTTTATGTGAGACTTATAGGAAATAACAAAAAAATTGTTTAAAAAAACTTTCTACCAAACTATCATTTATAACAAACTTGAATTTTACCCTATAAACATATCCCTTAAACTGGTTTCCAATCCACTTAGCAACAATCAACTGCAAAACAACCTAGTGTCAAAATCAATAAAATCCTTGAAAAAAAGAATAACACATTTGACTATCCCTTCCAATCTACCACTTGGCATAAAATAACCCTGGATGGGTTGACATGTCGTTAAAATCAATCAATCAATCAATCAACCTAGTTAGATGCCTTGAAATTATTCACAAAAATCATCAAAATATTTTGTGCTGCTTTGCAGAGGTCATTCTGAAATATATCGCCGGGCAGGAATAAGTATATAATTTTCAAACAGATATATCATTTGACCGATAGATAGGACTCAAACAGGTACTCTCACTCCAAGTCAGAGTGGACCTGGGAGTAAAGGTAATGAATGGATACTCCACACTCCAGAATGAGTTTTTCCCAGCTCCAGAATTGGAACCTCACCACTAGATCAACTTTAATGTCATACCCTGGACATTAAGACCCTCAGTCACTGCCTTCTAGCACATATATGATAAAAAGGGCTGATGTTTGCCATAAGAGCAGTAGGGTTGGGACAATCATATAGGTGATAGGTCTTGACATGACCAGCCAACCAAGTAGGGTCAAAGTAGAGTGTTGCATGTCATAGACTACTCAGCCACCAGGATTCTATCCTTAAGCATCATGGGTCAATACATACAGCCAGCAAGTGGCGGGTTTTTTTTTTACCCTCTGTAGATGTGCAGTTGGCATATTTTACTGCCCCAGCCAAGAGGAATCCATAGTATTGGATTGTTTCACTCGCTTTGTTAATTGGAAAAATAGAATGTCATTCAAATGTTGAACACCTGCCCTTCTGGGGTCTCTAAGCAAACAACCCTCCTACCATCCACCTGGCCGGGGGTTTGGGGATAGTATGCACCATCCCTGGGTTTCACTCATTTACTAAATATTGTTTTTTTGATTCAGTGAGAAAAGATTAAATTATATAAATAGCATTCAACATACTTTTAGAAAATTCTTGCAAAATACTATTTCTCTGAATTTTTGAGATGAGGCTTGATAATTAGTATTATTAGGATTATTCAGACTATTGTCCTCATTTTTATAATTATCTACACTATTTCTCTGAATTTTTGAGATGAGGCTTGATAATTTGGATTATTAGGATTATTCAGACTATTGTCCTCATTTCTATAATTATCTACACTATTTCTCTGAATTTTGAGATGAGGCTTGAAAATTTGGATTATTAGGATTATTCAGACTATTATCCTCATTTTTATAGTTATCTACACTATTTCTCTGAATTTTTTAGATGAGGCTTGATAATTAGTATTATTAGGACTATTCAGATTATTGTCCTCATCTTTATTGTTATCTGTACAATGTTTTGGCCTTCTTCAGTCAGTCTTCTTCTTTTTGAACTCGAGATCCTTTTTGTCGTAATCGGGAGCCATCACAGAACTTTGAACCCAACCCATTATTCAATCCATGGGTATCTTGTTCTCATTCCGCTAACTATGGCTGGGTACAGGTGTTAAGCTGTAATAATAATTATTCAATGTTACTGTTGCCCCTTAACCAGGATTAAATCTCCAGATTGGAGAGGACTTCTCCGACCGCCTGTCTAGCCTAAGTAAAATCCAAAGTGGAGTGTTGCATGTCATGGATTACTCAGCCACCAGGGTTCCATCCTTTAGCATCACGGGTTGCCACCCACTGTCAACAGAGGGCCTCATTGGGAGGAGTCTTACCCTTCTGCAGAGGTGCAGTCAGGGTATTCTAAAGCCCCACTGACAGGGCTGGTATTCTGGGAGTAATCTCACTTAATGGCTACTTCACACTCCCCAGATCTCCAGTACTGGAGTCTCACTATCCGATGCAGTCTAGTGTCATACCCAGGACACCCCTTTTTTTTTGGGGGGGGTCTTACTCCTTTATAGAGGAAACAGTGTATTCAGGGAGTAATGGCAATGAATGGCTACTCTACACTCCACAGATCTTACAATCCAATGCAGTCTAGTGTCATACCCAGACAACTCTTTTGGGAGAATCTTACCCCTTTGAAGGGATATAGTCAACGTATTCTAAGGTCCGCCAACAGTGTTGATATCTCCTCAGTTGTAATATGATACATGGTGAGCTTAAAAGGGGATCCACACAAATATGTTACAACATACAACGGGTAGAAAGAAGCATTACATTATGGCCTTCTCTTGTAGAATTTTAAAAAATTTGATAACCTCATGAATTATCATTATAAAAGTCATATAGTATGCATTTACCCAACCCCTTCACACAAGCAGGATGAGACTAAACGTCAATTTTTAAGTGGAGTTTTTAACAGTTTTTCTTCTTCTAAACTAGTTGCTTAACCAAGTTAAAGAACCCAGTCTGCCCTACTATTTACCCATAGCTGGAGTAAGAATAGTTTGCAGAGGATACAATCAGCGTATTCTAAGGCCCTCCAACAGTGTTGACTTTTCCTCAGTTGTAATATGATGCATGGTGAGCTTAAAAGGGGACCTACGCAAATATGTTACTACATACAATGGGTAGAAAAGAAGCATTACATTATCGCTTTCTTTTGAAGAATTAAAAATTTTGAATAACCTCATGAATTTATAAAAGTCATATAGTATGCATCTAACCCAACTCCTTCACACTAGCAGGATGGGACAAAACGTCAGTTTTTAAGAAGAGTTTAACAGTGAATTCAGGTTTCCTTCTCTAGACTGGTTGCCATACCAAGTTAAAGAGCCCAGTCTACCTTACTATTTACCCATAGCTGAAGGGAGAATAGTTGGATTCATACCTTTCCCAAAACGTCAAAATGAATGGCTACTCCACATTCTCCAGATTTTCAGAACTGGAACCTCACTATCCGAAACAGTCTAGTGTCATACCCAGGACACCTCTTTTGGGAGTAACAGTCAGCATATTCTAAGACCCGCCAACAGTGTTGACACTGCCCCAGTTGTAATATGATGCCTATATTGAGTTTAAAAAGGGACCCACACAAAATTGAACTTAAGAGATAAGAGTATTTTACCAGTTGAAATGTTTGTCGTGTGTTAGACTCATTCAAGTATCAATTGCTTTGCTTTCTGGCAAAAATGTCATTTTTCCCAAGGACAAACCTGCGTTCATTGTTGAAATTTATTTCAAGTAATAATCTTACAAATCATTTCCTCTGGGAATTTTTGGAAAGAGTAGTGTTTCAAAAAAAGGAGGAAAAAATTCATTCACTTGAAGCATTGAAGGCCAACATTGAAATGAGATTTTAAACTTAAATGAACGAAAAATTACAAATGATGGCAGCAAAAAAAAAAAGAAATACAGTGTGGTCCGAAAGTCTTGTCACCCCTACGTATTGTTTTAACTTTCATTATTTCTTGTTTTAATAATATAATTTTAAAAAAGTCATCGGGGTGGCCTAATGTCTGTATCAGCCAAACAGCCAGGGAGTCTATCCCCTTTTCACTAGCGCTAGACCAAGATGATTGTTTTGGTGTCTGAGGTGGAGTGCCACACCTAACATCAGCTCAGATCCCTATGCTACTCATACACTGAGTTGGCGAGGGCCGGTATTGAACCAGGAACCTCGTGGTTACTAGTCGACCACTCTACCAACTGAGTACTAAAAATTAAAAAGAGCCCAATCTGACCTACTATTTACTCATATTTGGGGAGGGGAGAAGAAATGAATTTATGCCATTCTTAAAGGCATAAGCACAAAGTGAAACACAAACAGTTTCATCCAGGATTTGAACTCAGATGGCTGAGTTCATTTCCTATGCATACCTCCATGAATGTGCATTGAATCTGGGTGATTTTCTTTATGCTCTTTGTTTTATAAACTTCAGTTATGACCGTGTGTGTGCATGTGTGTGTGTGTGTGTGTGTGTGTGATAGAGGTGAGAGGGAGAAACAAAGACTGAGGGAGAGAGAGAGAGAGAGAGAGAGAGAGAAAGTCTGTTGATGGTGGGTTTGTAGATGAGAGGTTAGTCGGTACATACATGCATACAAGGGCCGGTTTAGCTCAGTCGGTAGAGCGTTCTGTTAAGAATCACAAGATTCCTGGTTCAATACCAGTCCTCGCCAACTTAGCGTATGAGTAGAACAGGGATCTGTGCGGTAAAGTAAGGAGCTGATGGTAGGTGTGGCGCTCCACCTCAGACGCGAGAATAATCTCCTTTGTCTAGCACTAGTGAAAAGGGGATAGTCTCCCTCGCTGTCTGGCTGATACTGACATTAGGCACCTGCCAACTTTACTTTATATGTGTGTGTGATTGCTTGTCGGTCCATTCTGGTGTCTTGGTGTCCATAGATGAGAGGTTAGTCTCTCTATTTTTTTCCAGTGTGATGTTATTAAAATAATATGGCACTCTAAGTAGATTTCCTTGTTTGCCAGGAGACATATAAGTGTTTATGAAATGATGCCTCATCATAATGTAATGTTTAGTAATCTGGTCCAATCTGGTCATTATGACAATGTAGTGACCTTGATACTCACCGGATGCCCTGACACTAAGCTATGCTTAGTAAAAAAAATATAAGTGTATATTTATTGCTATATGTGCATTTACTTGTATGTATATATATATATATATATATATATATATATATATAATGGACTCTCTCGTCGATTTTCGATGCATGAGGGTTCACACACACAATGAACACCCACACAGTGATTTGTTTATAGTGGTGAAGGCTTGTATTGGACCATCCACACTTTTTGGCACAGTCGATAGGAAAGAATTGGTGCATCAAGGGTTGCCACAAACCCAATCAACGACCGACCTTAGGAATTTTGAATTCAGAGTTATCCCTCTCCTAGACTGGTTACCTACCCAAGGCTGAAGAGCCCAGTCTGCCCTACTATTTAACCCATAGCTGGAGGGAATTTTGAATTCAGAGTTATCCCTCTCCTAGACTGGTTACTTACCCAAGGCTGAAGGGCCCATATATATATATATATATATATATATATATATATATATGTATATAGATATATTCAAGTTAGGGTAGGGAAGACATGAAGTCAATGGCAGTTTTCAAACCAAAGTTGAAAATACATAGGTGAGAAACTGTCAGTTACTAAGCACTGTTGACTTTATGCCTTTGCTATACTAACTTAGATATACATGCTCTATCAATGGTCAGAATACACTCACACACACACACACACACACACACACAGACAGACATATTTAGGTAGGTATTGTTAAAGACCACGGAATATTTCTTCTTTATGATCTTCAGTTGTAGAAGTTCAAGACTTCTACTTGTTTGTCATAGATCAGGATCCAGCTATTAAAGAACAAAAAAAAACAAATGAATAAAACCTGCATCAAACAAACACTACAATCAACAATCCCCTGAGCATGATCAGTGAAATGGTTGAAAGCGCTTGGTAAAAATTATAGGACATTTTCTTTACCATCTGCATTCTGATCTACAAAAAATGACTAGAAAAGTTGAATATTCTGTGGTCTTTAGCAATACCTGCCTAAATAATATGTTGCTGCCAAAATAGACTATATATATATATATATATGAGAGAGAGAGAGAGAGAGAGAGAGAGAGAGAGAGAGAGAGGAGAGAGAGAGAGAGAGAGATCAGATGAGATATATTAACATTGAAACAGTTTTTCAAATTGTTTAAATTTCATAAAAATGATATGAGATATATTCAAAAAATATCTTGACTAAAGTTGATGTTAACTCAGATAGGAAAGAACATTACTGTTATATAACCTATGTGCATAAATGGAATGCGCTGACTACTACTATAAGTAGCAGGGACAATTGTGACTTGGGACACAAGCAACGCAAGTCAGTTTGCAACTGTATGGTCGGACACAACTCCAATTTCTTTTCTGTAATTTCTACTCATTTTTCTTCAATACATTTGTATCCATTTTCACCAGTAGTTTATCTTATTTTTGACCCTTAAAAACCCCACAACAATTACTTTTTTCAAACTAGTCCCCTTGGTGTTCAACAAACCTGTTCCTATTGATTTTTATATTGGTCGAAGCACCTTGTTTGCGCTGTCATATTTCATTTGATATTCTCTACATCCTCCAAATTTTACACTTGTGATTAAGTTTTCAGTTTAGTGAAAGGAGAAAAGTCACCCAGAGCTCAGGGTCTACCGAATATAGAGGGTGCTGCACTCGTGTAATCTTGTGTTTCACCAAAAAAATGCTCATCAAAAAGTATTGAGAATTGACAGTGACACATCTAGACTACAGTCTAAACATCTAGCCATCATTACTCTATCATATGTTGCTTTAGATGCTTGTACACACACATACACCCACCTCATATAATATAATATATATATATATATATTATATATATATATATAGGTAAATAATATAAAATATTCAATGATAGGATTCAACCAAAATAGCGAACACTAACTTATGTTTACACACACACACACACACACACACACACACACACACAACACACACAAACATATATATTTTATATATATTATATTTGTATCTAATAATTCTATGGTTTTTATTTATTTATTCATATATATATATATATAATTTGTATCTAATAATATATTTATTTATATATATATATATATATATATGGTTTTCATTTATTTATTCATATATCATATATATATATATATATAATATATAAATTTGTATCTAATAATTCTATGGTTTTCATTTATTTATTCATAATATATATATATATATATATATTATATATATATACATATGTGCACACACACAAATTATGGCTTTGTGAGAGATATAGAATTAAAAACAATGTAAAATACGCATTATATAAAAATTATAGACAATGTGTAGGATATGTAATTAAAGAGTCTGCAGTTAAAATGCTCAGTATACTTATATATAAAAAGCCACTGAAGAAAAGTTAAAGTGGCATTTGAACATATATATATATATATATATGATTATTTTATATAGAAATAAATATAATTAGAAATAAATTATTATATATAACAACATGTGGAAATATAGAATGATTATATATAGAAATATAGAATGATTATGATCATTCTATATATAATTATATACAGAAATACAGAATTATATGGAAAAATATGCAGAATTATGTAGAAATATAAAATGATTGAATATAGAAATTTCCTGGTTCAGCTTTTCATGAATATATAAATCTTGAAAACAACTTTTATAATTGACAATTAAAAATGTTTATGCTTGTTGGTTATGAGTCAAATAATTTCTGATGCATCTCCTAAAACAAAAACATTGTGCCTCTCTAACTTATATATATATATATATATATATATATATATATATTATGATTATAATCATTCTATATTTCTATATATAACCATTCTATATTTCCACATGTTGTTATATATAATAATTATTTCTAATTATATTTATTTCTATATAAAATAATCATATATAATATATATGTGTTCAAATGCCGCTTTAACTTTTCTTCAGTGGCTTTTTATATATAAGTATACTGAGCATTTTAACTGCAGACTCTTTAATTACATATCCTACACATTGTCTATAATTTTTATATAATGCGTATTTTACATTGTTTTTAATTCTATATCTCTCACAAAGCCATAATTTGTGTGTGTGCACATATGTATGTATATATATATATATATATATATATATATATATATATATGTGTGTGTGTGTGTGTGTATTTATTACATATGACTGAATACATTGGGTATCTGATTCAACTGAAGTTCTACCAAATTTTATGGATTGTCCTTGGATGAGTCAACAAACTGATGCAACTCCAAAGACAAAAAAATAAAATGAAATAGATAAATAAATAAAGAGTAAGATTTAAAAATAAATAAATAGATAAGTAAAGCAACATTCCTTTGCACTAAACCTACCATTCCATATTTATTGATTTTCTCAAGAAACAATCGTCAAATAATTTATACAAAGAAGTTTATTGACCACACACACACACACAACACAAAAAAAAAGATGGCGGACATTTTCTATGGCATTTTTTTTTTAACATGCTCATTAAGAATAATTCTTGTTTGATAAGAACATGCTAATTATATGAAGTAGAAATATACTTTCTATTTAGTTTATTAACCAAAAAAAAAAGAATGGCGCATGTTTCTGGTTGTTTTCTGTTTCTTTTTTATATGATTACATTAGGTATACCCAAATTTTCGTCTGCTTTTCATTTTAAAAACGAATTAAAATTAATTAAATTGATTATTTAAGGTCTGATTTTTGTCTAAGTCAAAAAGTAGTAACTTAATGAGCATCAGTAAAAAAAACGAAATAGTATTACACATGTAATTTATTTTTAATACATTTCAAATGATGTTTTCAGTCAATTTTGCTCCAATTATGGCTGTCTAAAGATGACTTAAAATCTGTGTTTACAAAATAAATTTAACCTTCCCGAATTAAAAAAAATTACCAAAAAACAGGGAATTATCCAATTTTAATGAAATTTTCAAATTAGGTATACCTAGATTACATGTAATGTAATGTCAACAGGGTAGCCTAATGTCAGTATCAGCCAGACAGCAAGGGAATCTATCCCCTTTTCACTCATGCTAGACCAAGGAGATTGTTTTGGTGTCTGAGGTGGAGTGCCACACCTATCATCAGCTCCTCACTTTACCACACATATGACCTGTGTGATAAAGCATCTGGGAGCTGACGGTCTGTGTGGCACCCCACCTCACATAATACTGCCTCTATCCCATTTACTATAAGAAATGTATATCGAAATGTACTAACTATTATGGGATGAAATAGTTTCATTCTTTGATAATTTCTCCCTAGGTTAATACAGCTTCAGTCTTAACACTTTTTGAACATACCTCACATAATACTGCTTCTGTCCCATAATGGGTGTTACATTTACTGTAAGAAATCTGTAAGGAAATGTACCAACTATTATGGGACAAAAATAGCTTCATTGTTCATTTCTGTCTTGGTTAATACAGCTTCAGTCTTAACACTTTTTGAACATACCTCACATAATACTGCCTCTGTCCCATAATGGGTGTTACAGTTACTGTAAGAAATCTGTAAGGAAATGTACCAACTATTATGGGACAAAAATAGCTTAATTCATTGTTAATTTCTGTCTTGGTTAATACAGCTTCAGTCTTAACAGTTTTTGAACATACTTCACATAATACTGTCTCTGTCTCATAATAGATGCTTTAGTTACTATAGGAAATGTATGTAGAAATTTACCAACTATTATGGGACAAAAATAGCTTCATTCTTTTGTTAATTTCTTGATTAATACAGCTTCAGTCTTGATACTTTTTGAACACACCTCATATAATACTGCCTCTGTCCAATAATGAATGTTACGTTTATAATAAGAAATCTGTGTGGAAATGTACTAATTATTTTGGGACAAAAATTGTCTCATTCATTGTTCATTTCTCTCTTGCATCAACCCCTCTGCTTATCTTGGTTCGTTCCTCAGGCAAGAAGTTTTACTAGCAACAATTTCAAGTAGAACCGAGGTGTATAGGCCAGGAAATTTTGACAGAGACTGGCACGACAAAGAACCTGTCTGCCGGAGAGACACATATTTGGACAGTTTGCAATCCTTGGCATCTCAAGTGGCCATTCCCCGGGTCTAACTGCTGACATGATGAGTTTTCCACTTGAGAATGTACTGAACTAAGTGAAGTCGCATTTAGACAGAATGTATACAATGCTGCACTGTACTGCAACTAAAAAAACAACAACAAAAAAAAAACAAGCAAGGAAATTTGAGAGAAAACGGGCAACAAATTGTAATATGATAGAAATTTGAATTTCATTTGATAAACATTGTCAACTATTAATTCTATCACAATACAGCCAATGCACTAAAATGAATCTCTCTCTCTCTCTCTCTCTTATATATATATATATATATATATATATATATATATATATATATATATAGTATTACAGTGTGTATAGAAATAACCTATTCGAGTTTCACCATAAGGATCTTCAAGGTTAAATCCACTGAATTAATCAAGATATTGATTAATTACAGTTAACTGCAGAAGACCATATTGTAATTATTGTTATAACACTGACTTATCTGATTAATACATATATCAACCAAATATTAAGATTAACCCAATATTTACTGGTAAGTCATTCCATATATATATATATATATTTGTTAATGAATGAGTAGTAGCTTACCGGTGGGTATGAGTTAAGACTGAGAAAAAACAAATACAAAGTGCTCAATACAATGTAGGGCAAAAATTTATTTTAACAATGGAAAGGAGTAACCTACTCGAGTTTCATCGATTGATTCTTCAGGGTTACATCAATTAAATTAATCGAGTTTTCGATTAATCTCAGTTGGTATAATACATGCCCGTTGGAATTGGGACTTATCCTTAATATATATTAAGGTATATTATATATATATATATATATATATGCCAACCCCTCTGCATAAGTAAGATGTGACATGAGGTCAATTTCTTATTCAGAGTTTAATAGGTTACAATTCAGATTTTTCTTTCTCTTAGAACAGTTGCTATACCAAGGTTAAAGAGCCCAGTCTGGCCTACTATTTACCCCTAGCTGGGGGGGGGGGTAGTTGGATTCATACATTTCTTAAGGGTACTGGTGCTATTTGAAGTGCAAACAGTCTCGTCCAGGAATTGGACTCATCTAGCCATGTCTATTTACTATAACTAACTATCTATCTATATATATATATATACACCAACCCCTTCACATGAGTAGGAGGTGACATAAGGTCACTTTCTCAAGCGGAGTTTAACAGGTTCCAATTCAGAGTTTTCTCCTAGAGAAGTTGCTATACCAAGGTTAAAGAGCCCAGTCTGTCCTACTATTTACCCATAGCTGGAGGGAAAATTCATACCTTTCTCAAGGGTATTAGCACTATGTGAAACGCTAACAGCCCTGTCCAGAATTTGAAATCATCTAGCCATGTCCATTTACTATGACTATCTATCTCTCTCTCTCTCTATATATATATATATATATACTTTGTTGGGGTACCAAGTTTCTTGGTACAAGGTGATTCTAGGCTGGTCCTATTCTCTAACAGTAGTTTGTTGTACAGTTCAAGTTCCATATGAGAGTTCAATGTTTAATTTTTATAAACAGAGCAAATTTATTTGTGAATTAAAAGGCCTTAAATACCATGGGTATCATGATTATGGACGATTTCCACTCGTGGGTATCTGGGGCCCAACAAGTTTTGTCAGACCACGTTTTTTGAGTCTGAATAAAATAAAAACGTGGTCTGACGAAGCTCGGTGGGCCCAGATACCCATGAGTGGAAATCGTCCATGGTATTTAAGGCCTTTTTATTCACAATATATATATATATATATATATATATATATAATATGCTGAAAGGATAAATAAATAAAGGAAAGAAAATTTTGAATGGATAAAATTGATTTAATTTATACCCTGATGAAGGCCGTTTTTCTTTGTATGCGTAAATATTTTATAATTTTCTATTATTATTATTTTATTTCATATTTAAAATAATAATAAATAGAATACATGTGTATATGACCAAACTCCTGGTTGAAAGTTAAAAAGCTCAGTCTATCATACTCTTTACACATAGCTGGAGGGAGAATAGTTGGATTCATACTTTTCTCAAGGGTATTAGCACTATGTGAAATGCAAACAGTCTCATCCAGGATTTGAACTCATCTAGCCATGTCCACTTACTATGACTATATATATATATATATATATATATATATATATACCAACCCCTCTGTATAAGTAGGATGTGACACAAGGTAAATTTATCAAGCAGAGTTTAACAGGTTTGAATTCAGAGTTTTCCTTCTACTAGAGTAGTTGCTATACCAATATAATAGTAATATATATTTTTCATATCTGATTTTAAACTGGGTCCATTTTGAAATCAGATTTGAAAAGGCCAAGAGGCTGAAATAAATTTATATAAGTCTAAGGCTTACATTTATTCATCTATATTCTACTCCATATAATTTGATATACCAAACTTGTTGGTAAATCCTCGCGGTAAGAAAAAACCCAGCAAATAGTTTGATTGTAAAAATATACTATCAAACATTACCCGGGGAGAAAAAAATTTTTTGAAAAAAGAAAAGACCAAGATAATCGTACCAACCAAAAATAATCTATTGGTACAATATTTGGCCAAAAGAAAAAACAATTTATATATATATATATATATATAAGATATATATATTCATACAAAACTGCCAGGAAACTAAAGCTAATAAGTAAAAAGTGCTCAATAGCTAAGTAGAGCAAATAATAAAGATAAATCTAATGAGTCAGATAAACCTACTCCAAGTCTCTTTAGTCAGATATTAGCCTTGAAGAGCATTAAGTGAAACTTTTAGTAGGTTTGTCTGACTCATTAGATTTATCTTTCTACTCCATATATGTGAATATATATATATATATATATATATATATATATATAAACCTTATTTATACTAGCAAATATATGCACCCTCCGGGTGCAAGTATTTAAGTTTTGATGTAATAAAATATTGTATTAAATTAGAAAGGCTAATGAAACTAAATAAGAATACAGATAAAAAGATTTGAAACAGAGGGAGTATAATAAAAGATTTGAAACAGAGGGAGTATAATAAAAAATGGAACAACTGAAACTTACTCTTCCATCACTCTCGTCTTTCATTGTTGTTTTTTCTAATTTAAGTATTTAGTTATAAGAGGAAGTAAAGAATAAAATGACAGTTATTTCATCTTGTTAATGGATTTCATTTAAGATTCATTGAAGAGATTTTTGCTTATATTCATTAAAATAAAACCAAACAGTTAGAAATCAATAATACTAAGCAAAAATTTATTAAATTCGATTTTTTAATATTAATATGCAAATTAGCCTTCGCGTTCACATTGTAAAGCGCTATTTTGTTGTATATATAAATATAATTGCATGTTATTAGTATGGAGACATAGTTAACAGTATTAATAATGTAAGACAATTTTATTAATAATTGAAGTTTAGATAAAAATAAAATCATGGAGAATGTGATGTCAATAACTAAGAGAATTGTGACTTGAGTAGGAATATAGTTTCGGTTACAGACAGAAAAACACACAATCTCCATTATAATAAGATGTAATTTTGAGTACTCTATTTTTTACATTTATTATAAATATTAAAATAAACTTGTTAAAGTTCATTTATCTTGTGTATGTAGTGGAAATTGAGTTTTTTTCTGCAGTGATCGCATAGTCACTATATGCACTAATGAAATACATCACTGACTATTTAGAATTGTTCTTTTTTTTTTGCCTATAATTTTGTCTGTTGCATCCAAAGTCAGTTGATGGGAGAGAAGCCGTAGATGTGAGGTTAGTCTGTATATGGTCAATGAGTTTTCCAATTCAGAACAATATAAAGTTTACTTATCTAAAATGTGTCCATTCTACTACACTATTATAGCTTTAGATATTCCCAGCATGTCCTGCTGAAGGATTTTTTGGTGGGTTTTTTTTTGGGCTTTTGACCGAACATGACAGGGTGGAGTGGAGTTGGAATAAAAATTTTGGAAAGTCATTGCTTATTTAAACGAAAAAAAAAAAACGAAATAGAATTAATATTTTTACATGTCACTGAAGTTAACTGGATTAAGAATAAACATTATTAGAAAACAAAATAATAATGTGTTAAAGTCTATGAGTTTTCCAATTCAGAACAATATAAAGTTTTAAAAAAAAAAAAGAAAGAAAGTGTGTACATACATACATACATACATGTGTGTGTGTTTTTGCTAGTTGGCTCACTCTGGTGTACCTGGGTGGAATTGTCCAAACACCAGAGTCGGCCGACCAGCAAAGACTTATATTGATCAGCTCTGTGCAGATACTGGATGTTTTGAGGTGGACTGGCCAGGAGCGATGACTAATACCACCCCTCGCCAACTCAGCGTATGAGTAGCACAGGGATCTGTGCGGTATAGTGAGGAGCTGATGGTAGGTGTGGCACTCCACCTCAGATGCTAAAGTAATCTTCCTTGGTTTAGCGCTTGTGAAAAGGGGATAGACTCCCTCGCTGCCTGGCTGATGCCGACATTAGGCCACCCCGATGACTTTACTGACGAGAGAGATAAAAAAAGTAAAGTCGGCGGAGAGGCCTATTGTCGGCATCAGTCAAACAGCAAAGGAGTTCTATCCACTTTCCACTTGCACTAGACCAGGGAGATTGTTTTTGTGTCTGAGGTGGAGTGACACACCTACCATCAGCTCCCCAGTTTATCACACACATCCAAGTCGTGTTTCTCATGCACTGAGTTGGCGAGGGCCGGCATCAAACCTGGAACCTTGTTGTTCCTTGGCAGATGCTCTACTGACTGAGCAAATCTAGACTATTTTTTAATATCAGTAAAATCAAATAAAAGCATATAGATAGGCGTTGGTTGATGGTAGGTGTGGTGCACCACCTCAAATGCAAAAACAATCTTCATGGTTTGGTGTAAGTGAAAAGGGGATAGACTCCCACGCTGTTTGGCTGATACTGAGGAAAGGCCCCTTGCCAACTCAGCACAGTTGGATCTGTGTGGTAAAATAGGGAGCTGATGGTAGGTGTGGTGCAACAGCACAGATGCAAAAACAATCTCCCTGGTCTAGCACTTATGAAAAGAGGATAGACCCTCACTGTTCAGCTGATACTGATGAAAAGCCCCTCAACAACCCAGCACATGAGTAGCATAACTTTGATCAATGCAGTAAAGTGGGAAGCTGGTGGTAGGTGTAGTACACCACTTCAGATGCAAAAATAATCTCCTTGATCTAGTGCATGTGAAAAGGGGATAGACTCTCTCACTGTCCGGCTGATACTGATGAAAGGCCCCTTACTAACTGAGCACATGAGTAGCATAGCTTTGATCTGTGTAGTAAAGTGGGGAGCTGGTGGTAGGTGTGGTACACTACCTCAGATGCAAAAACAATCTCCCTAGTCTAGTGCAAGTGAAAAGGGGATAGACTCTCTCACTGTCCGGCTGATACTGATGAAAGGCCCCTTGACAACTCAGCACATGAGTAACATAGCTTTGATCAATACAGTAAAGTGGGGAGCTAATAGCTACCTAAGATGCAAAAACAATCTCCCTGTCTAGTGCAAGTGAAAAGGGGATAGACTCTCTTGCTGTCTGGCTGATACTGATGAAAGGCCCCTTACTAACTGAGCACATGAGTAGCATAGCTTTGATCTGTGCGGTAAAGTGGGGAGCTGGCGAAAGCTGGTCTGGTGCAAGTGAAAAGGTTATAGACTCCCTCACTGTCCAGCTGATATTGACAAAAAGCCACTTTACTGACTACTGATATGAAAAGTAAAGTCATCGGGGTGGCCTAATGTCGGCATCAGCCAGGCAGCGAGGGAGTCTATCCCCTTTTCAAGTGCTAGACCAAGGAGATTACTTTAGCATCCGAGGTGGAGTGCCACACCTACCATCAGCTCCCCACTATACCGCACAGATCCCTGTGCTACTCATACGCTGAGTTGGCGAGGGGTGGTATCGAACCAGGAACCTTGTGATTCCTAGCCGAACACTCTACTGACTGAGCTAACGCGGCCCTCAAAAATTGATAATTGCTTATTCAGCAAACTTTTAATTCTCGCAATAAAAAAAAAAAAAAAAGAAATACAAAAAAATTCCTCGAAATAACCCGATTCTTAATTCATGTAACCTGCCTCATTGTAATTGTTATAAATAATGAGGTTATCGTTAAATGATTCTATTTCAATTATGTAATAGATACCTCAGTCGTCAGGGTGGCTTACTGAGTCATTCTTAAATGTACCCTGAATGTGGCTCCTGCTGCTGCTACAAGTTGCCATGCCAACATCTTACCCAGTGGTGAACACCAACACAAAGCAATCAATACGGGCATTATTCTTTTTGCCTCGAGGCATCAACATGAAATCCACTTCCTCTATCCCACTTTGTTATCAGCCGTGATTTTCTGATAGCTGAACGCAGCGGATCAGGAACCTTCTCATGTTTAAAAGGCGGCATTCAAATTTATTGTCAACTAATGAATTAACATTTATTTTGATTTTTCAAACTGTTGTCCTCCTCATCTTTTTTGTGGTATGTATAAACACAGTATTGAAGAATTGAAAATAA